>JAWWLZ010000082.1:1681941-1697098 GCA_035041345.1 Poliocrania exsul | reverse complement strand
CAAGAAGAAGATTTAGGCAAAAATCAGGCAAAAAACCCCCAACTTTTCCTCCCTGCTACTCATCACATTTTTCTATTTCATTTCCCCTTTCCCACCAGAAGTTGAGGACTCCCCATGCCCAAGCCCTTGGGTCACCTTTCACCGTGAGGAAAGCTGAGGTCACCGCGTCACTGCACATGAAGGTCACCCTGCAGCTGTCCTGGGCACTGAGGTTCTTCAGCAGCAGGATATGCCTGAGCCCATTCTCAAAGTAAACCATCTCAGTGTTCTCTGAAGTTTTGGCAGGTTCATCATCAATCAGCCAGTTGTAATTGTAGGTCTCAGGTTTGGAGAGGTAGCACTCGAAAAGGGCTTCTCCTCCTTCCACGGCTTCCACATTCTCCAGGCCCTGCACGATGCTGTTCTTGGCTGGAAAAGGAGGATAATGAACAGCATTAATTATTTGGCCACACATATCTGAATATTAACAAGTCCTTGGAGTGCTGGGTGATTCCCACTGCTGGAAAGCTGATGGAAAAATGTGATAAAGTGTTGTAGGTTTGATTGATTTCAACCATGGTACTACAATTAAAAAGATTTAAAGGAGTGAGGTAGTTTAAATATAATAATAAAACTCTCAGACCTCCAGCATTTCATCAACATTTCCTCCAAAAAACAGAATTTTTACAAGTAAAGTCAAAAAAGTGGTGATTGCAGGAATCAGGACAATAATCATCAGGAAGGGATTGCTCAGGAAGAAAAAGTACAACCAAATTCCTTCAGTTCCACAGCAGGAAACACTTCCCAGAGATCTCCCAGACAGCACAATTATCATCAGAACTGGGGAGAGGTGAATCCACTGACAGCTCATGGTGAAATCTTACTATTTACCTTACAAAGCACATAGAAAATAATATCATGGCTGGCAAAGCTCCAGCAACTCTCATCAGAGCTAATTCTGCCTCTGGGAATCACACAGAAAGTGAAAATCTGTGTTAGGAGTCCTTAGAACAGAAATTCCTGCATTAATACAAAAGCTCTGTGACAATTAGGCTGTTTTTTCCAAGCGTGGGTGGGGAGTTGTGGGGTCAGAAACATGCACAGACCCCCACACTCTGCCTTCCCACGTGGTCATGCACCAGTTGGCACCTGGACACAAACAAAGCCTGGTGCAGAGTGAAATGTGGGCTGGTGTGGGCACAAAGCTCGTGTGGCACCAGCCCCAGGGACAGGTGACATGCACAGGAGGGGGGACACACAGCTGAGCAAGGACACTTCACACAAATGCCATCAAATGGTATAAACCAGCAGACATTCCTCTCTAGGTGTCTATAACTCTTATCTGGAACCGTGTTAAGCAAAAAAAAATAGTAAAAATAAATAAAATGTTTCTAAAAAAGCCCTCCAAACAGTCTGAATAATTTATTTAATAGTAAAAAGAAAAGTTCTTAGCTATTTATTAACTTATTATGGATTTCAACTTGTCCAGAGAGATTGTGTCTGGACTCTCCATCCCTGGAAGTGTCCAAGGCCAGGTTGGATGGGACTCTGAGTAACCTGGTCCAGTGGAAGGTTTCCCTACTCATGGCAGGGGGTGGGACTGGCTGAGTTTAGGGTTCCTTCCAACCCAAACCTCTCCAGGATTCTGTGATGTTAAAAAAATCCTGTATTTTATAATATTCCTACTTATGGAAAACAGCCAATTGCTAACCCTACCTCCTCTGGGATGCTTTTAGATTATGTTTATTCAACTCTTTTGAAATCCCTCAAGTGGAAATTGCTTATCAATGTAGAAAATACTATAATAAATAACACCCTGTTCTTCTATTATATTTATTATTATAATAAATAACACCCTAACAGCTCCAGACAATCAAGAAGGCAAAACAGCCACCAATATTCAGAAATCAGAGCCACTGCTCTTGCTGATCACAATCACTCTGTAAACCAAACCCAGTAATTTCATGTACAGCAGAAAGAAAAAATATGAAACATCCATGTAAATTCCTAAACTTATCTTTAATTTTTTTTAAATTTACTGCTCCTCAGGCCTTCACAAATGCTGGTGCCACATGGGAAGGTAATTCCTGAGGGATCACTGTTTGAAGGAAATAAATGACCAAGCCACCTTAGCTCAGTGGAAATCACAGGGAATTCCAGGCTGTCCAATAGTTTAAGGCACATTGTGTGTTAAAAGTGCTCTTTAAGAGCAAAAATTATTCTTATTATTCCTTTGGACCAAGATTACATTGGTGATTTTCCTCAATTTGGGACACAAACCATCACATTCCATCACGTTCCGGTTCATTGCAGAAGAGGTGCAATGGGTGAGTGATGGAATAAGTGAGCGTTAATTAGAACTAAACTAATGCTGCACTTTCACCTTCAATTCCCATTAATTCCCAGCTATTTAATCATCATTAGGAGTGCTGGAGTGAACACCAAGAGCAGGCATCTGATGTGTCCCTTACTCTGAAACGCTGCCATGATTTTTTGACCTCTTTTATTTGGAAACCATGACAGTCTTCCTCTTTGGCTGGAAGGCCTCACCTTGAACATCAAGTGTAGCCATCACTTTAGTGCCTTCAGCTTCACAAGAATAGATGCCAGAGTCTTCTGGGAGCGTAGGGTTAATTTTTAGCATGCTCACATTCCAGTCCTGCTCGATAATCACTCGCTGCCCATCTGCATGTATTTCCTGATCATTTTTCTTCCAGATGGCGTGCACTGGCCTAGAATATTGGCAGATGAACTCTGCTGGGCCATCTTCATCAACAGTCATGTCCTGCATGGGACTGACCACTTCAATGGTGGGATCTGTTAACCAACACATCAGGAAGGACATGCATTAGTGGATCAGCATGGAAATGGCAACTTGGAGGTTGGTTTTGGCAAGCAAGGAGCTCGTGGGGAGCAGGCAGAAGAGTGTCAGTGCAGGCAGGGAGCTGGGGATCAGCAGTTTAGTCTGTGCTTGGGTCAGCTTTGAGCAGGACTGAAGCCAAACTGGTGTGTTAGAACATGACCATCACACTGGGCAAATGGGCCACCAGCAGTTAAGGCTTGTGCTTTGATGCTCCTGATTATGGACTCCTGTGCAGAACACCTGGTGGGATTCCCTCTGGAATGAGTTTTTCTCCCAGAATTTCTGAGATCTTCTAGTCTGGATGTGAAACAGTTCTGCTTCCCAAATGTGAGGCAGAGGCTGCTGGGACCTGTTCCCTGTGAACCTCACAGAGAAACAGGAAAAGAAAACTCTACTGGAGGCTCCTTGTATGAGAAAACTGCAACTCATCCTCAGAGAGAAACCCAGTCCTCAAATGCAAACACTCATTCCTACCCTGAGCTGTCAGGAGTCACTGACAGCATGAGAAGCAAAGATTCAACTGTGACCAAAAAGGGCATTTCATAGAGAGAGGTACAGGTTGTTTTGATTAGCCACGTGTTCCTTTGCAGCAGACACACAGTTGGGGGACAAACTGTGATTTCCTTCACAGTAGCTCATCTGGAGATGCACCATGAACCACTGACAACTCAGTCTGAGCCCATAAAATGCTGCTGGATGTGCAGCTCCTCTGAAGAAGGTGAGATCCATGGGGCTGGTTTTAAGCACCCATTCATTCTTTTAAACTATTGGCTCTACTTCTGCTGAGGCAGCTGTAGGGCACAGTAGATACATCTAACCTAAAACACTGTGAGCTTCCAAAGCAGCCAGCCCTCCTGAGTGTCCAACTTGGACCACTCACCTATGTATGCTAAAAAGAAAAATCTCAAAGAAGTCTGAAAATTGAAGTCTCTCTCTGCAACATCATCCTCAGCAGAATTATGTCAACTTCCCCCCCAAAAAAACTGATAGGACTACAAAGGGACATAAAAAGATGATGGTCAGAGAAAGCTGATTTATCATCAGGAGTTGGGCTTGATGATCCCTGAGGGTCCCTTCCAGCTCAGGATATTCTATGATAGGTCTTCATCTTTCAAATAGTTGTTCTGACCCCAAACCAGTGAGAATAAACCACACAGGACCTCAGTCTGG
The DNA here is from genome assembly GCA_035041345.1 of Poliocrania exsul. NCBI lineage: Eukaryota > Metazoa > Chordata > Aves > Passeriformes > Thamnophilidae > Poliocrania > Poliocrania exsul. The sequence continues at coordinate 1,693,086 of JAWWLZ010000082.1, read as the reverse complement.
AATGCTCCTCCTGAGACTGGTGCATCAGGCTGAGGGTTTGGGATGCTGCAATCAGACCTTGGGAAGCAAAGGCAGTTTTGCAAACATCTTTTGGGACCTTGTTGCAAGGCTTGATGCTGCTCACTGAGGTTCCCTCTGCCACTGCAAGTGTGTTTATGGAGAGGAGACCATGGAGATGTTTTGGTGACACCAGGAGTGAGGGAACAAGAAGGGCCTGTGCAGCTGGGGGGTACAACAACACCTCTTTTCATAAGACATAGAAATGTGTTTCTCACAGCAAATATCCCCTGTGGCACTGCAGAAGGAAGGTGTCCTGGTTCCACTGCCCATCCCTCTTTGCCACTGCTGGGGCAGGACCTTGGTGTCCCTATTCCCCTGTGCAGAATGGAATGAAGCTCCTTGGGACTGAGGAGCCAACGTGGACCTGCAATTCTCACCTGCCCCAAGGGGTCAGAAGAAGCTCCTTCACCCTTTTTCCCTTTCTCTCCACACCCATATGTGATGATGCCACCACACCAGGCCACAGATGGAGTGCAGCTGTAGGGCAGTGATGTGGTGAAGGCCCCACAAGAAAAGCTGAGATCTCACTTATCATGGAATATTTCCAGTTCCCAACATGCCTTAAACCAGGAGAATGAGGCACATGGAATAGAGAGAAATTCAATTTTCTCCTTGATGAAGACCAAGTCATGGATATCTAGAAAGACTGAAATATCATCCAAAGACAGATCTACTTTTAAATTTCTGGACAAAAAGAAGTGCATGAAATTGTCTGTTAATACAAGGACAGCTGGAATTTTTTAGTGTTTGATTTTTCTGTTAAATCAGGTGTTATTTAGCACAGTGTAACTGAGGTGTTTTCAAGTACCTTTTTCATCCTAATCCAATTATAATCACATATTGCTGTGATTCAGGTTCACAATAAAGAAATCTTTCCTTCACAGAAGCACAAAACATCCACATACAGGTGTGCACTACCATGAGCTGCAGGGCTGGACTAGATCATCTCCAGAGGTCTTTTCCAACATCAACAATGCTGTGGTTCCATGAAATGGAAACTTCTCAGGAGCCTTGACTGAGCAGAACACCTAATGATGCATTTATTTTTCATTTAGGTTTTAGACCCACTGGAATTCTTTGCCTAGAGAGCTCAGAACCAGGTTCTGACTCTAAAAAGATGGTACTCCAAGTTGGTGCAGACACACACAGGATGTGAGGGGTTTGCACACTCTGTTCTTGCACCTTTCTGATATCAGGAAGAAGAGATTTGGAATTTTATCTTCACAGAGATTCAAATTTGCTGAATATACTCTTTTTATACAGAGAAGGAGACACCAAACACTGATTACAATTCCATGTTGTGGATTGTTCCTGTTAGATCTAAATAAGGATCTCTCAACCCTTTATATCTCTATACAAACAAATCCCTTTTCCAAGCAAGGAATGTGTTACTTTAGTCTGAAAAAGAGCAGCATTTATAAAATCACTGACTAGGAGGGAACTTGCTTTATCAAGTCTGGAGCTCAGGGTTATTTGCAGCTTTTGGCTACCCTTACCAAATGAGAAAAACATTTATTCAAGAGCAGAAAGCTTTGCCAGGGCAGGGGTGACCATTCAACAGAGGAGGCTCATTTTGTCACGGTGTTCCTGCAGTCTCATATGTCCTTTGCTTCCCAGGAGCAGCCCAAGGTCTTTTCCTGGGAACATGCTGAGCTCAGCAGCAGCAGCCTGGCTGTGCTAATTTTGGGAATTACCAGCTCCATGAGATTTTGTGGTATTATTTAAAAAAATTGAAGTGGGGATAAAAAATTGAAGGGGATAAAAAGTCAGGTGCCACTACAGTTGTTCATGTTCATCTCTTCTTTGACATCAGGTGAAAGCAGCAACCCTGACCCTGCAACCCTTCCTCACCTGAACCACTGCAAAAATCAGTGTGGCTGTACCTCTAAGACTTCTGGTGGCTTGTAGAAGTGGAGGGTTGCAGGGCACAGAACTGTGAAGGGATTTAGTAAGGGTAGCCTGGAAGGCAGAAGCACCAGCACATGGAGCAAGTCCAGAGGTGGGCGTGTGTTTCTTGCTGACAAGGAAATACCTTTGACTAATAATTTAGCTGAAGACAGAAGGGCCCCAGCTCTGAAGGTGACAGTGCCTGAGTCGTGGCAGGCCACATCATTTAGGGTCAGAGTGTGGATCCTCCCATCCTGCTCAGAGATTTCAGTCACCAGGTTGTTGTGGAGGGGAGTCCCATCGAGCCACCACTGCACGTTCCTCATGCCCGGGTGTGAGAGCTCGCAGGTGAACGTGGCTGACTCGCCCACAAAGACGTCTGTGCTCCTTAAACCACAGACTATGACTGCTGCTTCTTCTGTGTGACAGAGCAAGAGAAGGTGCCAAAGGAAAACAAGAGCATAAACACACACAAGGGGCTCCCTGCACAACTAACCCAAGCCCGAGGGCAAGGCATCCTGGAGAGTTAAACCTGTAGTGCTGTTCCAGAGGGGAAAAAAGGGCTAAAATTTTCTTGAAAGGAGTAAGAAACCACCTTCCATCCTCCACCTGCTTGCAGGAGCAGTGTGTGCCACTGCAAGCATAATTTCATTGGGAGGAAACTCCACTCCATGGCCAGGTGATGCCTGGCTCTCCCGTGCATTTCAACCATCCTGTGCAGCGACGTTGTATGAGGCAGAGATGTAGCTCAAGATTCAAATGGTCACTTGAGTGCTTTAAAGGACTAATAAGAATATCAACAATAGCAGGAGCTGCAATCACTTATAGTAAGAACTTCAGTATTTTTTAAGACCACTTCTCCAAGTAGTTTTTCAGCAGTACCACCATCTGTTGTGGTGCACAGAACTTTGAACTATTTAACATAAAACATTGGTCCAAGCCCAGCCTGGAAGTGTTTGGATCTTCATGGGAATCAGGAAAAAATTGGATGGACTTTCAGCCATTTGCATCTGAGACCATTTTGTCCAGTTACTCTCAAAGATTTTGGAGCAAGAAATCCAGGCAGCCAAATGGCAGCATTTCCACCACGTGTCCCCTTACCTTGCACATACACAGAGCCTGTGGTGATCTCATATCCAGTGCTGCAGGTGTAATCCCCACAGTCCTCAGGCTCTACACCGTGGATGATCAGCTCAGCCACGCTGCCTTTCAGCTTCATCTCGTACTTGGCACTGGGCTGAAGGACCACCCCTCCTTTCCTCCACTCAACGGGGGTGTCTGGCCTGGAGACCTCACAGTGCAGCACAGCCGTTCCCCCTTCTTCGGCCTCTACGTTTCTCAGCTCTTTGCTAAACAGCACTGGCAGGACTGTGGTGAGAGGCAACTGCATCAGTGACAGCACTCAGAGGTGAGAAACTCACCTCCAGCTTCTCCAGCCTGGCTGGTCCCCTCCTTCTGAAACACACCCTGAGCTGTGCCACAGCCGGACACTCTTGGGATCAGATGCTGATACCAGCAGGGTGTCCAATGCTGCTCCATAAAGGGTTGTCAGAGGTCACAGGAGCTCCAGAGGTCCTCACATGGGCACAGCCACCATTGTCAGTGTAAGCAGACACAGAACTGATCACAGCATTGAGAATCAGAATCATTTAAGCTGGAAAAGACCTTTAAGATCATCAAGTCCAACCATTAACCCAACACTGTCAATTCCAACACTAAACCATGTCCCCCAGTGTCACATCAACACATCTTTTAAATACCACTTGGTATAATGACTCCACCATTGCCTTGGCCAGTCTGTGCCAATGATTGATAACCTTTTCAGTGAAGAAATTTTCCCTAATATCCAATCTAAACCTCCCCTGGTGCAACTTGAGGCCATTTTCTCTTGTCCTATTGCTTGTTACTCAGCACAAGAGACTCTACCTTGCTACAACCTCCTTTCAAGCAGTTGTAGAGAGTGACAACATCTCCCCTGAGCCTCCTTTTCTCCAGGCTGACAAAACCCAGTTCCCTCAGCAGGGACATAAGAATTTGGGCATTCAGTCACTGAAACCACATACTCTGAGTAGGACTGGTTATGGTGACCAAACCCACGATCTAAAAGTATGTTCTTGTTGCTCAAGTCAAAAGACACAGAACTCTTACTATAACATGAATAAAAGTATAAAATCCAAAAACATGGCCCCTAGAAAAAGGCAAAGAGCCACAACTGTTGGGCTGCTCAGGCACTAATAGGTACAATGGCTCCATTTAAAGTGAGTTTATTCCAGATATGATGAAATATTCCAGTTTTCTTGCCAGGTGGCAGGTAAGTTTTCCAACTGCTCTTGTCCATACCCTTCACTGGCAGTTTTCACTCCAAGCTTTCACAGCGAGATAGAAACTGCAACTGCAGAATTAGAACTGGGTTTAAAAGGCACTAAATTCTGTCTTGAAGGACAGATTGTGAATCAAACCCTTTCCTGAAGTTGTAACTCAGGGAGGCAGAGTGTTAGTGGCAATTCAGTGACAAAACTTCTGTGTGGATTGGGCACATGGGGACATGGCTTAGTGGTGGACTTGGTAGTGTTGGGTTAATGGTTGGACTCAGTAGATGTCTTTTCCAACCTAAATCATAGAATAGTTTGGGTTGGAAGGGACCTTAATGATCATCTCATTCCAATCCCTTCCCATGGGCAGAGAACCTTCTCCTAGATCAGGTTGCTCAGAGCCCCATCCAGCCTGGCCTAGATGATTCCATGATCACCCCTGTGGAGAACAGTCAGGACTCCAAAACTCCTTCTCCCACTGTATTGGGAATTGAGTGTTGACATTTTGGTCTGTGTTTTTGCTTATGCCACCTGTGCAAAGATTTATCCTTTTCCTGCCAAGTTCTAGGGAACAAAAGCTGATAGAGTGAAGGCTTCATCCTTGAAGACATAGTTTGCATAAATTAAAGTTCTTTGAGTCTCTCCTATTGGCTGACAGCCTTTAGAGGAGAGCTGAGGGGGAGAGAGCAAGGAGGAAGAAAGAGGGCAGAGCCTGAAACCTCTGTTGAGGGGGGATTGGCCACACCTCCCTGGATAGATGTCTCTAGCAGGCTCAAAACAAGGTGAGAGGGCTCATGCTCTTGGTGTTGGTGTTTTTTTCCCCCAAAAAAAGCCAGCAGGGACACCTGCTGTCTGCTAATGCCTAGAAGGTGTAGCCCCTGCCTTTGAGGGAGTGTCCTGAGTTGATAAGACAACCTTATGTGAGTAACCCCTTGGTGAGTGGGGTGCTTACACATTTGGGCTTATTGCTTTAGTCTCCCTCCTCTTTGGGGTCCTGCTATTCTGTCACTCCTGTTCATAAAGATCCTGTGTTTTCTGAACTCTCCATGGTGCTCAGCCTCACTTTTCCAGCCCCTGCAGAACCCACCCTGTCACACCCACCTTTGACTTGCAGCGCCGCCGTGGTCTGCTGATCCCCCGAGTCACACGTGTAGTCCCCGGCGTCCTGAGCCTCAGTGTCGTAGATGAAGAGCTCAACACGTGTCCCCTCCTGGCGGATCTCGTACTTGTCACCTGTCTGCAGCACAGTGTCCCCTTTCCTCCACTCCACACGTGCTCCAGGCTGGGTCAGCTCACAGGACAGCACGGCTGTGCGACCTTCCTCCACCTCCTCGTTCTTCAGCCACTGCTTGAAAAGCACAGGCAGGCCTGGAAAGGGGGGGATGGTGCAAAGAGGGGGGGAAAATGGGTGGGGGCAAAGATGGAAAAGGGAGGAATGTTTTATGTGCCATTCATGAAGTTCAATTGTGAAGCTGTCTTGGGTTGAGCTGGCAAAACGCCAAGTGTCCAAGACAGAGAGAAAGGGTTCCTCCTCCCCCCAGCCAGGCAAGGGAAAAAGAAGAGGGAGAGGGGAAAAAAACCTTCCAAACTAGATTTATTAGGGTCTGCATCTACCTAAGCAGAGCTGCCAGCAGCAGGGCTGACTAGGACTAAGCTAGACAGGAGGAGGAGTTAACCAGCAGGAAATATCTGAGTTCTATGTGAGCTACATTTCTGCCCCCATATAATTCTTTCTGAAGGCCAGATAGCTTTTCATCCTTGAAATAAAACCCCAGAACAGGAAAAAATCACTCAAAGAATACACACCTGCAGACCTGAGGCTTCAGGTCATGCAGCCAGGGATCAATTGCTAAATAATTAAGGCTGGAGGGACCTCTGGAGGTCCTCCATGGATGGAAATTCCTCCACCCCTCCAGGTCTCACTTCCAATGTCTGACCACCCTTTCATTGTGAAAGGCTGTTTTTTTCCTGATCTGAATTTCTCTTGCTGCAGCTTTCACTTGCTGCCTCTTATCTGTTTCCTGAGCAACCTAAGAAAATTCTCTCTCTCCTCTGCAGACCTCCATTAAGAAGCTTCAGACAGCAACGAGATTCCCCCTTTGACCTCCTCTTCCCCACTCTTAACAAACACAGCTGCCCTTGCCTCTCCTTGTGCTTGGAATCCTAGAATAACTGAGGTTGGAAGGGACCTTTAAAAGTCATCTAGTTCCAAACTCCCCTGCCATGGGCAGGGACACCTTCCACTATCCCAGGTTGCTCCAAGCCCCATTTGACTTGGCATTGAATATTTCCAGGGATGGGGCAGCCACAGCTTCTCTGGGCAACCTGTGCCAGTTGTTTTACCACCCTCATAATAAAAATCTTCTTCCTTATATCTAATCTTTGTTGTCCCTCTTATTTTAAAACCATCATCCCTTTTCTTATCACAACAGGCCCTGCTAAAAAGTTTTTCCCCCATACTTTGTTTTCCAGCCCCCTGATAAACTTGGTGGCCTCTGCTGGAGTTGCTCCACTAATCATTGTCTCTCTTGCACCAGAGAGCTCCAAAAATTGCTGTGTTTCCCTTTCAGCACTGCAGAGTGAGGAGGAAGCCATACCTTTGACCTCCAGAGTGGCCTTGGTGCTCCCAGCAGCCGTGTGGCAGCTGTACTGCCCCGAGTCAGCACGGTTCAAATCATGGATGAGCAGCGTGTGCACCTTCCCCTCCTGCCTGAGGCTGCACTTCTGGCTGGGGTGGATCACAGATGTGCCTTTCCTCCACTCCACGGGGACATCAGGCTTGGACACCTCGCAGGACAGCCGAGCTGTGCCACCCTCCTGCAGCTCCAGGTTGTGGAGCTCCTTCACAAAGGTGACCGGAGCAGCTGTGGGGAAGAGGCACCATCAGGGCTGCAACAGCCTGACCCACATCACCCCCAGGTCAGAGCTGGGTGTCTGTGGTTGTGTTTTGAACCACATCAGAGAGGAACCTACAGTATTGTCATGGGTCATCTTTCAGAACCATTCCATAGAATTAGTAGAAAGGTTTGACTGAGTTTTCAGACAATTTATTTCAGTAATTATGATCTAAACCCATCATGAGTAGGAGATTAATTCAGAGCACATTACATATGTTCTTCAACATTGACTCTGACATATGATTAGCTGCTTAGTTGGATGGTCTCCAAAGGATGTAAATATTAATCTTCACTCCATGTACAATAAAAATGACTGAAATGAGTGGCTCAGACGTCCATATCTAACTCTTAAATGCCTAAATTAGATTAGCAGAATATCCCAATATTTCCCAGGACCCCTAATCCCAAATACATCTCTCCAGGAGCCAAAGCAATGTTGATAGGGTGTACCAGCACCTCCCTAATCCTCCTGCCTGGGGCATCACTCACCTTGGACCTTCAGCTGCGCCGTCGACGTGTGCTGCCCGACTTTGAAGCTGATGGACCCACAGTCTTCCAGGGTCACCTTCCTCAGGATCAGACTGTGCCGTGTCCCCTGGACTCTGATCTCATTCATTTCATTGGATTGCAGGGGCACATCCCCCAGGAACCACTGGGCATCCTGAGTTGTTTCCCGGGACAGCCTGCACTCAAACACGGCGTCTTCTCCTTCGTACGACGTGATGTCCTTCAGCATCTCCACTATGGTGGCTGCTGGTTCTTTATGGAAAGGTCAACAGAGTTTGAGAGCTACTTTCAAGTGATGCTTAAACATTTTGTTATGCTCTTTCTTGACAGGACTGTGTTATCATTATTTGAAGCCCTAAATACTAAATTTGGCGTTGGCTTTGGAGAGACCTCATTGCAGCCTTCCAAGACCTTAAAGGGGCTTATGAAAAGGAGGCAAAGGGGCTTATGAAAAGGAGGCAAAGTGGCTTATGAAAAGGAGGCAAAGGGGCTTATGAAAAGGAGGCAAAGGGACTTTTTATATGGACAGATAGTAACAAGGGGCAATGGTTTTGAACCTAAAGAGGACAGGTTTAGGTTAGATGTTAAGATGAAATTCTTCCCTGTGAGGGTGGGCAAGCCCTGGCACAGGTTGCCCAGAGAATTTGTGGGTGCCCCATCCCTGGAAGTGTCCAAGGAAAGGCTGGATGGGGCCCTGAGCAATCTGATCTATGGGTGGCATCCCTGCCCATGGCAGGGGTGTTGGAATTATATGGCCTTTAAAGGTTCCTTCCAACCCAAACCATTCTGGGGTTCTATGATTCTGAACTCATGGAGATGTGGGCACACATGTCACAGCCTCACAGATCCATGATTTGTGTGTGTGTGCATATATTATCATGCACATATTTGTGATAGTCTGAAAACTGTGCATCTTATGGTGTATTATGTGTATAATCAACACATAAGGACCCTGAGATTAGCTCATTGGTTAGAGTTGGTGCTGATAACACCAAGCTCATGCATTTGTTCCCTGTATGAACCATTCACTTAAAGAACTGGACTTGAGAATCCTTGTGGGTCCCTTCCAACCCAGAATATTCTGTGATAACAATGCATATAATATATATCTAAAATGCAATCTATGTATTTGGTTGTCATAGGTTCAGCCAGATGGGCCTGGGTTTGGGCTTTGAACATTGCAAACAGATTTCTGGGGGTGACATGACCATTAAAGCACAGAATCATTGACTAAAGACCCATTTCTGATTCCTTAGAGAGAACTGTCCCAGTTCTTATCCCTCTGGAGTCACCCCCACCTCTGCCATCCCCATCATTCAGTCTGGGCACAGGACAGTGTTGAGCAGGCAGATTATTTAACCACGTGGCCCTGCCACGGTGCCAAGCTCTGTCCAGCCCTTCCCCACACCAAGCCCCACCTTTGAGGTGCACCATGGCCGTGGTTTGCTGGTCCCCAGTGGCACAGGTGTATTCTCCAGCATCAGCTCCACTCAGGTTGTGGATGGTCAGCTCAGCCACGGCCCCAGCCTGGCGCATCTTGTATTTGTCCCCCGGTCTCAGCACGGTCCCACCCTTCTTCCACTGCACTGTGGCACTTGATCTTGACACCTCACAGCTCAAGGTGATGGTGCCACCTTCTTCAGCCTGCTGGTTCTGGAGTGGTTGGGTGAAGGTTACAGGCAAAGCTGAGCCAAGAGAAATGAGAGGGAAAAAAATCATGTTTTACTGCTGGATATGTCACTAAGTCTTGTGCTTGATAAAACTCTGATGCCATTCCAAATTTGCTTCAAAGTCATCTCCAAAATTACTTTAAACCAAAATAAGGGATGAGAGAAAGTGCTGGATTTCCAGGAGCTCTAAGCACTCTGCACTCCTGGACAGTCACTGGACCTGAGATTAACTCAGTTGGTTAAAACTTGGTTGTAATAATGTAAAGGTCAGGGGTTCAATCCCCTGTGTGGGCCATTGACTAGAGTTGGACCAGATGATCCTTGTGCATCCCTTCCAACTCAGAATAGTCTGTGATTCTGTGACAATACACCAAGCACCTCTGGGATGATGCTCCTTCTTACACAGGAATGGTCATGGATACAGAGCCTTGAGAATCTAAGTGCATTTATCTCCAGATGGATATCAGAGCCACAAATCAAAAGCCTATTCCTGGTCTAAGGTCTTGGGGTTTTGGGACAAATATTTTTATATAATGCCTTCTGTTTGAAAACTGGATCCAAGAGAGAAATGAACCCTGAAAGTCTCTGCTCTGGTTTTGTCACTGAGGGGTCAAGGTGGAGTTCTAATGGGTTGATTTAAGATGTGCCACGTGTAGAAGTTTAGTTCATGGAATCCAGTTCCCTGGAAGAACCTCACTGGCTCCACACTTAGGGCTGAATTGGTATTTACAAGGGCGGAAGATTGGCTTCCAGAGGGAATTCACAGGAACTGGGTGTCATATTTGTATAAAAGGAGAGAGATCTGGAGGTCTCTGTGGTTGATGTAGGAATGGATGGAGTATTTTTTAGGACAGATAGGGAATGGCTGGGTCAAGGCTGGAGAGTGACTCTAGAGCCTTCCTCAGCTTCCTGGTTTGGGAATTTTTTTCAAGGAGTGCTGGTGTGGCTGGGACCACTCAGAGAGACACCAAAAGGCAACCACCACCAGAGGATCTGCTTCCAGACCACCAAATCCTGGCATTAGTGTGATAGCAGACATGTGTGTGCCCTTAATGGGAGAATCCTCAAGGAATATTCCAAAAGACAGTAATTCACAATACTCTGGATCCTCTTTGCTTTTGCTGACCTTGTACCCCAGAAAAAGTCACCTTAGTACTGTATGTACATCAGATTAGATTTGGAAAAGCTGATATATTGCCACATTATACTTATTTTTAGACCCCTGGCATTAGAAAAGCTGCTTGTCAACTGGACCTGAGTGTCCAAGTTCGAACACTGTCATGCTTGAGCAGCATTTCCTGAGGTAGAACTACAGCTCTAGGGATGCTTAAGCATCAGAAATGGTTTTATTCTAATTTTAGCTCCAGCTTTGGTTTTCTGAGTGCCCAGAAAGAGGCCTTTGGGTCTCAGACTTGGGTCCCTCTATTTTCTTGGCTCAGGACACCACAGGACTCCTGAAAGCAAAATGTCTTTGTTCCAGCAAAGTACATCTGAAGTCAAGGACAGCAGATAGAACCCTCTTGGCAGAGCCAAACAAGGAAAGTGGAACAAGTTTCTCACCTTGAAATCCACACAACCTACCTTTAACAGTCACAGTAGCTGTGGTTTGTTCATTTCCATTATCACAGGTGTATTTGCCAGAGTCTTCTGGTTTTAAGTGAAAAATCTTTAAAGTGTGGAGTGTTCCCTCCTGCCTGATTTCATACTTGGAGCTCGAGGAAATCACCTGAGTGCCCTTTTTCCACTGGACCTCAGCACTGGGCTGAGAGACCTGGCAGTGCAGCACAGCTGTGTCCTCCTCCTGCAGCTCCA
>JAWWLZ010000082.1:1545303-1564444 GCA_035041345.1 Poliocrania exsul | reverse complement strand
CGGCCAAGCTCACTTGAAAAACCTCCAGGGATGGGGAATCCACCCCCTCTCTGGGCAGCCCATTCCAATGCCTGATTGTTAACTCACTGAATCCAGCCACAAATTTTCAGGACAGTAAGTCTGGGTGTTTCTTGTCCTTCCTTAGCAACAAGCAAAACACACAGGCTGTGTGTTATCCCAAAATAATCCAAGTTACTCAAACAACAGAAGCTTCTCTCTAAGAAAATGAATAATCCTGGTTTTCTTTTAGCATTCCTGACCAATCCCCAAAATCTGAGTAGCAGAAAACCCAAATGTTGCTTCTGCCATCAGACAGAATTATAACTACCAGACAACTTTTTTCCTCGGAGTAGCAATTAATACCTGTATTTATTAACAAATTAAACACATTACTTATTGCTGTCTTAGCATATAGACTCCCAAAATCCAGTGACAAAGACTCCAAACCAGGACTCAGCTTTACCTTGTTTATACCTGTGCCTGTGGTAATCCTGAAGGTTTCCAACTTCACTCCCAGGGAGAATCTCTGACGGATTTTCTCCTTTCTTTGTGATCAGCCTCCAACCCATGACTTCTGTCCTGGGGTCAGGAGTTAAGAGCACAGCCTGCCCTGCAGGCTTGGGGAGGGAGCTGGAGGCATCTCCAGCCTGTTCTCCAGGGATGACAGCCCACAGGGAGAGCTCAGGGCAGGGGGAGATGTCCACTTTCCTCCGGATCTTGTACAGTTTCAGATGCTTCTGGAGGGACTCCAGGACGCTGCTGTCGCACTCCAGCAGGATGTGTGGCTCCTCTCCTGTGCTCTCATGAAGCCTAAAAACAGCAGCACCTGCCAGGTCAGGAAAACAAACCCCCAGAGCAGCAGGAGCCAAAAGGCTTTGTCTGGATCCTGGTGCCAATCCAGAAGTCTGGGAAGCTGCAAGGAAGGCTGCTGGTGCACAGGGAGCAGGAAGCACCTGATGTTTCCCAGCCATCTGTTGTGCTCTTTCCCAGCAAACACTCCCTTCCCCTCTCCCAAGGGCAGGAGCAAGTGGAATTCCCTACCCCTCACCTAATTCCAGCAAGGGGAGAAGCTTCATTGAGTTGTGCCTTCCATTGTCACAGAATCCCAGATTGATTTGGGCTGGAAGGGACCTTAAAGATCATCCAGCTCTAATCTCTGCTATGGGCAGGGACACCTTCCACTATCCCTGGAGCTCCATCCCAAGCTCCATCCAGCCTGGCCTTGGACACTTCCAGGGATGGGGCAGCCACAGCTGCTCTGGGAACCTGTGCCAGGGCCTGCCCACCCTCAGAGCCAAGAATTTCTTCCTAATACTCAATCTCACCCTGCCCTCTGGCAGTGGGAAGCCATTCCCTGTGTCCTGTCCCTCCCTTCCTTGTCCCCAGTCCCTCTCCAGCTCTCCTGGAGCCCCTTCAGGCCCTGCCAGGGGCTCTCAGGTGTCCCTGGAGCCTTCTCTTCTCCAGGTGAATCCCCCCAGCTCTCCCAGCCTGGCTCCAGCCCTGGGAGCATCTCCATGGCCTTCTCTGGACCTGCTCCAGCCTCTCCAGGACCCCCAGGCCTGGATGCAGCTCCCCAAAATAAATCCAGCTGGGGAGCCAAAATCCCCGGGTAGGGATATTAAGGCCTGCGGGGGTGACCCACAGAGGTTGCAGCAAGCGATGAAAGGGCTTTTTCGCTCGTTAATTTATAAATATAAGCCAGAAATGCCGCGGAGGCGACGGAGCCCATCCCGCTGAGCACCCCCCGCAGCCCCGCAATGGTCTCGCCCAGCTCCCCCCCCCCCGCGCCGCTTGGTCTCACCTGTACAGGATGACGTCATACAGGCAGCGGCCCTGCACGTTCAGCGCGTGCGCGTACAGCGCGGGGGGGGCCCCGCCCTCCGCCAGCTGCGTGACGTCATTGGTGAGCAGCCCCTGCAGCAGCGCGGCGGCTTCAGCGCCGCGGACACCGAGCAGCGCCCGGTGCAGCGGGAAACACACCGGAGCCGCTCCCCGTCGCGCCTGGCACAGCCGGCGGAGCCCCGGAGCCGTGACTGCCCTCACCAACATGGCGGCGCCGTCACACGGGCCCGCCGCCGCCGCGAGCCGCCATCTTGGGGGTGTCCGCGGGCACAGCGACACCTGCCGGCGGGACGGGGCGGCGCGGAGGCCACGCCCCCTTCCTTCGGCCACACCCCCTTCCTTTGGCCACGCCCCCTCGGTCCGGTCACGCTCCCCCCGCGGGCTCGGCCACTTCGATCATGTCCCCTAATTAGTCACACCCCCTAATTAATCACGCCCCTAATAATGACGCCCCCAATTAGTGGCGCCCACAGCTCACTCCTCAAAGGCGCCCTCACCTCGGCCACACCCACTACCCCACTGGCCACGCCCCCTTTACAACGCGCGCCATTGCCTGGACACGCCCCCTCTCATCCGGCCACGCCCTCTCTAATGACATAAGGTATTATGACCACGCCCCATGTCTGACCACGCCCCCCCGGTCCCTGGCGCTCCCCGGGATGCTGAGCAGGGATTTGGGAATTTTGGGATCCCTTCCGGCCGTCCCGCTGCTCCCCGCGATGCTGAGCAGGGATTTGGGAATTTTGGGAGCCCTCGCGGCCGTCCCGCTGCTCCCCGCGATTCCGAGCAGGGATTTGGGAATTTTGGGAGCCCCACGGCCGTCCCGCTGCTCCCCGCGATGCTGAGCAGGGATTTGGGAATTTTGGGAGCCCTAAGGTGCTCGCAGCTCCCTCGGTTTGCTTGGAAAGCACCGAGGGGCTGCCCAGCCCGGCTCCGTCTGCTCCCACCCAGACACCACGGAATCACAGGAATGGTGGAGGTTGGAAAAGACCCCTGAGATCGTCGAGTCCAAGCCATGACCCAACAGCCCTTGTCAGCCAGACCGTGGCACTGAGCGCCACATTCGGTATTTCCTTAAAGCCCCAAATCCCCTGGAAGCCACAGGGAGGGTACGGAGCCGTCCTGCTCCAGGGACATTTTGGGTAACCCGCTGGAAAACTCCAAAGGTTCCTGTTTCCCACTGTTTCAGTGCTCCGTTACCTCTATTCCTGCTGTTCCCCATCCGCCCTTAACACTTAAAAACTGTCAGGAGCTCTGTCTTAGAGTGAATTATAACGTTTGGCAATGGGAAATTCTATTAAGCATGGAACAGAAATAAAACTGTGGAATTATGGAATAGTTGGGCTGGAAAGGACCTTTAAAGGTCATTTGGTCCAAGCCCCCTGCAATGAGCAGGGACACCTTCAATCCATGAAGGTGCTCAGAGCCCCAGCCCAACCTGCCCTTGAATGTTCCCAGGAACAGGAATTCCCTGTGTTAAAATGCTCCCGTTAAAATCGTGGAGCTGAAGGTGCTGTTCCCTTTCCTTTTGAACATTCCCTGGTGCTCTGGGAAGCGGAGTCTGAAGGGCCCGGATAGCCCCGAGTTTATCCGCGGCTCCTTCTGCTGGAATTCATCCCACAGTCCAAGGAATGAGTCACCGCTGTCATTTGCGATTCCTGCTCTCCAGCGGCTGCAATTCGGTTTAAGGCCATGCAGCCCTTCCTGCTGCCCACACGGGCAGCTCTGCAGGGAGGGGCATCGCCCTGAATGACCCTCCTAAAATCGCCTAAAACACCCTGATCCTAAAATCCTGAACCACGGGACCCACTTTCCAGGGGCTGGGAATGCACAGTGTGATCCTCCAGCGTGCCCTGGGGCAGGACCGGGCTCTCCCCGGGTGTCCCGACAGCGATAACCTTATCACCCATCCCCGTGTGTGGGACAGATCAACTCCTGCTGGTGCCAGGAGGTGCCGAGTGTTCGCCCCCGGCTGGAGGTGACACTTGTCAGGCACAGGCAGAGCAGGTGGGCAAATAAAGACAGGCCCAGGTGCGATTCGAGGTGACCTTGGCTCGGGACAAGCTCTGCCCGCCCACGGGCACGTGTTGAGTGTCACTAATTGGGCTGAGGAAACCTCAGCCTGGCTTTAAACCATCTGGACATGCAGGGAGATGATGCCCAGAGTGGTTTTCTCCTCTCCCTGGGAGTGGGAATGTGGCAAGAGCAGGAGCTGTGTTTGCTGTTGAAGGAATACTGTCTGCAGTTGGAGCAGCTCATGGAGATCTCTGGTGATCCCAGAGAGACCTGGAGAGTTGCTGGTATTGTTTGTCTGACTTCCCAAAGAAATGAGGGGGCTTGTAATTGCTCTGCTTGTTCCCAAAATACAGGTGGATGGAGGCTGATTGGGCCATTCCTCCTTCTACTGAGCATCACACTTGGGGGTCCCCATCACCCTCTGCCTTTCCTCTGTCCCCACCCTCTCCAGGAGCAGCAGTTTGGAGGGGACATGGGGACAGGAGATGAGGCTGCTCCTCAGTTTCCCACTGAATCCCCTGGGACATCTGGGCAGGATGTGTCTGCCTGAGGGGTGGGACACTGAGACCTCGAGTTTGGCAGCGAGGGATGAAGGCTGTGAGGGAGGAAGACTCACTAAAGGTTCATTTCTGCATCACTCTGGGTAACACCCACATCAAACTAAGCTCAGCCACCCATGGGTGCATCCATATCCAAGGAAGTCTGGTCTCAATCCAACAGCAAGGATAAGTTCACCTGATCCCTCAGACCTTGCTGGTTTGAAGGACACTTTGTTGTTTAGCAAAGGTTTCCTTTATTTGTAGTATTTTAGCCTAAAATGCTTCTGAGTGTTGACCTTCCTTGTGGGCTTGTAAGAGGATCCTGCTCTGGGAATCACAGACTGCCCTGAGTTGGAAGGCACCTTAAGGCTCATCCAGTTCCAAACCCCTGCCATGGGTAGGGAGACTTTCCACCAGCCCAGATTGCTCCAAGCCTCATCCAGCCTGGCCTTGGCTCTTCTCTGTCTCTTGGAGGAACCATGTCCTGCTCATACCAAAGAATTTGTCAACGTAGCTCAACTTCCAGAGAAACAGGGGGAAAAAATGCATGTTTGTGTCCAGAATTTTTTTCCTGAAGACTTTCTGGACAGGGGTTGTGAGTGAACATGTCTGTGATTTAATGGGAAGAGCAAAGATCATGGAAAGTCAGGCTCTCTCACAAGTGATTTCCCATCGTTTGCTCAGCCTGAATCATCACTTTCTCCCAGATTCTCCAAAGTTTTCTTGCTTTTGAAAGCACAGGCTTTGCTCAGCAGTTGGAGCTCTGTGCCTGAAGGGATTGTAGGCAGTGATTCATCAGGGAGACAACACATCCCAAACAACTGGAAGGTCAACTACTTCTTAAGGCAAAACTATTTTGCAATGATTTATAGCCATATCTGGGAAAATAGAGCTCCTCCATGGCTCAAACGGGCAAATCATGGCTGGAGAACAACTTCTTCTCAACACTCAGAGCCCCTCTCAAGGAAGCATCACACGCTTTCCATAATGTAACAAAATGTAAGTTTTATTCCATATTATTAGTAATGGATGAGGAATAACCAGTTGAAGAGTTGGACTGATGTCTTCTCTTTCTCTTTTGACCAGTGTTTAATGTTCTAACTACAGTCCAGATGTAACATTTACACTGAAAAATAGTTACAGATTCAACCTCGTACTCCAAAAATTTCTAGTACAAAGACAGTTAGTACATTAAAAAAAAAATGAACAACAACAACAACCAAAAAGATAACAATCCCAGATGCTTTGTAACAGCACAGACTGGTTATGGCCTTGAGTTAAGTTCAAGTATTTCCCAGTGGAATGCAATGCAAGCAAGAAGGTGATCTGGCTTTTGCCTGGGACATTCCTGGCCCTGAATGGTAAGAAGAGAAATAGAAGTGTGGGCACTTTATCAGACCAAGTTTAGCGAGAGAGTCACCACTGACAATGAGTTCAGCTGTGACCACAACTGCAAACTGGGAAACAGGAAAGCAAAGCATTAATTTGACTCTTGGTGTTTCTTCTGTGACTGATGCTCCGTCGCTCTGTTGGAACTCCTCGAGCTGCTGCTTGAGTTGGGAAGGATTCCGAGGGGGATTTTGTTCCTGGTTATTAAGCATGTTTTGCCTCTCTATCCTTTTCCTTCCCAAACTGACAGGATACAAAAAAGGGACTGTTGCTCCTACCCTGAAAGGAGTCATTCCTGCAGAGTCATTAATGCCTTTGTGGCAGTGACTCAGTGGGAAAGATGAAATATCCAAAAGGATTTAGAGGTCACAGAGCGGGGGAGGAAGGGGGAAAAGGAGCAACTCAGTACACAGAGTAATAATAATATTAATAATCTTTTCTGTTTCTAGGGCTGTGTGACTCGTGCTGGCTCAGATGGGATCTGGGTGAGCAGATCCATCCTCCCCAGGCTCCGAGGAGTCAGCGCTGCCCTCCAGGCTGGCTGGGACCTTGCAGGAATCTTTGCATCTCTCCCAGCCAGCTCATGACACCAGAGCATTCCTGCTGGGAATGTGCCCTTGTGCTTCAGTCCCTGTCAAAATGCTTGGAAGACTTGGGAAACAATGTTGGAGAGGATGTTATGCTGGGAAGCCCTTCAAGGCTGGCTGGAGGGCCAGCTGAGGGAGCAGTTCCCTCATGATCCTGCCTGACCAGGGGCTTGTATTGATCCCCCCAGAGTCTGCCCTGGCTCTGGCACTCATCAATATTGCAATTATTGACTCTGCCCATGGAAAACAGCGTGTGTGTGTTCAATGTGCTGGTGACACCAGCAGGGAGGGGGCTGTGAACCCACTGCGGGACCTGCAGGTCACCCAGAGCTCCAGGACTGTGGTGGGACAGGAAAAAAAGCAGTTTGAAGGAGGGCAGGAAGGTCCTGACTGTACAACCACATACCTGGGGAGGGCAGCGAGCCCCAAACCTGCAGAGGGTGGTTTTGGGGAGGCCCAGGGTGGCACAGGGATGCACAGAGAGGAGCAGAGAGGGAGGGTGGCCCCAGGACCAGCATGGCCACACCTGTGCGAAGAGGTGGAGTGGCTGGTGTTGGTTCAAAGACAGCAGGGAAATCCAGGCTAGAAAAGTAGCTGTTGGAGAAATGATGAGGCTGGAGTTGTTTGGCTTAAAGCAAATCTGGGGATTTCATCAGCCTTCAAACACCCAAAATATGCAGATGTTAAAGGTGTGAGATGTTCTCCATTGCTGAGGGGAGGAGACACCAGAGGTTGCAACCAGAGGGGTTCATGTTACTCATTAAGGAGTCATTTATGGTGGCAAGTTGATGAGAAAATCCATGGTCCTTTCCAACCCTGCTGGTCCAAGTGCCTCTGAACCTACAGCCACAAAGCCCTGGAATCCCCTCCCATCAGGCACTGACCCCCTGTGTCACTGGGGCAGAGACAGCTCTGCTCTGCAGAGTGGGTTTAATGAGTTGATCAGGTCTTTGTGACCGGGTTTGGGGGGGTTTGGTTTAAATCTGCCCCCTGCTTTCCCCATAGTGGGACATGGGCCAGAATTGTTCCCTGAAGGAAGAGCAAGAGAGACACATTCCCATTCCCTGTGTTTGGTGACTCCCTGGTGAACCTGCAGGTCAGCAGGAGCTGCTGAGGGGCAGATCTGAGTCACTGGGAAATGCTCAGGTCATGGCTGGAGCTGGGGGAGGTACCACTGGGATGGGCAGGAGAAATCCAAAATCCAGACCCCTGCACAGGACAGCACTTCCCAGCCTTGTGTGGGAAGGATGAGTTTATCCAGGGCCATGAGATTGCTACTCATCAAAAAGGAATCAGAAGAACCCCGAGCTCCATCATTCCCTTGGGATCATGGCTTTAAATACACACTGTTTCCCATGGGACACAGGGCTGGGAATAAAAGAGAAGTCACAGTGATGTGGAGGACAAGCTTGTGCCCTCTAATGACTAGGGAGGAAATCTCCAGCCAGGAACACTCCTGCCTCCTTCCCAGCAGCCTGGGCTGAGGACCTGCAGGCATTCAGGACAGGTGACAGCAGCCCTGGCAGCATCCAGCCTTTCCCTCTCTGAGAGAGAGGGAAACACAGGGGCAAACAGCCCAGTTGGATATGTTTGCCTCCCCACCACCCTGGTGTGAGCTTTGAGAGCCTTTCCTGCAACACTCCCAGCAGAAAGGGATGGATGTGTGTAGCTCCTGACTGCTGCTGCTGGAGGGATGTGCTCATCCTCCTCGTGGATGCCTTTTGGACAGGAAGATCTCTAGCAGTGAGAGCAAACAGCATTCCAGGCATTTCACCAATGCCTTCAGCAGCACCAGGAGCCAGCCTGGAAATGTTCCTCAGACTGGTGCACAAAACCACACTGAATATTTGCAGCTGGATTCCTCACAGGGTGTTTCTTTGCTTTCTTTTTAATTCCACTTTTTTGCTTCCAGGACTGTTCTCTAAAGGCATGGAACGGCTCAGCTGAGGTTCCCAGGAGCTGAAGGGCATATCCAAATTCTCTGCCTGTTCCCCAGAGTGGCCAAAGGGCCTGGACACAACAGGCATCCTCAAGGCTTTTAGGGAGGATTCGGTGTGTTAGGGAGGATTTGGTGTGTTAGGGAGGATTTACTATTGTGTCAGGTTTATGTTGAAGGCTCTGCCTATTTGGGTCCTCAATGGTGAGGAATCAACCACTGGATTACTGGGAGGTTGTGAGAGCATCTGGCAAGCCAGAGGTATCTTGGGAACATCTCAGGGGTCAGACCATGGCAGAGCTGGGCAGCTCCTGGTTTCAGCCTCTACCACGTGGCAGGAGCTGCTCCCTGTGCCCCCAGGGATGAGTTTTCTTTCTGTTTTTTGCTGCTGGTGGGGAACAAAGCCACAGCCCCAGAGCTGTGCAAGAGACACGGGATGCAACCACCCTGACAAAGCACATCTCAGCACTAGCATGAGCCTTGGAGCTCAGCAGCTTTCAACACATCCCAGACTACTTAAGTGCAAGAAAACCATCCTAAAACCCAGTCAAGCTGAAAATAACTCCCCATAAACTAGGAGAAAACTTTCTGCTGCCATCCTGCTCCTGTCCCCACTGAAGCCAGATCTCCTGCAAAGCCCCCCAAGCAAGTGTGGGAAACCTCCCCATTCCCCAGGCAAGGCTGGAGGCTGAAAGCCCAACAACTGCTCCAGGGTGAGATCAGCCACAGTCCTGGACCAGCTGGGGTTTGCCAGGGGAGGTGAAAGGCTGTAAAATGACCAGAGGGTTGATATTACATTTATATATATCTCTCTATGTCTATATTCACACACACATGTTCATATGTGTCTGTACATATACGGACATGGACACACACACACATCACAGACACACTATGCATAGATCTGCCATCTGCCACTATTTATAAGGGTTTGATTCATCAGAAAAACAAATCTGCCCACGAAGCATCTCCCTTGATTAATCAAAAAAACCCCAAACTTGCCAACAGAGATCTTCCTTGATTAATCAGAAAAACAAACTTGCCAACCTTCCAACCCCTACTAAAACTCAGCAAATAAAGAAGCCTAAACCCTTTAAGCTTTGTTTTCCTGGTTGCATGAAGGCACTTTCTGATGGTGTGAAGCAGCAGTTTGTTAAAAACTCTGTGACTGCAACGATTCCCATCACATCTTGTAGCAAGTGCTACACAGGCACCGGTAGGATGCAGAGTCACTGCTTGCTCCTGCTCCGGAGGGTTGGAGCAGGTTGGCTTTTTGCTTCGGCGCAGAGGAATAAAAGATGAAACCTCCAGTGCTGTGCTGGTTTGGGGGCCTCTCTGTGTGAGACAGTCTCTGTGTTCCTGCCCCATGAGTTGATGTGGGTGCCAGCTCCTGGCTCACAGCATCAAACAGCGATGCCAATCCAGGCAGGACAGGAAGGTCCATCCAATATGTCAGTTGTTTTCTTATCGAGGGATCAGAAATTAATTTGATTAAGGGTATTTAGTAACTAAACGCTGCCTGACCTGCAGCACTCAGCCTGACCTCCCTCCTGAGCCACCAGCAGCTCCACTTCCCACCACAGTGCATTGTCCAGTCTCTGCTGGGGGCTCTGGTGGTGACTGAAGGGGTGGAAGATGCAGAGGGGTTGCTGTTACTCACTGTAAGTTCCTGTTACTCACTGGAGGTTCCTGTTACTCACTGGAGGTTCCTGTTACTCACTGGAGGCTCCTGTTACTCACTGGAGTCTCCTGTTACTCACTGGAGGTTCCTGTTACTCACTGGAGGCTCCTGTTACTCACTGGAGGCTCCTATTACTCACTGGAGGTTCCCAGCTGGAGAACACATTGGAAACAGGGAAGAAATGTCCTTTGTTAACGCACTGGAAGACAGCACTAAATTGGTCTGAAACTCCTTTTCTCTCTTGGCTTCCACACAGAAATTGCACCTGTGCCCAGCCAAACGAACACAAGGTAATGCCAAAACCAGAACCAAACCAAATATCCCCCCCACTCATGCTGCCCCCTCACCAATCCCACAGAGTTATATCCACACAGATGTCTTTCCATCCTTACTGCTGGAGCTCCCTTTCTCCAGGCAGGCCTTGGGTTTAGCACCTTGTTTCTCCTGGGCGGTGTTGGCCCTGTTCTGCTCCACCACCGTGCCCCCCGAGGCAGGACTGCTGGTCCTGGAGGGCTGAGTGTTGGCCTGGGTGCTGCTGTAGCTCTGGAAGGCGATGTCCAGCTGCTCCTGTGCCACCCGCAGGTGTTTGTGCAGGGTGGACAAATCCGCCGGGAGGTTCTCGTCGGGGCTGGTGCACTGCTGCTCCTGAGCCACGTTAGCCAAGTTCTGCTCGTGGGCCATCAGGCTGTTGGGGATCTTGGTGGACTTCTCCGACTTCACCACCAGGTTGTACTCGGGAGGGCAGGAGATGTTCTTGGGGTAGGCGTAGTTGTAGGGGGGCTGCCTGAAGCTGTTGATCTTCCGGTTGCGGATGGCGTCGCGGATGGTGCCGAAGCCCAGGTGGAACATCTCGCACATGTTGAGCAGCAGGCACAGGCAGCTCACCACGTACATCACCAGCAGGAAGATGGTCTTCTCCGTGGGCCGCGACACGAAGCAGTCGACGGTGTGAGGGCACGGCAACCTGTCACACACGTAATACGCCTCCACCTCGAAGCCGTAGAGCAAATACTGCCCTATCAAAAAGCAAACCTCGAAGGAAGCTCTGGTGAGGAGCTGGAAGACGTAGATTTTCATCAGTCCCTCTTGCTGGATGCGCCTCCTCCCGTCGTGCTTCTGTTGCTCCTTGCACTTGGGCTTGGCTTTGGCCTTGTCGTGCTCCGCCGCGTCGTCGGAGATCATGGGCTCCTCTTCGTCGGCCTCCATCGCGTCCTCCATGTTACGGACGGCCTGCCAGTTCAGGGCAAACTGCTTCTTCTTCTTGAAGCCCTTGAACTTCTTCTCCTCCTCGGCCGAGCGGGCGATCCTGTGGATGGCGTAGCCCAGGTACATGACGGAGGGAGTGGAGATCATGATGATCTGGAAGACCCAGAACCTGACGTGCGACAGCGGCGCGAAGGCGTCGTAGCAGACGTTGTCGCAGCCCGGCTGCTTCGTGTTGCAGGTGAACTTGCTCTGCTCATCGGAGTAGATGGACTCGCCCCCCACCGCCGTCAGGACGATGCGGAAGACGATGAGCACGGTGAGCCAGACCTTCCCCACGAAGGTGGAGTGGTTGTGAATCTCTTCTAGCAGGTGGGTTAGGAAGCTCCAGCTCATGTTGGTCATAAGGGCTACTCAGTTATAACCTGTAGGGAAAGGGGGAAAGAAAAACCAAAGTTATGAGGGCACATCTTGTATCATCAATAGTGTGGCCAGAAGGACCAGAGGAGTGATTGTCCCCCCGTAGGGAGACACACCTCAGATCTTGGGCTCAGTTATGGGCCCCTCATGACAAGAAAGACATGGAAGGGCTGGAGAGAAAGGAACAGAACTGAGGAAGGGGCTGGAGCAGCAGGAGCGGCTGAGGGAGCTGGGGGGGCTCAGCCTGGAGAAAAGGATGCTCAGGAAGGATGTTCTGGCTCTGCAATCCCTGCCAGGAGGAGGAAACTGGGGGGAGTCAGTCTCTACTCCAGGGAACAAGGGATAGAACAAGAAGGAATGGCCTCAAGTTGTGCTACAGGAGGTTCAGATTGGATGTCAGGAAAAATTTCTTCCCTGAAAGGATGGTCAGACATTGGAACAGGCTGCCCAGGCAAGTGGTGGAGAATTTTAAAGGTGTGTGGATGTGGCACCTGGGGACATGATGGTTTAGTGGTGAACATGGTTAAGAGTCAGACTTGATGATCTTACAGGTCTTTTCCAACCTGAATGATTCCATGGGATAAACTCTTTCTTGCACACCATGGGTTCCATGGCCTGAGCTGACAGCGGGAGCAGAGGATGCTGCCCAAGTCAGAGACGTGCACTGCTGGAACATCTTTCATTAGCAAACCCACAAGAATGGAAAGAATCACCAAAAGAATGGGAATATTTATGTTTACAGGCCGACAGCCCTTTTAAGTCCCTTTCAAAAAAACAAAACAAAACTTTAATCAAATGCAGACTGTTTCAAAAATAAACCTTGAAGAAGCTTTCAAGAGGAAACCATGCATTTATTAGGAGACCTGGACAGCTGGGGAGGAAGAGCTTGTAATAACCATTCTGTGTTTAGCTCATCTTGCAGTGGGGCCTCAGCCCCAGCTCCTTGGGTGACCCCAGGCAGCTCCAAAAGCCCTGACAGATACCTGGAGGTGACTGACAGGAAAAGCATCTGGACCCAGAGAGCACTGGAGCAAGAGAAGAGAGAAGAGAAAGGGACTGTTGTCCATATAGAGAAAGAGTGTGGAGGGACATCAACCTTAACCATTCATGAGCATGGCTGAAGGGGGGAAGATCCAAGGAGGGGAAATGATCACAGAATCACAGAAACCCATAATTTTGGGAGTTGGAAGGGATCTTAAAGATCATGTAGTTCCAACCCCTTGCCATGGGTAGGGACACCTTCCACTAGTCCAGGTTGCTCCAAGCCCTGTCCAACCTGATCCGATGATGCCACGAGCCTGGTCCCAACTTGGCCTTGCACCACTGGAGACACAAAACTGCCAGAGGGTTTCCATGACCCAAAGCTAGGCTTTGATCCCACCTCCTGTGCCAGGCACAGGGTGGGAGCAGCCACGAGCTTTGCCCCACATGGGAGCAGGAACGGAAACGTGCCTTGCTCCATTCTCCACCCCAAGCCTTTCTGGAATGTGGCTTTGCTGCTTCTCAGGATGGGAGCCAAGCAGGGCTGGTTTGCCCCAGGAGGCAGCCCCATCCCAGCCTCGAGATGCAGCGAAATTCCTGTGCTGTCGAGGGCTCTCCAGAGCAGGCAGATGGAATTTTCTAACCCTGCTATTTCGAGATCAAACAAATCCTCTGTGAACCCAAACCCCTGAGTCTTCACACGCCAGGCTGGGCCTGTGGGAGTGCTCTGCAGCTGGTGGTGTTCCTGTCCTGCAGCTGGAGAAACTGAGGCAGGGAGAACTTCTGGAAAATAAGCCAGAAGAGGTGGGGAAGTTCTCTCTGCCCTCAGCTCACCTGGTGAGGAACAGCCCTCAAAGCTGCTGGGAACAGAATTTCCCTCTCCTGCTCCAAAAGTGATGCCTTGGACCCAATTTACAGAAACACTGGGCAGGTGGGACAATTCAGCCACTGCAGAGCATGGAAAATGACCCCAACAGAGCTATTCATTATTTATTGAGGAAATTGGGAGTATTTAGGAGTTGGATGGGAAAACATCCCCTTTGAGTGCCTTTTTTTTTTTATGCTTCCTACAGTGGATACCCCCTAAAGTGTCTTTAACCCTTTCTCTGTTGGGTTCTCATGGGGTGTTAAATGATTTGTAGGATAAATCCAGGCACTCAGCCAAGCTCCAGCTGAGGAGGGGTTGGGAAGGGAAGACCCTGCTGGGTGTGGGACATGGTGCATCTGTCTGTGGAGCATCCGGGTCTGCCCAAGGCTTGGGGACACATCAGTGTCACCTGCTGAGCCCCCACCAGCTCCCACCTGCACCCCCAGCAAACTGCAAGCCCCAAATTGTCCTGAAAGATGCACTTCAAGCATCCTGGAGAGCAGTTCACACAAAATGCAGTGCTCACCTCAAGGCTTCCTGAACTCCACACTGAGGATAATTTCCCATTTTGAAGTGTTACTCAAAGACACAGTTCCCAAAGATCCAGCTGTTTGCTGGGGCAGGGAGGGTCTGCCCAAGGTAAGTGATGGCTTTTGGAGTAAATATTCAAGTTTTGAACTGGCATTTGTCAGGGTTGTTGGCAAAGCACCCACTGTCTCCTCTGGGAGACACATTTTAGAAAGGAGCACCCGACTGTGTTGGTTCTAAACACTCCCAAACCTCCTGAGTCAAGGAAAAGGAGAGACAAAGAGCAGAAATGATGAGCTGTTGCTTTGAGAAGACCATCTCTGGCCACCAGCCTGAGGTGCTGGCCCTGCCACTGCAGCTCAGCCCTCTGTGCACATCTGGATCTGCAGGAACATCAGCAGGAAACAGCCACCAGCTGTTTCTGCACCTCTCTGACCCCCCTGTGTGTGGTCACAGCTGGATTTTACACCCCTGTGTGCCCACCCACCCTCCTGGCATCGTGTTTGGGAGCAGGAGCTGGAGGAAATGAGTTAAAACTCTCCTACAACCAGTTCAGTTAAACTTGCAGTGCTTTTTGTGGCTCATTGGCTGCAAAGACCATCCTATGAGATTTCAGTGCCTTTAATTGCTTGGATGGGGGTTAGTTTGGGATTATCCACGATAATTTGGGATCAATTACAAGGCAAACAAGCTTCCAAGGAAAGATTTGTTCACAGTGCTGATGAATAGGATGGTACTAGGAAAAGACTGTGTCTTTTCTCTTCAAAGTGCCAACTAGAAAAGCACAAAAACTGGATTTTTGCATCTTTCCATGTGCTTGGATGAGATCCAAGCAGTGGGAAAGTTGCACAGAATGGGGAAAAACCCCTCTGTGGATCTGCAGCAGGTAGATGGATTAGTTTAGGTGGCTCATCTACCAAAGGAAGGACCCACCATCCCTCTGGCTTCGAAATCCATTCATTCAGTCATCCATCTTCACACCACATTAGCTGACACACAGTGTATGAAATGCACCCAGGGCACAAGTTTCACTCCCAAACAGCTGCCTGGAAGGAACTGGGCTGCTCAAACCACCACCAACACTCACAGTGGTCAAAATTGGTACAGAAATGAGCTGTCGGCTCCACGTCCCCACCACAGTGACTTCCCCAAACCCACTGACCCCTCTACACAGTCACAAAAACTTCAAAACCTGAGTTTAAAGCCAAAGAGGGGGGGAAACAAACCTAAATCTGTGCTAACTGGATGTCCTCCCTTTCCGCACGGTTTCCACGCCGTTGTTTAAACTTCAGGGGAAAACAACGGGGAAAAATCGACTTACAAAGACATGGTGCTTCTGGCCGTGGCTTTCCCTCCTCCACCGACATTCCTGTGCCGTGCCCTGCATGAGCTCCCGCCGCTCGGTCCAGCCGTGCCCCGGCGGCTGCACGGGGAGCTCCGGGCGGGTATTTAAGGCTCAGTCAGACCCCGCCTCTGTGGCATCCCCGACCCCCGAGCGCGATCCCCCCGCGGCTCCCGGCCCTCCTTCCCTCGAGGAAGAGAGAAGGTGTTGGATAAATCAGGGGGGGCACTGGTTGGTTTGCAATCCAAACAAGCCGCCGGGGCTGGTTTTAGGAACGCTGCCTGGAATTTCGCTGCGGAGTCGGTTGGAAGGGAATTAACAGCGTCGGGTTGTGGGGCTGGTAACAGATTTGCGAGGCAGAGAGAGCATGACTAACGGGGAACATGTGGAAAACACATTTTGGCCAAGGTTCCTTGGCTGTTGGGGTGGGGAAAAATAATAATAAAATAATAAATAATAAAATAATAAATAATAATAAAATAATCAATAATAATGAAAGAGGAGGGAAGGCTCACGAGTGGGAAAACCTGCCCTGAAGCTCCTGCTTTGCTGCTCCCCCAGGCAAGGCTGTCCCTGAAGGTGGGACAGTTCTTCTTCTCCAAGTTGGTGGACCCTGAGCTTGGCCGTGTCCCTGAGTGCCATGATCTGGTAAAGGGACTGGAGTTGGCCCAAGGGTTGGACTTGATGATCTCGGAGGTCTTTTCCAACCCATTCCATTCTATAGTTCTATGATCATCCATCAGAGTATTTTAAATTTAAAACTAATTTCTGCTGAGGGCAGAGGAACCCTGAGATCAGCTCAGTTGGTTAAAACTTGGTTGTATTAATGCCCAAGGTCATGGGTTCAATCCCCTGTGTGGGCCATTGACTGAAGAGCTGGACTTGATGAGCCTTGTGGGTCCCTTCCAACTCAGAATAGTCTGTGGATGGAGCAGAGAGCAGGTGAAGGGTGGGGAAAGGGGTTTGAGCACAAACAGAGACTTTCTGGCTTCTTTGCAGAAGGAATGATTTAAAAGAAGTAGGGTGGGAATGTCTGTGAAGCCTAAGAGTGGTTTTCAAGAAGAAAACCTTCATCCTGATGGTCCAAGGATCACCTCTTGTCCCTGCTCCACCCATGGGGAGCTTTGGCATTGCCATCCCAGCAGGAATCAGGGTCTGGGTATCTGCTGAGATGGAAATGGAGAGTCAAGGCAGAAAGTCGGTCCAAGGGATGGAGAAAGAAGCAAGAGCAGCAGCCAAGACATGAAAAGGATCAGATCCAGTCTCTGAGGGCATAAAGCATGGGAAGATGTGGATTTCATTGAAGGGGAAGCTTGGAAACCATATGGTTTATCAGGAGCTTCCATCCCTGGTCCTGGACAAACAATCATCCCTGCACAAAACAGGATACTCTGCTTTCCCAAAGAGCCTGAATGGCCATGGAAGGGCAATTCCTGCTCACTGGAGC
This sequence comes from Poliocrania exsul, assembly GCA_035041345.1. Classification (NCBI taxonomy): domain Eukaryota; kingdom Metazoa; phylum Chordata; class Aves; order Passeriformes; family Thamnophilidae; genus Poliocrania; species Poliocrania exsul. The sequence continues at coordinate 1,547,665 of JAWWLZ010000082.1, read as the reverse complement.
ATCTGGCACCAACTTCCCTCAAGGCTTGAAGTTATAAACTAATTAGGCATAGGCAGAGAGAAGTTAATTGAGTTCTGTTTGGAATTGGTCACCTAAGACAGGCAAGTGGCAAAGCCCTATCAGCAAAGTCAGGTGTAGGGATGAACACACCCTCAGGGGAATAAGTGACACCAGGTTTGGGGAGGGTTTGGGGGACATGAGCATCTCCAGGAGTTAAATTATCACAATTTATCCCAGCTCTGGCTTCGTGCATCAACTTCAGCACGTGGCACAGCAACAACTTGACCTCTCAAAGGACAGAGGGAGCTGGTTTTGGAGGAGAGCTGGAGATCTCCAAAAATTCCTCAGCCTGCCTGGAGATCTCCCAGTGGGATCCCTCTGAGAGGGGGAAAACATGCACAGGCTGAGGTCACATTATCCCTGCGTGTTCCTGGGGTTGGATTGGGATCTCCTTCCCCTGGAGACACTGGTGGGTCACCTCATGGTCACCTCCAAGGGGCCACTGGATGGTCTGTGGGTGCATCCCCCACAAGCAGAGACCCCACATCTTCTAGCACATCACACAAAACAAGCCCTGTGAGACCCATCAGACCTGAGGGGTGGCCACCAAGATCTCATTCCCATCAAAGAACTCTGGTGAAACTCCCACCCGCTCCAGCTGGTGCAGGATGGAGCTGTGGAGAAATATTGTTAGTTATTTAAAAATAACCAGCTGAGAACAAGTCCCAGGCTCTGCAGGACTGCAGGCAGCAGCTCAGAGATAAAAGGCAGCTCAGAGTGGTCCTGGTCCTGTGGGTCACACAGATTTTCCAGGCCCTTTGCTTTCTGGCCAGGGGGGTTTATTTATATACACAGCAGTCGTGTCTGGTGGAAGGGTTTTGGGGCATCTGCGCTCCAGGCAAGCCAGGCAACATCTGCTCCTGCTCCAGCTGAAGCCCAGCAGCTTCAGCCATCCCACTGGCAGGGAGTGAGTGGTTCCCATCACCAAACCATCACCCAGGGAAGGAGGCAGAAGGCTGGAGGCAGAGCCAGAAATGAATGCACAGGGAAAACCCACCCCTGCAGCATCCCATGTCCTCAGCTGATTGCTTGGCCTTGGGAAAGGGGGAATGAAAGAGAGGAGACAGAGGGGAAAGGATGTGATGAAGCCTTGTATAATTCTTGCTGCTGGGAGTCACCTCTCCAAGTCACCTCTGCCCCAGGCACTGTTTGTGTTTCAGAGCAGAGATCTCAACATATTTATTTAAATGTCCCATTGAAATAAATAAGTGCTGTCACTAAGGATAATGAGACCTGGTAAAACATCTCCCTGCTACATCAGGGCTGAGTAGGGACCATAATTATCCACCCTGAGCATGAACCTCCAAAGCTCTGTCCTGGATTGTGCTGACAGCTCAGTTTTTTTTCTCTAATTTTCCCCTTTTGGATATTCATTTGTTCAGTTTTTAAACTAAAAGCATCTCTGTGCAAGTGCTAAGCCTGTTTTTAAATCATGACCCAGAAAGCAACACCACTGACTTGAGAGAAGTGTCACTGAATTAAAATAAATATGGAATGCCAAGTTTTACCTTACTGGAAATTGTTGGATTTGGGCTTTTGAGATGACAGAATTTAATGTTTGAGAAGCAAAAGTGTTTGAACACCACAAGTGAGGGCAAAGACTGGAGGAGCAGTTTGAAATCTTACCTTTTCCTCTTAGATTAACTTCCCTAACCTTTTCTCCCTGACTTTCAGATGTGGGATGCAGGATGAATCCTCACCCTTGATGGCTGGGGGTGACATCCACTTTGAAAGAGTTTTGTGATGGAAACCACAGAAAAGATCCTGCTGAAAAGTAATATTGAACTTGGGAAATACTGTCATCTTTTGTATAGTCTTAAAGTCCATTGGATTTTGTTATTATTTGACATTTGTAGTGGCTCCTTCCCAGGCAGTGCTCGGTTGGTAGGACCAGGTAAATCTGCAGGGAAGCCCAGAATGGTTTGAGTTGGAAGGGACATCAAAGATCCTGTAGTTCCAAGCCCATGCCTTGGGCAGGAACACCTTCCACAGGACCAGACTGCTCAGACCAGAGGTCCAAGTGTGTTTCCCACTGGGGCATCTTCAGCTCTGCCTTCCATTTCCTGGTAGGAATGAGGCCACCAGCACCCATTGGAGCCCTTTCTCCATGCCTGGAGTCTCCAGAGATTTTGGCAACCCAAGGACCCAAGTTGTGTCACTGTGCTGGTGATGTGGGGGCTCCACTGGGGGCTCAGTGTCTCTTGTGTTGAGGTGCTGTGGGACTTCCTGAAGGGAAGTTGTGGCCAGGTGGGGGTTGGTCTCTTCTCCCAGGCACTCAGCAATAGGACAAGGGGGCACGATG
>JAWWLZ010000082.1:1528281-1544600 GCA_035041345.1 Poliocrania exsul | reverse complement strand
AGGGACTGGAGTTGGCCCAAGGGTTGGACTTGATGATCTGGGAGGTCTTTTCCAACCCAATCCATTCTATGATTCCAGCAAGGACAGAAGCAACACAGTGGAATAGAACTTGGGTTTATGTGCCATGCCTTGGGCCAGCTCCTGTTCCCAGCCACAGCAACAGCCCCTTTCCTCAGAAACCATCACCATTTTGTGGGTGTTGGTATCAAGGACAACTGTGGATGTCCCAGGGACCTGCCCAGGAGCTGCAAAGCAGAGACAGGAGGGAGCAGGTGGGAATGGCCCCAGTGCTGCTCCACTCAACCATGCCAGCCAAGGACTCCCAGGCTCCTTTTCCATCCCACCACACTCCCAACTGAACACAGGAAAACATCTCAGTTGTGCAAACTTTGTTCCTTCACAGAGAGCTTTGGGTGTTCTCCAAGATTTGGGACTAATCAGGGCTCACATCTGAAGAACTCAGCCAAAACTTTAACTCTCCTAAAGAAACCACTTTGCAGGCAGCAGGAAAAGCTGTGCCAGGGCCTGTTGCTGGAATCTGCCTTGTCACAAACCTCTGTGTGGACTTTTCAGGACAGTGGTGACAACAATCCCAGTGCCATTTGAATGTCAGAGAGATCAAGTTTCTTCCTATTCATCACTGGGTTGATTTTCATCCTGCTGGATGAAGCCAGAAAGGTTTTGATCTGGATCAGGATGATGTGGTTGGTCTCTGGCTCTTTGCAAGGACCAAACAGAGCAAATCTGGTCTCACACATTTTTCCAGAGCCTTTGGGGATTTTGGCTGCATAATAAAGGCTGTTTGGACATGAGGTGAAGGCTGTTTTATTTTGTGCACTCTGCAAATGTAAACTCTGAAATTCCATGAAATTTGGACCATGGTTGTGCCTTAATGAGTCCAGAAGATAGGTCAGAAGATGGAATTTCTGTGAAGTTTGCATTGGTTTGTGCCTGGAGGAAAAAGCTGACACTGTCAGCAGAATGAATAACTTTTCTGCTGGAAAACAGGGAAAGGTTCCCTTTGGATGTCACTGACTGATGACCACAGAAAGGTAAAACCCTTCACTTTGAAAATGACCAAAAAAAATAATCTGACATGATTAAACCCAGTAAGATTTCCATTCCAAAGCACAAAAGCCCAGAGGAAGCATTTAAACCCAGGCTGGAGAGCAGGAGGGATTCATTCCAGCCCTTCCCAGCTGCAACTCTCGCTGTGGTGGACACATTCTTGAGATGAATTTCAGTGTTGAGAAAAAACACCTGTTTGTCTCAGAAGGGAACATTTCTGCTGAGGTTTTGAAGGTGGGGAGATAACACAGGGCAGGTGCTGAAAGGTGGCAAGAAGGGACTCATGGGGAGCACCAGGACGTGGCTCAGCAAAGCCCTTTATAGCATTTTTTCCCTGTGTCTATTCCTGCTCCAAAGAAAACAACTGCCTCGATAGCCAAATGGAGCAATTATTCCCTTTCTCTATTTGCTTCCCTTTCCTGAAGTGGCTGGAGGAGCAATGGGAATGATTTGGGAATGAAAGGCCACTCCAGCCACGCCTGTCGGGGTCATCCCTGGTGTTGGAGCTGCCCAAGTTCCTCCTGCAAACCCACCATGGCTCCCTGAGCTCTCATAACAGGAAACAATAAACTTTCCAGCCTGTGAAGCCAAGCCAGGCTTGACTTGCTCCAGACCTTCCTGAATTTGTACAAAAGAGTGAAAAAAAATTAAAAAAAATTCAATTAAAACCAGAGGAAATCCATCCTCTGGTGAACCCACCCATGCAAGGTTCATGGCACGTCATCTCCTCCCACCCTGCTCCATGTGGACATTCCTCCAGCCACAGTTCACCCAGCAGAGGTGCCTCAGTGCAGAGGAAAAAGGTCAGGGTGCATGGGAAACGTTGGGGAATGCTGGAAACAAAAGGCAAATGGACACATTTTTGGTGCCTTCAGAAAGGTGTGAGGGGGTTTTTCCCTTTTATCCTGACACCTGTGGATGGGCAGGGATGGTGTGTTGGGAGGGAGCTTGGAAGAGCCCCAGGAAAAGGGGGCAGGAGAGGTTGGAAGCTCAGCCACAGCTTCTGGGCTCCATTCAAGAGCTGCTGGGTGAGGCCCCTGACTGTTGCCAAGTGGATAAAAGGAACATTTTCCTCTCTTTTTCAGCTGCATTGAAAACCATATTCCCAGTGTCAGTGCAGGGAGAGGGAATGGGGTGGGAGCAGCCAGAGACACCTCAGACAAAGCTTGAGGGTAAAGGCAGCAACCCCCAAAGTGAATGGGGAGCAGTTGTGTCCTCTGGGGATCCACACAAAGCCCAAAAAGCACAAGAAGGATGTGGGTCTGCTGGAGCAGGTCCAGGGGAGGCCATGGAGATGCTCCAAGGGCTGGAGCTGCTCTGGAGCCAGGCTGGGAGAGCTGGGGGTTCACCTGGAGGAGAAGAGGCTCCAGGGACACCTGAGAGCCCCTGGCAGGGCCTGAAGGGGGCTTATAAAAAGGAGGGAGAGGGACATTTTGTATGGGCAGAGAGTGACAGGACAAGGGGAATGGTTTTCATTAATCAGGAACACCTTCCACCAGCCCAGGTTGCTCCAAGCCCTGTCCAACCTGGCCTTGGACACTTCCAGAGATGGGGCAGCCACAGCTTCTCTGGGCAACCTGTGCCAGGGCCTGCCCACCCTCCCAGACAGGAATTCCTTCCCAATATCCCATCCAAACCTGCCCTCTGGCAGTTTGAAGCCATTCCCCCTTGTCCTCCCCTCCATGCCTTGTCCCCAGCCTCTCCCCAGCTCTCCTGGAGTCCCTTCAGGCACTGGAAGGGGCTCTCAGGTGTTCCTGGAGCCTTCTCTTCTCCAGGTGAACAATCCCAGTTCTCTCAGCCCTTCCTCACAGGAGAGGGGCTCCATCCCTGTGGGCATCCTTGTGACCCTCCTCTGGTCTCCCAAAGCCACCCCCCAGCACTTTCTGTCTGCAGGAGCTGAGGTGAAGCTCAGGCAGCAACACTTGTAAGGTGAGGTAAGACAAAATCTTATCTCAACCATGACATCCAAGACACCAAACCTCTCTGAGAATCCCATCACTTATTCCTTGGACATCTCTTTCCCAATATTTTGGCTTTGGAGGAGCCTCTGACTTGCCAGGTCAGATAGAGCTGTAACAGTGAGGCTGCTCCATGATCCGAGCGTTGTGCAAGGGGGGACAAGGGTTGGGGACGGATGCCAAGCCCTTCCTCCACCACAGAAACCCATCCCTGCCCCAGATAAATAAACTCTGCTGCAGACCTGCCCATCACCCCAAATCACCCCTGAGCTCAGCCCTGGATACCTGGACACCTCACCTGAAAAACTCCAACATCAACTTCTAAAGGATAGTGAGGACAACAAGAAGTTGCCCAGAGAGGTTGTGCACCCCCATGCCTGGAGATGTTCCAGGCCAGGCTGGATGGGGCTCTGAGCACCCTGGGATAGTGGAAGGTGTCCCTGCCCATGGCAAAGAGTTGGAATGAGATGATCTTCAAGGTCCCTCCCAACCCCAACGATTCTATGAAGACAAGAAAGCAAATGCCAAAGCAAAAGTTCCAGAGGTTTTGATGTGACTCTCGGGCCCTTTTCCACATTATTTAATGAAACATAAACATAATTAAAAGGAAAACAGAGAGAGTCAAATGGGATAAATGAGGAAGCAAAAGGGCTCCTGCCAACTGTTCTTAGATAACAGAGAAAACAGAAAATAGAGGAAAAAGGGAAACATTATTACCACAAGTGCTTTCCTACCCTTCTGGCCGGGATCCCAGCACGACTGGGGATATTCCTGCTCTGCTCACCCAAACACCCCCTTACACCACTAATTATTCATTCTCAAAACCAGTAATAAATGGTCCCTTAGGTAATTATGCACAGATTTAATTATAGCCATGTTTTCATGCAGGAAAGAGGAGGATGAGGGAGGGATGGATGGTGGTGGGTGAGGGACACGGTACCTTCCCCGGAGCCCTTGGATGGAGCATCGATGAAGCTCGGCCGGTCTGATCCGAGGGGGAGCTCGGGCTGGGAAAGGGATGGAGCTTTCCTGGATGTGCTGACGTAGGTGGGCCCCCACCCACTGATGTTGGGCACGTCACAGCTCCTGCCTCACATCTGGAACCACCAGGCCCCCCGTGCCAAGGAGGGAGACCACGTGTCTCGTCTCCCTCAAAGCTCGCAGGGCTGGAGGGGTGTGGGATCCCTGTCCCTCTGGAGGAGGTGCCCCCAGGCTGCATCCAGGTGGGATTGGGACAGTCCCACCTGGCCCTGGGCCATGGAGCTCGAAGCAAAGGTTGACTCTGAGCCCTGCAAGTCCAAGTCCTTGGGCTTCCAGTGGGGCGCTGGCAGCACCTTCTCCACCTGCTCCACGACACTGGGCATGAGCACAGACCAGGCTGGGCAACCAACCAGCTGTCCAAACCTACCCCATGCCACCAAACCCACCCCATGCCACCAAACCCACAGCAGCATCACCAAAACCTAGCCAGGACCACCAAAACCTACCCAGGACCACCAAAACCTAGACAGGCACCACCAAACCTGCACCAGCACCACCAAACCTACACCTGCACCACCAAACCTGCACCAGCACCACCAAACCTGCACCAGCACCACCAAACCTACACCTGCACCACCAAACCTACGCCAGCGCCACCAAACCTACGCCAGCGCCACCAAACCTACACCTGCACCACCAAACCTACGCCAGCGCCACCAAACCTACATCTGCACCACCAAACCTGCACCAGCACCACCAAATTTACACCAGCACCACCAAACCTACACCAGCGCCACCAAACCTACACCAGCACCACCAAACCTACACCAGCACCACCAAACCTACACCTGCACCACCAAACCTACACCAGCACCACCAAACCTGCACCAGCACCACCAAACCATACACCACACCACCAAAATCTACACCAGTAATACCAAACCCTACATCAGCACCACCAAAAACCTAAACCACACCCTCAAACCCTACACCAGCACCACAAAATCCTATACCAGCACCACCAGTATATACACCACACCACCAAACCTATACCACCACTACCAAACCTACACCTCCACCACCAAAATCTACACCTGCACCACCAAACCCTAGAGCAGAACCACCAAACCAATGGCAACACCACAAAGACCTACACCACAACCCCAAACCCTACACCAGCACCACCAAAACTTACAGTGGCACCACCAAACCTACACCAGCACCACCAAATGCTACACCAGCACCACCAAAACGTACAGTGGCACCACCAAACCTACACCAGCACCACCAAACCTACACCAGCACCACCAAAACTTACAGTGGCACCACCAAACCTACACCAGCAGCACCAAATGCTACACCAGCACCACCAAACCCTACAACAGAACCACCAAACCCTACAGTGGCACCACCAAACCTACACCAGCATCACCAAATGCTACACCAGCACCACCAAACCCTACAGCAGAACCATCAAACCTACAGCACACTGGTCCTTTCTACCCAGTTGCCTTCACCCCATGCTGTCAGGGCAAAGGAGCCAGGAGGTCTGGGCTGCAGCCAGGTGCCCTCAGAGGACCATTATGGGATGGAATCTTTCTCCATGTAGCATTGCCCCCTCCCCAGACAGGATGCACTGAGTGGCCCCACTGCAGGAATGCACAATCACAGCCTGAATTCTTCATGAACACACCAGGTTGTGCAGGTCAGAGAGTCACAGAATCCTCAGGGCTGGAAGGGACCTCTGGAGATCACCCAGTCCAACTCCCCACCAAGACAAGGTCACCTGGAGCAGGTGGAACATGCCCAGGTGGGTTTGGGATATCTCCTGAGCAGGAGACTCCATGCCCTCCCTGAGCAGCTGTTCCAACACTCTGCCACCCTCAATGTAAGGAAGTTCTTCCTCATGTTGAGGTGGAACTTCTTGTGGTTTAGTTTATGGCCATTTCTCCTCATCCTGTCCCTGGGCACCCCCAAAAAGGCCGTCAGTGTTGGGGGGAAGAGCAGCAGGTTGTGCTCCCCCCGAGCACACTCTGCTTCCCAACAGGTTGCTCCAGGAAATGAGCAGCAATAAAAAGCTGGAGAGAAGAAAGGATAACGTGGAATCCAGCTGTGAAAACAAAGATGAGATCCCTCTGGGCCCACAAACCTCCCTTGGCCAACGCGAGGGAAAAACGGCACCGGCGCCAATTCCCCTCCCCACGTCCATCCCACTGATAGTTTGTCATGAATGAGCTCGTTGGGGCGGAAGGGGAAGGAAGGAGGAGGAGGAGGAGGAGGAGGAGAGCCCTCCCATGCCTGTTCCACAGGTCATGGCTGTGGGACCAAGCCAGGGATGCTTCAGTGCTTGGGGACCATCCACAACCTGAGACAGGAGCACAGCGAGATGAGGTTTCTCTTTGTCTCTATAAGAGTGGTCCCGGTGGCAGAGACCTTCCCAAGGGGGCACCAGGGCCAGGCTTTCCTAGAGAAATGAGTCCTACCCTGCTCACACCACCCCTGGGATGTGGGGGGCTCCTGCTGCCAGGGCAGGGACCCCTGGCATCACCAGGGCAGACAACCCTGGCATCACCAGGGCAGACACCCCTGGCATCACCAGGGCAGACAACCCTGGCATCACCAGGGTTTGAGTGTTTGGCTGGTTCCCAAGCAGGGCTGCCTGAAGCTCCACTGGGAGGCTGGGGATGGGACACAGAGGATGTTACAGCCATGGTTTAATTCACAATAATACTAAAATCCCCCCCCTTGATGTGCAGTAAGGCCCTTCCCAGGCTCCCAGTCTTGTGCTTGTGTTTCTTCCACACTTTTTGCCAGCCCAGACCTGGTTCAGCCTCTTCTGATGAGTTTAAAAATGCTGGAGAAAGAGGGTATTTAATCAAAAAACACCCTGATTTTCCTTCACTTTGTGGTAAGTCACCCTTGGAAATGCCAAGTCAGGGTCTCTCACCTCCAGGGAGCTTTGGGGACAGCTCAGGCCTGTCCTCTTTGCTGTGGTGGTCACTGTTGGGCACTCACCCCACCACAGTTTGGTGTTCCTGGAAACTCCTTGAGAACTTTCTGGGGTGAAAAGCCACAATCAGTGACCCTGATTGAGCTCAGCCATGACCAGAAGTTGAGGAAAGAGGATGGAGTGGTGGGAGGCTCTTCTTGAAAGCTCACTCTTTCCATCTCTGGTCCTTTCCCTCCCTTCCTCTCCAAGTCATCCTCTCCTAAGCCTCCAGACACAAATAATGAAGCAACCACACCACCATCTGTGTTTCTGAGAAACATTAAGAAGGAACAAGTCGAGGAACTTTACCCCCCAAATTACCTTCTGCAGCTTTGCAGCTCCTCTGGAGCCCAAGTTGGTGATCTTGGCCAACTCTTTGCTGTCTCTGGAGTCACTCCAGGCAGGAATGAGCAGCAGACCCCTATTTCCACCTCTCCCAAAGGCAGCAGCACAAGGGGGACATGTTTGTACCTTCTCTGGAGCAGTGAGAGTCCTGCAAACCCAGAGCCCCAATCACCAGCACCAGACACAGCCCTGTGATGGAGGGTGGACAAGACATGGCGAGGGAAGGGACTTGCCTGGTGGGAGATAATATCCAAACCAGGCCCAGGACATCCCTGAGGGTCTCTCCCATGGCACTGCCACCCTGTCCCATGTGGGATTTGATCCCAACCAGCTGCATCGTTGCCTCCTTAGATGTGCCTCTTCTGCCTGGACAAGCTGCCATTGAATCTCCTGCCACCATCCACTCTGTGTCCATCCCTATGGTTTTACCTATGCTGGTGGCCCCAGAGAGGAGCAGACCCTCTCCTGGCACCCCTAATGCCAATCCCAGCCCCCTCAGGACTGCAGATCCAGACCCTTGCCCTGCTGTCCATCCAAAAGTCCTCACTCCACCCATTCCAAAATTCCAGCTGACCAAGCTCCAGGATTTCTCCTTTGGCTGAAGTCCTTCTTTTCTGCTCTTTATTCAATTGCCAAGAATTTCCAAAACCTGGTGGAAAATCAGAGAGCAGAGCCACCCATGCCTTGGAGCACAGTGCTCTTGTTTCCTGCCAGCCATCCTCTGTCAGGCACTGAGAGCAAAATACCTCAGGCCTTTCCAAGCACTAAATCACCCCGTTGGACTCAGAACGGGGGCAGCAGAGCTACACCTAGTTCCACCTATTGAAATGAGGGCAGGAGCCTCCAGCCCACAGGAACTGACCCCTCTGCTGCCACTGGAAGTGCTGGTGACAGGAATTTCCAGAGGTGGTTGCTGAGGTTGGAGCCAGAGGTGGAGGTTTGTGAGCTCAAAGGGCTGCAGGTGGGATGTGGGGATGCTCAACCCTCCAAGGGCTGTGTGGAGGGGGAATGGTGGCTTTGCTGAAGAAAGAGCTCTCCCAGATTAATCACAGAATTGTGGGATCAACTGAAATTGGAAAAGACCTCTGAGGTCACTGAGTCCAATTATTAACCCAGCACTGCTGATTTCACCACTAAACCACGTCCCCAAGAGCCACATCCACCCAGCTTTTGGACACTTCCAGGGGTGGTGAGTCCACCACAGCTCTGGGCAGCCTGTGCCAATGCCTGACCACTCTTGCAGGGAAGGAATTTTCCCTAAAATCCAATCTGAATCTCCTCTGGTGCAAACTGAGGCAATGTCCTCTATCACTTCTTACCTGGGGCCAGAGCCCAACCTCCACCTGGCTCTCACCTCCTTTCAAGGAGCTTCAGAGTGAGAAGGTCCCCCCTGAGCCTCCTTTTCTCCAGACTGAGCCCCTCCAGCTCCCTCAGCTGCTCCAGCCCCTTCCCAGCTCTGTTCCCTGCCCTGCACACACTCCAGTCCCTCAATGTCCTTCTTGTCATGAGTGGCCCAGAACTTGACACAGAACTTGAGGTGCAGCCTCAGCAGTGCCTGGCACAGGGGAACAACCCTTGCCCTGGATCTAGCAAGGTGTTGGCTGCTTGGCCAGGATGCTCTGCACATCAGGACAGCTATTCCAGTCATAGGAACATGGAATATCTCAAGTTGGAAGGGATCCACAAGGACCATCAAGTCCATCTCACTTCAGTCATCACTGAAATCCTGAATTCAAAAACACTTGATGCGGTCACTGGGCTTGATAGGATCAAGAAATGGGGTCACCATGGAGGTCTGAGGGCTCCTCCAAACACACTCAGCCCACCACCTGTCCCAGGAAGTCCTCACTCCCCCACAAGCTCCAGTACCTGCCTAGACTTCTGTCCATCTCCCACTTCTGGAATTTCATGTGATTTCCCCCACGATTTTCCACGCCTGTCCATGCAACATCTCCATTAACCCAGGGGAGAGAAGGGGATCTGGGGACCTCCAGCCCCTCTGCCGTGCAAGGGAAGGGGCTGCAGGAAATCTGCTTCCCTGGGCAGGTCTGGTTTTGAAAAGCAATCCCTGGCAGGGAACACCAAACCCTGCATTCCTCAGCGAAGGAATCCGGATGATGTCACCTCCTGCCCGGTGGCAGGAGTGTCCCTGCCCACCACAGCTCCCTCCAGGCAGCCCCTGCCTTTCCTCCAAATATTTGTTTTGGCTGGTTTGGGGGGAAGCTTCCCATTACAAGGAATAACAGCAGGATGGGCTCTCCTACTGTAAGGCTTGTCCCTGTCATGGGTCAAAGAGGTTCCCACGTGTCAGCCAAAATTTTACTGCCAGTAGCAGAAATGGGGGGGTTTATGTTAGTTTTGTGTCTTTTTTTTTTTTTTAATTCTTTTTTAAATCTCTGTTGTGCAGTGCAGGCTCAGAGATACCAGAAAGCTCCTGAAACAGAAGGCTCCTTGCCCCACTAAACCACTTGGAACCAAATTCCCTCAATTTTTTAGCACTTGGATGTGTCTCCAATCCCGTGGCTTTCTCTCCCTGCCTTTCTATCAGGATACACCCAATAGGACACATCTCATAGGATACATCTACCAGGATGCCCAAAGCAAGTCAGGATCTTTCCTAACCAGCTGGCATGGAATAAAATGCCCTTTTGCCTGGAAGGGGAGTCCCAGGAGATGTTTCCAGGGAAAGCATTGCAGGGGTTTGGAGCAACTGTGGAGTGATGTGGGGGCAGGACCACGTGCCATGGGCTCCTCAAAATGAAAAGATCTCCCGTGGCATCATCCAAGGCTGGTTTTGAGGCACTTGGGTGGGATTTAGATACCTAAACTTGGGTGTTTAACCCTCCTTAAAAGTGAGTTCAACATCTTCCCTTGCAGGGTGGCACAGGTTGGGCAGAGAGAGCTGTGGCTGCCCCATCCCTGGGAGTGTCCAAGGCCAGGTTGGATGGGGCTTGGAGCAACCTGGGCAAGCAGAAGGTGTCCCTGCCCATGGCAGGGGGTTGGAACAAGGTAATTTTCAAGGTCCATTCCAAAACCAAACCAAACCAATTCCATGATTTTAGGATTCTCTATTCTATGATCTTCCTGACCTCCAAAGGCTTGTCAGGGACTCACCTCAGTTTCCAGCTCTTCTCTCCACTCTAAACTTCCCCACAGGAGAAGAACCACTCCCTGCCCAAGATGTGTTATCCCCCTGCAACTCTTTCCTGCTGGTTTACATTTTAACTCCCCTTAAAAATGCCCATCCCACACCAAGGTGCTGCTTGTACCCCACAGATCACCCACTTCTTCTCTCCTGTGATGCAGGAGGAGGAAGGTGGAACAACCAGAGGGATGATTGCAAAGTAGGTGACTTATGGCAGATGGAAAAAGTCCTTCCTTGTGCTCCAAGATAACCCATGAAGGAGTTTCAGACCTTCAGACCTCAACTTCAGGACTAATGGGAGGGGACCAATCCTGCCCTTCAGTGTGAAATGAAGAACAGGAGGGTGTTTTTGGGAGATTCCCAATCACTCCAAACCCCACAGGTGATGATGGGATCTCATCAAATCATTGATTTACTCAAACCTGAGTTGTGCCAGTGAGATCTGACAAAGACAGAGGGAGAGGAGGGATGGGGTGGAACTGAGCTGTGTTTTTAACACCAGTATTGCCCCATGTCTGACTGTGTGGATGAGCTGGTTTGGGTTATTAAAAAGCACATTTAAGCTACTGCTTGCTTGCCCAAGCTGATGCCTCTTGCATCTGCTGATCCTCTTGTCCTCCAGGCTGTGAGCATGGACAGGAGCCTCAGGCACCACGATCTGTCTCTCTGTCCCTTCCCTGGCACAATGGCTAAACCTGGATGGATCCCACCACACTGATGGATGAAATCATCTCCCCTTCCCCATGGGGGCTGCAGCAACCTCTGGGAGCCAGGCAGGAGCCAGGCATTTTGCAGGAGCCCCAGCCCTTAATCAACCCTTCTCCAATTAGCACAGGACTTTCATCAGGGTTCTGTTGTTTTTAAGCCCCGACGATAAAAGCTTTCAGTGAATATTTCAAACCGTGCACAAACTGCACCCTGCCAACATAAACACCATAAAAACACTCCCTATAAATCAGGGCTCAGCCTTACCAGAACTATTAAAATCCTCTGGAATGATTAAAAAAGTGCCAGGAGGCTCTGCAGCCACGAGATCAGGGAGAGGCTTGCAAGAAAGCAGCTGCCTGGGCAGAGCTTCCTCCTCATCCTCCCACCTCGGGATGTCCAGGAGAGCTCCACTCATGGAGGAACAAATAAATGAGCTCCACACCCACACGTGTCCTGGCCAGCACATGAAACTTCGCAGACACAGAATTTCTTGCAAAAATCTACCCTGGCTGTGTCCCTCTCCTCTTGTTTTCCAGGCCAGCCCTCTCTGCTGGAACAGCCAGGAGTCAGGTTAGCTCATAAATCAGCTCCAGGAGTGCCCCATGGACCCCACAGCTCAGGGGTGACAGGAGATCAAACCCTGTGTTTGGCACTGGAGTTCTCCCTGATTTCCAGACAGAAACAACCCTGGCCAAACCTTATTACAGCAACCCCGAGAGCTGAGGAGGGTCTGGAGCAGCCCCCAGGCAGGACCAGCCCCAGCTCTGGGTGTTTATCCATGGGTACCACCCCTCAGAAGTCCAACACGAGCCATGTGCCAGGCTGGGGCCAAAGGAGAAGGCTCAGCAGTGCCCCTGCTCTCCCAAAATCACACATTCCATCTCCCCACCCCGGGGGTGTCTGGGACAGCTTTGCTCTCCAGCTGGAGCTCCTCACCTTTCCACTCACACTGGGATGCCAGGCAGGTGTCTGTGCCCCAGGCAGAGCTGTGGGATGTCTCGCTCTCCACCAAACCAGCGTCTCTCACCACGTCCCACATCCATCCTCCCCAAACCTCCGGCTCCACCCAAGCAGGCGCTGAAGCCACAGCTGAGCTCACCCACCTCCCTCCGGCCCCGCAGCGTGGAAAATGCTTTGTCCGGGGATTCTGCAGCCTGAGAGCCACCACCTCCCACCAAGCCAAGCCAAGCCAAGCCAAGCATCCCACAAAGCCCCACTGAAGGGCAGCCTTTGCCCAGCGCCCTCGGAGAAGCGGCTGCGGGAGCGGCTCCTCCCGAGCGCGGCGCGGCCGCTCCGGCAGCTGGAGCATCTCACGATGCAGCGGCTGTCGCTGGAGCTCCGGCACGATTGAGGGTTTGTGGCATCTGGGATGACCCTAAACACCTACCAAACCCAGCACGGGGTGTCCCTTACACAGCCCGTGGGGCTGAGGTCAGCACAAGGTTCTGGCCCTGGAGGTCTCCCCTTTCCCGGGGGATCCAACCACAGCCCCCAGGAGAAGCCATGCTCTGCACTGAGGTTGTTTCTACAAAAGGGATTGCTTTGCATCATCTTTTCTCCTCCCCTCCTCTTCCCCAGCATCGCATCCTTTTTATCAACTTGATCTGTTCTGACTCGAAACTCTCCAGAGCCGGGTCTGGCTCAACATCTGCCCCCGGAGCCACGAGGTGCTCCCATCCCACGGATCACAAGAGGAGAGCAAAGGGCTCCTCTCGTGCTGCAGAAAGGCCCCCGGGGGGGACCTGGCAGTGCTTTCACAGGGCACGGGGTCACCGAAACACAGCCAGAGCCGGGGAGACATTGTCAGCTCTTGCATCATGTCACTGGAGAGCGGCTCCTCCCCGGGGCTGGGGGGAGGCAGCGGGAACTGCCTGCCCTGGAAAGGAAACCAGGACATTCATTCCTTAGTGAACCAACCTGGTTAACTATTTCTGTCTGGGAGCGCAGAGGAAAGGGCTGGGCAGAGCACTCAGCAAACCCATTGTCCTAGGCAGGAAAAAAAGAAAAAAAAAAAAAAGAAAAGAAAAGAAAGGGATGATAAAACCGTGCCTGGAGGAATTTGGTTCGGTTGGTGTTTGAATTGGCTTCAGGTTTCTCAAGCAGAGGCTTCCGATGCACAGCAGGGTGTTCTCAGGGCTGGAAACCATTACCTGGGGTCATGGGTTGGATTAACTTTGCCTCGATCCAGAGGGGAACACACAGAGAAGGGATTTAAGGACCCAGAGTTGCTCAGGGCTGGACTGGAACTGGAAGTGGTGCCTCACCCCAGATGGTTTGGCCACAGTGGGGGACAAACCACATTTCTGGGCTGTGTATCCAGTGATGGGCTCACATGGGCTCGGAGCCTCGCTGGCCTCCACCCTGTGCTTGAAAGACCCTTCACACAAGGCAGGCTCTGGTACAGCTCCAGGACAGAAATAACATCTCTGGGAGGTGCTGAGATCCCCCAGTCCTTGCTCTGACAAAATGGGCTTTATCTCTGAGGAATGAGGATGAAGGGTGTAAATCCACCCAGAAAACAAGGTCTTGTGACCTCCCCACCATCCTGGCTCCTGCAGAGGTGCCACCCCTGGTGCTCCCAGGCTGGTGGTGGCATCTCTCAGGGATGAGAATGATGAATGTCTTTAATGATGGGGCTGATGGAGTTGAGTTTGGGGCCAGTCCCCCTTGGTGAGTGTTGAGGGTCCTCAGCAAATGGCTCAAAAACACACCAGGAAAGAACAAGGTGCAGCCAGGAAAAAAAATCAGCTGGCTATGAAATAAAAGCCTCCACGAGAAACAGTGGAACAGGGAGCTGGTGGGACCTTCACCTTGCAGATAACGTGACTGGAAAGGGCTCTGGGCAACTTCATCCAACACCAAAGCTGGACCTGCTCCGTGACCTCCTGAGGTACCTTCAGCCTCTGCCCTCCTGGGACTGCACAAGTCACCCCTGAGATCCCCACCAGTCCCACCTTCCTCAGCATCTCTCACATCTCCCTACCTACCTGGAAAAGTTGGCCTCCTGCCAGGAGGATGGAAAAGAAGTGAAAAGTCAGAGCACAGAAGAGGATGTGCAGCTCTTGGAGGAGCTCTGCTGACCTGCTCAAGGGCTTGGCTTGTCCTGATAAAGTCACCTCGTTCCTCAGGAACAGCTCAAGGCACCTGAGGCTGGGACATGGGACCCTCACCTTCTGAGGATGCAGCCAGAGCCACGAGGGGACAACCCACAGCACCAAAGAAAGGGCAAGGCAGGGAGATAAATTACTCCAGCAAAATCAGATGTGGAATAACAATTTATCCCCATGTGCCTTAATCAATTCATGGGATGGGGCTCCTCCTTTTCTATCCATTTTTCCTGTTTTTTTCTGCTGCTACAGCCCCAGGTTGCAGCAATGACGTGTGGAAACTCCACACAAGCTCCTTTATTTTCCCTTTTCCTGGCACTGAGGAGCAGAAACCACATGGCTGGTCAGCACCATCTCCAAGGAACAAACCAGGTCAAAGGGAGTTGTGTGGCCTTAAAAATGACCCCTAGGCTGGTTGGATGAACATTGGGTGGAAGAATTCCAAACAAAGCCTCAAATCCAGGAGAGGAGAGTCCTTGGCAGCACCAGGACCTGCAGGAATACAGCACATGACGTGCTCCACCTCCACCATGGATTGCTGGGCAAGGAGGGGTTTCCTCATTACACACATTGAAAAAAAAATCTCCTGTTATTTTGGTCTTGGCTACATCCCAAGGATTGTCTCAGAAATAGCTCTCAACTTGAAGGAGGAGCACAAGGCTCAGATTCCCCATCAGCCTCATCCCCATTTCTCCTGTTCCCACCCATCAGTGACTCTCTTGAGCTGGGTTAGGATTCATTTCCTTCCTCCAGCCTTCTAAGGAGGCTTTGGACACAGGACAGGTTGCCCTCCTGAGGCATTCCAAGGTCATTTGGGTGAAAGGACATGGTGGCTGTAACCTCCTAAGGCTCTGTGTCCCTCCCTGGAGTGTGGGTTTGTTAACTCAGCACAACACTGTCCCATTAAGCACAGCTTAAATCAATTCATTAAGCCAAGTTCCTGCACTTGGGATAGATGGAAAGGCCATTTTGGGATGGGAGGAGATGGAGCCTCCAGCAAGGGAGAGTATAAACAATGTTCTCTTGCTACAGGATGCTCGTTTTATCCCTGTTTGAACTCACAAAAACAGTCACAAAAGCCTTCCCAGGCATGAGCAAGGAGGGCTCAGGAGCTCCTCCCAGCCCCTCTCTCCAAGAAACCCTTTGGACAAATGCTGGTTGGAACAAAGTTTGGAGAGATCTGGAGGTAGAAGGGACATAGCTCTGGGTCACTCATTAACCACAAGGAAGATCTGAGGGATTTAAAATGATGGGACTAATAAAGGTGACAAAAATCCAGCAGCATCTCCACAAGAAACTCATCTCAGGACCTTGAGGTGCAGATGGGGGATACAGGTTGGAGATCCCACTCCAGAGGAGTAGCCAAGAGAAGAGTTTTCTCTCAAGGAAGGGCTGGTTGGCCAAGAACACGAGGCCACCAAGGAGCAGGTTGAGCTGCCACTGGTGGTGATGCTGCCCAGGATGGAACACATCCTTTGTGAGGGGTCAAAACATGGAAAATGTACTTTAAAAACAATCCCAAAGCACCTTACAGAGAAGATCAATGGATCTTTTGTCCATAGGTTAGAAACACCAGCTGCAAATCCACACCTTCTGCTGGGATGAGCTCCTATGGACGCTGCTTTCTGCCCATGCCTGGTCCTTACAGACCAGCTTGTGATGCAGGAGCATGAGGATCTAAGCTGATGATCCCAAAGAAAGCAGGATGCAGATCCCAAACCTCAGAAATAGAACCCAGGAGCAGCAGGAAAAGCAGAACATGAAGTATCATGAGATGGGAGGAGGTTTGGCACAGGGACTGGCCAGAGAACAGAGAAGTTTCAGAGAATCCCAAAATGGATTAGGTTGGAAGAGACCTTAAGGATCATCTCATTCCACCCCCTGCCATGGGCTGGGACACCTTCCACTATCCCAGGTTGCTCCAAGTCCCATCCAACCTGCCCTTGGACACTCCCAGGGATGGGGCAGCCACAGCTTCTCTGCCCAGCCTGTGCCAGGGCCTGCCCACCCTCACAGGG
>JAWWLZ010000082.1:1493268-1504789 GCA_035041345.1 Poliocrania exsul | reverse complement strand
ATAGATCCAAACCATTCCAGGAGCTGCCATGGGGTGGATCCACGATGCAGAAGGGATGGTGGAGCACTCCCTGTGATGCCACCACAGGGCTATGCCCCCCAGCCACCCCAGGAGCTCTCCTTGTCCCCAGGGTGTCCCCGTCACCTGCTCCGTGCAAGGCCTGAGTGTCCCACCCGTGCTGGGATGGCCACGAGCCGTGCCCTGAGGTGAGCACGGGGGGTGTGTGTGTGTGCCCCTGGTGGGACCGGGCTCTGCCATGTGTGTCCCCCCACGGTGACCGTGTCCCTGTGCCCAGCAGGGCCCTGCCCAGGCTCCCTCTGGCCGTGCCCGCCCGTGCCAACTCCAACCGCGCCTCCATCGCGCACCTGCAGCGCCAGCACTACGGGCGGCTCTACCCCGTGCTGCTCGTGGGCACCGACGGCTCCACCACCCACCTGCGCTACCGGGAGCCCAAGAGGATCCTCATGGTACGGGGTGGGCAAGGGTGGCCATGGGAGTGTCGTGGCATGTCCCCAGGGAGGGGCTCACACCGTGTCCTGGGGTCTCATGGCCTGTCCCTTGGGCTCACACTGTGCCCCAGGGTCTCATGCCATGTCCCAGGGTCTCATGCCATGTCCCTTGTGCTCACACTGTGCCCCAGGGTCTCATGCCATGTCCCAGGGTCTCATGCCATGTCCCTGGCAGCCCCACCCCATGTCCCAGGGGGGCTCACACCGTGTCCCAGGGAACTCACACCATGTCCTGCAGCTCTCACACCACATCCCAGAGGTTCATTTTGTGTCCCTGAGGGATCACGCCCTGTCCCTGGGATCTCATGCCTTGTCCCCAGGATCTCACCCCGTGTCCCAGAGGGGTCCAGCTGTGTCCCTGGGATCTCACACCTTGTCCCCAGCTGTCACCCTGTGTCCTGGGGAGCTCATTTCTTATCCCCAGGATCTTATGGTGTATCCTGCTGGGGGGGGCTCATGCTGTGTCCTAGGATCTCCTGTCCCTGGGGGTCCCATTCCCTGTCCCAGGGTCTCATTCCCCGTCCCTGGGGGTCTCATGCTGTGTCTTCAGGGTCTCACACCATGTTTGGGGGGCTCAGGTCGTGTCCCCAGGGGGTCATGCCATGCCCCTGGGATCTCACCCCGTGTCCCATGGGGCTGATGTCCTGCCCTGGGAGGCTCTCACACATGTCCCCGTGTCCCCAGCTGCCCCTGGACAGCACCACGCTGCCCGAAGCCGAGCGCAAGGCTCGTCTGCGACGACACTTCCCCGGCAAACCCAAGCCCAGGACCGAGGAGACCTTTGAGGGCATCGACCTGGAGACCTACAAGCGGTTCTGGAAGAAGTGAAGCCCTGAACCCCCAAGTTTATAAATAAATAAACAAACAGATAAACAAACAAACAAGCCGCAGAGTGCTGGCTCGGCCCCCCCCGCGCTGGGCGGTGCGATGGTACAGTCCGGCCCGGCCCGGCCCCCCCCGCCCCGCGCGCGGTGGTAGCGGCGGGGCGCGCGCGGCGGCCGGAGGTGCGTGACGGGAGCGGGGCCGGGAATTGGGGGGATTTGGGGATCGGGGGGGGGGGGTCCCTGTGTGAGCCCGCGGGTCCGACCCGCTTGTGCCTCGCACCCCCCGTGCCAGAGGTGCGGGACACCCCCCGGGGTGCTTTCACGGGTCTCCGGGATGGGAATCCCCTCCCCGCACCATCCCAGGCCATGAACCCCTTCCAGGCCACGAACCCCATCCCAGGTCCTGAACCCCTTCCAGGCCACGAACCCCATCCCAGGCCCTAAACTCCCATCCAGGCCATGAACCCCATTCAAGCCATGAACCCCTTTCCAGGCCCCTTCCAGGCCCTGAACCCCATCCTAAACCCTGAACCCCCTTCCAGGCTGTGACCAAACTCCCCTGGCTCTGCAATCCCCTCCCACACCCTGAACCCCCTCCCTCAGGCCGTGAACTGCCCCCCATTCCGGCCCTGCAATCCCCTCCCAGACCCTGACCACCATCCACGCCATGAACCAACCCCCTTTGGCCCTCCCAGACCCTGGAACAATCCCCCCAGGAATGAGCCGGGCCCCCTTCCCAGTCCCTGCAGCCTCTCCTCGGGCTGTACAATCTCCCTTCCAGGCCTTGTAATTCCCTCTCCAGCCCCCCCAAATGATGTAATTCCCCCCCACAGACCACGACCCTCTCCCCCACGCTGTGACACCCCCATCCTTCCAGCGCTGAACTCCCCTCCAGGCTGTGAACCTCCTTTCTCCCTGATACCTGCCAGATCATGAATCCCCCCCATGCCATGATCACCCACCTCTCAGTGCTGCAGCCCCTTCCCAGCCCCAGAGCCCCTCCTGATGCCAGGAGCTCTCCAATTCCAGCCCTGAAACTTTCCCCCAACCTATAATTCCCCCACACCTCCTGACCCTGAGTCTCCCAAGCCCATGAACTGCTCCCCCTTCCAGCCCTGAATTCCCATCCAGGCTCTGAACCTCCCATGCTCACCCTGCAACCCCCTCCCAGCTCCTGAACCCCCTCCCAGCCCCTGAACCCCCTTCCAGGCCATGCACAAGCCTCGCACCCCCCACCTCATGGTTATACAACCCCCTTTCCAGGCTCTCCAGGCTTTGGTTCCCCCACGAACCTCTGGGGGGCCACATTTGCATCCTCCCTCCTTCAGGAGTGCCCCGAGGGAGGCACGGAGGATCCAGGAGGGTCAATCCCTTGGCAGGTCACCAGCCCCTCCCCAGACCCTCTGTGGGGTCCGGCACCATGTTCGGCTCATCCCGGGGTGGGGTCCGGGGGGGCCAGGACCAGTTCAGCTGGGAGGATGTCAAGACAGACAAACAGCGTGAGAACTACCTGGGTAAGGGCTGGTGCTGCCCCAAGCCCCCTGTCCCACCCTCCTCGCGCACCCCACTGTGGTTTGGGGGGCAGATGGAGGGTTTGGGGTGCGAGGATTTTGGGGGGGTGTTGTTGTTTCCCACAGGGAACTCGCTGATGGCGCCGGTGGGGCGGTGGCAGAAGGGGAAGGACCTGACCTGGTACGCCAAGGGCAAGAAGGACACGGCCCCACCGTTATCCCGGGAGGAAGAGCTGGCTGCTGTCCGCCTGGCCGAGCAGGAGGCCATGATGGCAGCACTGTGAGTCCACACCCCACACACCCCTCCCAAAAAACGGGAAAGCCTCTTCCCCTCACACATCACCCCCTTCTGTTTTTATAGGGGCTATAAGAATGTGAAGAGGCAGCCCACGGGCCTCAGCAAGGAGGTAATGGGAGCACCACGTGTCCCCCGAGCATCCCTGGGGGTGTCCCCTCTCCTTGGCTCTAATTTTGGGAGGGGACACACCCAGGACACTGCCCCTCCCCACAGGACCTGGCTGAGGTTTGCAAACGGGACGGCACCGAGCGGGATGAGAAGGATGTGGATCGGGTGGTGGGTTTGGGCAGCTCCAGGTATGGAAAGGGGGGGATCCCATAGTGATTTCAGGACTATTGGATTGTTGGATTTTACCTTTTTTAAGATTTTTTTGCGTGGTCTCCCCACAGTGGCAGCGCAGGCCGAGTGATGCTCTCCAAGGAGGACAAGGAGGCAGCCAAGATGGGGCTCTCTGTCTTCACGGTACGGTCACGTTGTCCTTGGGAGAGTAAAAACAGAGGTGGAAAAAGGCAACAAAAGCCATGCCCCACACTTGGACTATTTCATTTAAAAACCTGGGTGTTGTAGCACAGAGACCTGCAGGAGCTCCCTGTGTCCTGAGTTAATCTGTGGGGTTTGAATTTGGAAGCAGCTCTTGTGGGTATTTTAATTTTTTTCCCCAGATTTAATTTTTATTTATTTCTTTTTAGATTACTATTAATTTTTAAAGGGAGAAAACTCCCTGTTTCTTGTAATTCAAAGCTGTGGGCTCATGGGCTTGTTCCATATTTTTCCCCTCTCCAACCTTAGCACCAGAAAGTCTCCAGCAGCCCTGAGACATCTGGCTCCAAGAAGAAGCAGGAGAAGGAGGAGAAGGTGGAGGAGAAACGGTGAGGAGTTTCCCCACTTTGGTAGGAAACCACCTGAAAGAGCCTGGTTTTTGTTGGGAATATTTTGCAAAATGTTTCCATGGCTCCACTTGGCATTGAGTTTGTTCTGCATCTGCCTCAATCACCCCCAAAAACTCTGCTTTCTCCTCAAAACCACTTTTTTTGGGTTTTATTCCCGAGGGTTTCTCCTTGGCCAAGGGATGTGGTGGGATGTGCCTGGAGGGAGGGATGGGGATGAGTTTTGGGAGAAGCCAGAGGGGTGCACAGGGCAGGGATCCTCACTACTCAATCTCTTTCCTGCAGAACAGAGAGCAGCAAAAAATCCAAAAAGGACAAAAAGAAGAAGAAAAAGAAGAAACATAAGAAGGAGAAGAAGAAGGACAAGGACAAGCATCCCAAGAAGGACACTGCCCCATCATCCTCTGATTCTTCTCCAGATCGGGATAAGAGGTAGCTGGGTCGGGATGGGGCCTGAGCCCTGGTCTTGGGGCATGACTGGAAAATGGGATGAGGGATTTGGGACAGCCACATGCCTGGCATTCCAAAATCCCATTTTCATCCCCAGAATCATCTTGTTGGTGTCCCCAGTGTCCCTGCTGTCACTTACACTTCCATCCCCGTAGGCACCACCGAAGGAAAACGCAGCAGCGCTCGGAGACGTCTGGGCACGGCAGCCGGCGCCGGCACGACACGGATTCCTCTGGGAGCAGCCGCGATTCCAGGGGGAGCCCCTCGCGGCGCCGCCGCCGGAGCAGGGACAGGGACAGGGACAGCCGCGGCCACCACCCGTCCCCGCGGCGCAGGGGCAGGAAGAGGAGCAGGAGCAGGACCCCCCCGTCCCGCGGGGTCAGGCAGCGCCACGACACCGACTCGGAGGACTGAGAGGGAGCCTGGGATTGTCCCAGGGAGATCCCACATAGATTTATATTTTTTAAAGTGATTAAATTAAAGCTGCGGCTCTGCAGGCGCCGGGGCTGAGTCTGGCAAAGGGCATTAGGTTTGTGATGCCAGCACAGCCCCTGCCCTGCCCACCCCCAGGGCAGCACTGGCAGGTCCCCCCATTCCTGGGGTCACAGGTGCTCAGGCAGCCTCCTCCTCACTCCCTGGATCCATCCATCCAGGTGGGATTCAGCATGGAGGCTGCAGGGTCTGGGCTGGTGCTGGGATGGTTCTGGCTGTGGTGCTGGAAATGCTGTGGATACCTCGTGCTTATGTATAGAGACTTTGGAAGAGATTATTATTATTATTATTATTATGTTTTTTATTTTCTTTCCCTGCCCTCGAGTGCCTGCCAGCGCAGCAGCTGGAGGAGTTCCTTTTCTTACACATTCCCTTAATTTATCAGCTGCATGAAAGGGACTTAAAAACCATCCAGTCCCACCCCCTGCCATGGGCAGGGACACTTTCCACTAGACCAGGTTGGTCCAAGCCCTGTCCAGCTTGGCTTTGGACACTTGAAGTAATTCCTTGGCTGACAGGGCAGTGGATGGGACTGGTTACATCCTGCCACATCCACCCACCCCAGGGAGCAGCAACAAGATTTAAACCCTCTAAACATGAGAATTTATGTACTTGGTGCACTGGAAAAGGGGAAATTCACATCAATAAATAGAAACACTGATCTGAGTGGGAAGGGGTTGTCCCAAGCATCGCCGGCTGTTGGCGTGGCCGTGCCAAGCACAAGGGCCTCATTTGTGTAATTAATGATGCAATGTCAGACAGGGAGGGTTTGTGTGTCTTGGTGGACAAAAGCTCAGTGGGATTGGGGTGAGGAGGAGCTGACAAAGCCCTTCTGTCCCACATCCCGTGCTGGGCACGGGCACCGTGAGAGGCTGCGGAGCAGTCACAGCCTTCAGTGACCCCCACACTGAGGTGTGGTTTTGGGGGGTTGACAAACTCCTGACAGGGTCACAGAGCTGTTCCTCGTGGTCTGAGCACCTCCAGATCCATCCCAGGGACCCACATTGCAGGAGCAGGGAGGCCCCAAGCCCGGGTGCTCCCTGGCTGGGTGCTGTGACTCTGCTGGTGCTCACCAGACCGAGCTCAGTGTCACCCTCCTGGGGGTTTTGGGGGTCCAGGATGCAACTGGGAGCATCCCAGTGCAGGGCAGTGATGGGGATGGTGGTGGAGCAGGGCTGTGCTCCATGGGAACTGGGAGCAACAGGCTGCAAAGGGAGCAATGTGAGTGGAAACACCACAGCAAGCAGATAAATCCCAGTGTCCTGCTCCTTCCTTGGGCTCCCACTTTTCCTGCCTTCATCTCCCAAGCAGAGGGGGTGGATGCCCTGGGCAGAGCTGGACTCTGCCAGGATGATTTGCACCCACAGCTCCACACACAGGTCCCAGCCAGTGCCAGAGGGTGCTGATCTGCCAAGCACGATGCCAGAGGGGCTGTGGCACAGCTGTCCCAGCTCAGTTCAGCTCTCCTGAGCCTTCTGTGTCACAGCTTGGCCTCTCCTGCTTTTCCCTCTTCCTATTTCACATTCCAAGAGCAGAGCAAAGTAGTTTGAGAAACACAGACAAGCCATAGCCAAGGGTGAGGTGAAGGAGCCCGGTCCCATTGCAGAGCTGGTCACCCCACAAACCTCCGGGCTCTGCTCCTGCACCAGGTCCTGGGAGGACTGGGCAGGATCCTTTCCCCTGGGTGGCCAAAGTCCCTGAGGGGCTGGCCAAGCCCAGAACAAATCAAAGCCTGTGGCTGCCTGGAGCAGAGGGCAGAGCACAGCTCCCACAGCTCCGACAACATCAGCACATTCCCTGTGCTTTCCACAGCAAATTCTGTGTGCAGGGGAGCAGGATCCCATCCCAGCTGGCCCCTCATGTTCAATTCCCTCCTAGAACAGGAATAAAGAGATGCCCTGCCCTAACAGGGATGCAAAAATCCTAATTCAAAGCTTGAAATTCCAAGGGGAGACTGACCTGACTTGCAGGAGGTTTGGGATCCCAAGTTCACCCAATGCTATTTCCCCTTTACAGCCCTGGTCCCTGTCACTCATCCAGGACTTCAGGCTTCCCTGTTGGGAATTTGCTCTCTAACCTGCACAACAGACTCTTCTTCATCTACAGCTTTCCAGCCTGTGCACTGGGAATCTGCTGCAGCTCCAGCCAGGAAAACAGCCAGCTCCTGGCAGGCAGCCCAAGTGGGATCATCCTGGAGCAGCTGAAGGCAGGACAGTCAGCTGGGAGGAGGAGGAGCTCTGTCTGTCCCGGATCCAGAGGGGACTGCAGAATGGAAAAATGCAAAACAAAGCATTTAGGAAGGCAGAATTCCTGTTTTTCCCCACAAAACTGCTAATTCACAGATCTGGTTATTAAATGGGATCAGCAGGAGGAACAACCTGTTGTGGAAAGTGATGGGGTGACTCAAGAAGCTCATGAGATGCCCTTGGGGCAATGAAGTGACTCCAGCAGGACCCACAAACCATCACCCACCACTTCACCTGGAGGATTCCAACTAGGAATGATACATTACTTGGAAAATACAGGAGACATCCTCAAATTTTAATGCAAACTGGTTGGATTTGGATCCAGCACACGGCACTGCACAAAGATGATACAAAGAACACGATACCAGTGCAAGTTTCATGAAACTTTTTATTCAACAAGTATATCATTATGATTCTGCCAAGATGATCGAATGAACAGCAAGGCATAAAAAACATGAAATAGTTAAGAGATTTTATTCTAATAGCTTTAATTACAGTGCTTGTTTGTCGAAATGAAAACTGAAAACAAGTATACAAAACAGTTGATTACTAATTGTGTATTGAAAGCAATAAAGGTTTCCACAACACTAAATAAACCAGTTCTGATAGTTCCTCAAGTTAAAGTTTTAACAGCTCCAGCTTCTTCAGTGTTTATCAAAATACAAAAGAAAAGTAAAGAGGTCTTTTTTTTATTTTTCTGATGGCAAATCTGAACCTTGCAGTATGAGGGATGCCAAGGGTTTTCACACATATACAGATATGGGATTGTTCCAAAATGGGATTGAATACTTCTAGAGTGGAATGACTCTCCAAACTCTCATGCTTTTTGTTTGTTTGGTTTTTTCCTAGACACTATATATAGATGTTTGGTGTTTCTCATGGCAATTCTTACGTTAAGTACAGTACTTTCTGCCTACAGAGCTTAGGACTAGGACAGGCTGTGCATCCTGTGGAAAGGTTTTGCCTCCTGGAGTGGTTTACGCACAAGAAAAGTACAAAACACTTTTTGACAAATACGACAGGCTAAAAATGTCGACTTCTGGAAATGATTCAAGTTCAATGGAAACGAGAAAAAAATCTCACCTGAACCAAAAGTCAGATGTTTAGCGTGATTCTGCAAAGCTCATCTAAAACCAGGTCCAGCAAATCTTTCAACGGTTGTGAACAAAGATGAGCACGGACTACGAGCTACAGAAAGAGCCAGAGATCTACTAGTAATGATGTGTTTGTTAAGCAGATGAAGCTAATTGGGTGTCAATCACTGCTTCACCCTTTCAAAAGAATCAAGAGTCACCTCGTTAGAGCTGGAGCAGCAGAAGCGATGTCAAACGTTTGTGTGCTGAAGTGTTTTTACTTTTCCTTGTCTATTTAAAAAAATACAGAATTCAGGTTAAAAACCAACCACCAAAATGGATCTCACAGATCTCACAACCCAACCGAGATGGAATTCAGCTCCACTGCACAAGGACCACTGGCAACCCTTATGTTATTAACCCAATTAAATCCCTTCCAGGTACTAAACAGTGACTTGATTCTTTACAATAAAAAAGCTGAGTAATATTGCATAGGAGTACCAGAAACTGCCTCATTGGAAACAAAAACTATTTACATTAAATAAGAAACCTAACTGTTTTCAGGCTTGTATTTGCCACATTTACAGCATGATGCAATATATACTGTGACAAAAAAGAAATGAAAACAGCTTCCGGCACTCAATACCACAAAGTAGCACAGTTTGCCACATTAGAGTAAAGCGAAGGGCGAAGAGGAGGAGGAAATAAGAGGGAGGGGGTGGAAAAAGAGGGAAGAGGAAGGTTTATGGTTTCATTTCTGGTTTCGGAGCTGATTGGACAACCAGTCCAGTCCTTCATAGAGACCATCTCCACTAGTGGCACAGGTTGCCTGGATGTACCAGTTCCTGTGACGGAGGGAATGCAGTCCGAGTTTGTCTGTGATTTCTGCTGCATTCATCGCGTTCGGCAGGTCCTGGGGGAAGGAACAAGAGTCATTGTCTCCCCACTCTTTTGGTCATCAGCTTTAAAGGCATTAAAAGACAGTTAAGAGCTCTCAGAACTCCTCTTTCAGAAAAACTCAGTGCATTGCTTTGATATTCAAGCTATTTTCCCTACACTGGCAAAAGCCTCTCAGGTTAACACCACGATCAAAAGCAAATATTATGGAATATTCCACAGGGAAGTGGGAGAGGTGATGCTTGGATCAAGTCACCAAGGCCCTCAGTGCTGACCCAATTCCAAGCCTGTTTCATTCACTTTCCACTCAGGAAATCCTTTCTGTGACTGCACTTCTGGTTGAAGATCAACCTTGATCACAGATTACTGCTCTGCTGAGCACAGACTTTCATAGCCCACCTTCTTCCCTGCTCCTGGACCCAACTTATGGATTCTTCACCCTTCCCAACTGAGCCTGTGCAATCATGAAGCAAGATGTTATTTCTTCTTTCCCTTTACTACTCATATTTAAGATCCCTGACATTTGGTTTAAGCTGCCAAGACCTTTACAAGCAATAAAAGGCAGAACTCTCAGCTCACAGGTCAACACAAGTAATTTAGAAGTTAACCCAGTGTTTCCACCAACACCAGCAGTGCCCTCAAACACTTTCAGTGAAGAATTCAGGGCTGTTCCAGCACTCCAGACTTCCCCTCTGTCTGGAGGGATCTTGGGAAGGTGCTGTGCTTGAGCCATGTCAACATTAGGAAAAAAAAATAAAAAAAAAAAATCAAACTGGTAGATTTTTTCCCTAAAACTGAAAACACAAGAATTTCAATCAGCCAAGACTGTTTAGAAAATGCTCCTTTCAGGTGGGAATTCAACCTATGGTTTGTTGCCTTCAACACACCTGGATGGCCATTTACTGGGAGTTTATCTATTATTATTATCCTGAAAATACAAATGTCAAGGTCAAGATCTGGCACTCAGGAGCATGTTTTGGATGTTTTCAAGGGTTCTTACAGAGAGACCATTTTGGGCATACCTGTTTGTTGGCAAACACTAATAAAACAGCATCTCTAAGCTCATCTTCTGCCAACATTCTCATAAGCTCTTCTCTGGCTTCGTTCACACGTTCTCTGTCATTGCTGTCAACCACAAAAATCAGACCTAGAAGGAAGCAAACCACCAGAATAAGCATTGACTTGAAGTTATTGGCAAATAATGAATATATTTGGAGGTCAGAACTAAGTTTGAAGAGAAAATAAAGCACAACAACTCAGTGTAAATTAGAAAAAAATACAGTTTTCTTATTACTCTGATCTGATGTCTGAGAGAAAGTCTGTTCTTGCTGAAAGCTGATGAAAACTGGTGTTACTTTGCATTTGTGTTTTGCAGCTTGGGGCTGCCCCTACACAACCATTTTGGCATTTTCCAGTGAGCAGCAACTCCTGTGACAGGACTCAAAGACAGGCACAGCATCACAAAGGCACAGCAGTGAAAGGAGTGAGGAGCTCTCAGCTCATGGGGCTGCAGAGCTCGTAGTAAAGACTCTGCTTTGAAGTGAGGGCAGAGCTGGGACTCTGACAGGAGAAAAGAAACTTCTGAGCTCACTCTGAGTCACAAGGACAAGGAAGAACTGGTTTCTGGATTTCTTCCCATCCCTCTTTGAACCTGCAGTGGCTTAAGAGAAGAGCCAGAGCAGCACTCAAACACACCCTTTTATAATGACAGATACTTCCATTCCCCTACAAGAAACACAAAATTACCTTAGTAAGGACATTAAAAACCCTTTTAGATATTGTAAACCTGTGACTTTTCACTTACCTTGTGTGTTCTGGAAATAATGGCGCCAGAGTGGCCTGATCTTGTCCTGGCCACCCACGTCCCACACTGTGAAACTGATGTTCTTGTATTCTACTGTTTCCACATTGAAACCTGGAACAGGAATGGTGGCACAAATCTCAGTCAAACAGAGCTGGCCTGTGGTATTTGCCAAGTCACACTCAGAAGGAGAGCATAAAAATAGTTAGCTCAACATTTAAATTGCTTTAAATAAAGTAGATTCTACAGTGAAGCTCTCAAAGCAGATAAATGTGGGTTGTCTGAGACTCCCACCATCACCCCACAGTGATCACACTCATGAGAAGCTTTAATTGCTACCTGAGGGGCTACAAAAGGCAGAGAAAACTATTTTGCTTCAAAAAATAAAACCCCCAGGGCTTTAAGAACTGCAAATCAGGTGTCTAATCACCCTCGGGAAAAGAAAGGGGAGGAAAAAAAAAGAGAAAGGAGAGGGAAAAAGAGAAAGGAGAGGGAAAAAGAGAAAGGAGAGGGAAAAAGAGAAAGGAGAGGGA
>JAWWLZ010000082.1:1382897-1401188 GCA_035041345.1 Poliocrania exsul | reverse complement strand
GACTTTGAGAAGAAATCTGCCCCCAAAAATCAGGGCATAGAAAGAAAATATCTGGCTACTCCCCAGACATCTATTTCATTGATCTTGGTGAATATCAGGATTAATTTATGAATGTCCAAGAACCTCCCTCAGGCTTAAAATGCAGAGATTGGACCCTGTCCGTTGCATTTTTAGGGCTGATAAACTCATTTTCCTGAAAATACAATCCCTGTGAGGAAAACAGGGGGGAAAAAATCAGGACAATTTGTGTCCATTTGCAGATCTGTGGTTCAACACCGCAGCCCATTCTCTCCTTTCTAATTGCTGCTTTCGGCTCTTCCCGGGCTCTTTTGTTTCTCTCCACAAGCAGCCACAGCTTTCAGATGTTTTAGGGTCATCCCCCGCCATGTGCTGCAATGCTAATTATTCCTTCTGCCCTAATTCACTTTTCCATATCCCCCCCAGCCACCCAGGCCACGCGATTCTCATGATAAACCCCTGCCCAGAGCCACACTCAGGACAACACAAAGCCGGAGGATCCCGACTGGCTCTGTCGCTTCCTAATTGCACCATCTTAATTAGAGGCTTCCCAAAACTACACACCCGGTGCTGCCACGTCCCAAATTTGCCCCGTGAATGCTTTGGAATGGTGAAGATGGCATTGATAACAGCCAAGATTCCTTTTCTCCGTGTTTGTTATACGGCTTAACGGCAGCATCCAAAATATTTTCAGTGGAAATTACTCAAAAGATTTTCCGGTTGGTGAATGATTTGGGGAAAAAACCCTCCCTTTTCCAGCAAGGACCGATATAAGGGTTGGTGCTGATGTCATGCACCAGCTCCCATTCAGAAAAACCATTGAAAAGAGTCCAAATTCCTCCAAACTGTTAAATCTCTTTTAATTTCTCCTCTTTGTGTGGATAGAAGCTGTGGGGGTTTTGTTTGTTTGTTTATTTCCCTCTTGCGGGGAGTGAGTTTTAATTTAATTTGCATGTTGGGTTGCTGCTCTTTTTGTGTTGCTTTTAATGTATTCAGAGCGTTTGGGGAGCCTGAGGTTTGGAGGCAGAGGGACAGTGAGATTGTTTCCATTGAGGAAAGTGGGTTTGAGAAAAGAAATTAAAAAGTTGGGGAAAACAAATTCCACGAGTGCCAGCACAGGCAAGGAAAGGGAGGATTTTTTTTTCTGTGCATTTTTCTTAGGAAAAATCAAGAAAAAGCCTGTCCTTACTACTTTTTTTCTTTCTTTCTTTTTTTTTTTTTTTATAACATCTGCTTTAATAAAAATAATTGCTGCAATGGCAAGAAAAAAAAATACTAGGCAGGGATTAAGGTAGATAAATCCCAGGGAAAGACTAACCAGAAGGATGCATGGAGAGAGGCAGCTCCCATTCAAAAATACACTGGAATATTAATATAAAGAGGATTATGCAGAGCTTTCCATGGACAACCTTGGGTCATGTATGTTTGGCTCCTGTTTTGCATCCTGAGGGTGTGTGGGATGGAGACACATGGATGGGACATGTTTTCTGGTGTAGAAACCCCTCTTTCTCCCTGGTCCTTTCTTCCCCCTCCCCTCCTCATCTCCAACTTGCTTCTTCCCAAGGTGACATTTCCAATTTCATGTTGTAGAGCCTGAAATGAGCAGTGTGTTACAAGAGGAGGTTTCCTCCAGGCTGAAGCAGGGGCTGATAATGCTCAGGGCTCCTTGCTGAGGACTCTTGTCTCTCCTAAAGAAGGATTTACTATTTTTCAAGGGGTTTAAAAAAAAAAAAAACAAAACCAAACCCAAACAATCCAGGTGTAGGAAATTTTTCCCTGGGAAGGAAAGGGATCTAATCAGATTTTGCCACTTTGAGCTGATGAGGTTTGGTGTGGTTAAAACACACACAGTGCACCAGCACCCAGAATTCACCTCAAACCCTCTGGGTTTTGGGGTCAGGTGCCCAAATCCAGACTTGCCTGTCAAAATGAAAGAAGGTCCCTAAAAGGGATCAGGAGGATGTTTGTTTTTCTCTTCACTCCTCAAAAATCCACATTTAGAAAGTGGATCTCTCACTCACCCAAGGAGGAGCATCTTGGGGATGGGATGACTGGCGAGACGGGGGATGTGATGGCCGGGGAGAGGTGATGCTTGGATTGGGGAGAGGTGATCTTTGGACTGGGGAGAGGTGATGCTCAGACTGGGGAGAGGTGATGCTCTGACTGTGAGAGGTGATGCTTGGACTGGGGAGAGGTGATGCTCAGACTGGGGAGAGGTGATGTTCTGACTGGGGAGAGGTGATGTTTGGACTGGGGAGATGTTTGGACTGGGGAGAGGTGATGCTCTGACTGTGAGAGGTGATGCTCAGACTGGGGAGAGGTGATGCTCTGACTGGGAAGAGGTGATGCTCAGACTGGGGAGAGGTGATGTTTGGACTGGGGAGAGGTGATGCTCTAACAGGGGAGAAATGATGCTCAGACCGAGGGGCAGGTGATGCCTGGATTGGGGAGAGGTGATGCTTGGGCCAGTGAGAGGTGACGTTCGGACTGGGAAGAGGTGATGTTCAGACTGGGAGAGGTGATGCTCAGACTGGGGAGAGGTGATGCTCTGACTGGGGAGAGGTGATGCTCTGACTGGGGAGAGGTGATGCTCTGACTGGGAGAGGTGATGCTCGGACTGGGGAGAGGTGATGCTTGGACTGGGGAGAGGTGATATTGGACATGGGAGAGGTGATGTTTGGACCAGGGACAGGTGATGCTTGGACCAGGAGTAGGTGATGTTTGGACTGGGGAGAGGTCACGCTCGGACTGGGAGAGGTGATGCTCAGACTGGGGAGAGGTGATATTGGACCGGGGAGAGGTGATCTTTGGACTGGGGAGAGGTGACGTTCAGACTGGGGAGAGGTGATGCTCTAACAGGGGAGAGGTGATGCTCGGACTGAAGAGAGGTGATGCTCAGGGATGCCCAGATGAGGGTCAAACCACTGCCTTTCCCACTGCTCCGCCGGGAATTCCTGGAGACAATGCGAGCCGGCCCCGGCCGATGAAAGGCTCCCGTCCCGCTGGGTCTTCGGGGAGATAACCCCGACAAAACCTCCTCCCGCCCTCCCCCCGGGCAACCCGCAGAATTGTGTGTCCCCGTGCTGGCAATTCCCGTGTGTGGCACCATTAAGAATTGATATGCTCGATATGAATGGGCCATACTTTCAAAACGCCTGAATAGACCCCGAGCTCCCCCTTCCCTCCCTCCCAAAAAAAAGAAAAAAAAAAAAACCTGTTGAAAAAGTCCCCTACTCAGCCTGGGAGGGAAAGTTTGTGTATCAATCTAGTTTTATAATAGTGTAATTTAGTGTCTAGGCCTGGGCTCTGGTGGTGATATTGTACTGCAATGAATGAGACAGAGGGCTCCAGGCTGAGCAAGAGCTCGAGGACTCTGCTGCTTCTATTCAGGCCAAACTAATCGGCTTCAGCTCCTCTCTCCGCCAAAGCTCCCCTCTCAGTAGTGGGTTTTTCTCTGGGTTTTTGTTACTGTTTCTTAAAGAGCTCAGCTGGCTGCTGAGGCTGAAAAGAATCAAATTATTAAAGATTTTGTGGAAAATCCAGTGAGAATGGGCCCATGCAAGAATAATAGCATTGTGCCACCGTGGGCCATTCCCAGCTTCCAGTCGGGAGAAATTGTCAACTCTGTCTTTGTTTTCTTAACCCTTTCAATGGAAACAAAATAATATTTAGCTCAGCACAAAATACCTTCTTTTTAATTTCTAATCCTTTCAGTTTCTTTTTTTTTTCCTCTCCTTCCCCCCTTCTCCTCCTCCTCCTCCTCCTCCTCTTCCTCCCTCCCTCTCTTTCTCTCTCCCCCTCTCCCCCTTTTTGTTGGCTGTCCTCTGAAATACATTTATATCCCTCATACATTCCTCTTTTCCTTGCCAGTTGGCCAGAGGGGCATCTGTTATCAGGAAAGCCCCTTCTTTTTTTAAACAGGATGTAAAATGGGTGATTAAATCCTTTATTAACAGTCGCCACCAGAAAAGGGAAGAGGAAAGGGAAACGTTTTCTTTCAAGCTATTTTTAACACTTGTAAGCAGTTAATAAATCGTTAGTGTGTTGTTCAGTGGCTGTACAATGTGCCATGTTTTTTAATGTCTATATATTTCAAATTTAGAATAGTGTTTAATTGGTGTATTGGAATGTCATGATAGAGCAATCAGGAAATGTCTGTCTGTCTGTCTCTCCATCCTCAATCCACCAGGGTAGGTACAGACAAGCAAGTTAATCACTCTCCTCTTTTATTTAGGGACTGAGTAGCTTTTCATGTGGGAGCTGCCACTTTTCTTGGCCATTTTTCCTCTGCTTGCCCTGATCCTAAATGTGTCGAGGAGCAGCATTGTCTCAGAGATAACTGAAAAAAGGCCATTGGACACAGCAGGGCTTTGGAACCCAGCTGGGCTTCAGGTCTCTCAGGTTGCAGAGAAACTGGGGTGGGGACTGTGGAGCTTCCCATCTTTGCTGGGGAATGAGAACCCAAGGCCACAGCTCCTTTGCTGCTGCTGCCTCTTCCAGGCTTTCTCAGGGATGGAGCAGAAGGAGAGGGGATTAAAAAAAGGGAAAAAATTGTCATTACAAACACCCTCCATGCCAGTATCCAACACCAGGGACCGGGTGATGATTGATCTGCTAATGGTGTAAACTTGGTGCCAGCAGAGCCCATGACTCACCAAGTTCTGATGGTGATGGCAAGCCCACCAGTCTGGGAGGTGAAAATTAAGGGACAAAAGGCCTCCCATTGTGGGAGATGCCCCTAACCAGGATACTCTCCCTCAACTTTGCTCTGCTCTAACCCACTGACAACAGAACTAGGTCATCCTGGTGAATAGGGGAGATTTTGTGCCACCTCAGTGTCTTTGAGGCTGGAAGGGATTGTGTGTTCAGTGTTCCAAACAGACCTCCTGTCTCTATGTCCCTCCCAGCAATGAGACACTGAACAAGGAGAGCTGGACCAGCCGTTTCTCCTGTAACAAACGGAGGGTCCCATCCAAGCCATCCTGGCCAGTTGGCTCCCAGACAGGGGAAGCTCATTCATGCTGGTAGACCTCAGCCAAGTTCAGTCAGGAAGCCTGAGATGTTTGAAACTGGGGGCAAGGCGTGGGTTTCCAGGGCTCCTTTGCCAGCAGGGAGGAGGGAGGAGTTGCATTATCTCAGAGTTTTCTCCAGGTTTTTTGGTTGTGGTTTTTTTTGTGTGCACTCCCAGGGATAGAGTTGTCTCTCCATCCCTGGCATGATGCTGGCTTGGGAGGGAGGTCTGTGAGAGCTGGTTTTGTTCTCCTGGCACTCCTCAAGAGACAAGTCTACCCCTGCTTGCTTGAATCACCTACAATGGTGGGAGAAGGATGGAGGATGCACTGAGGGTGATGGTGGTGAGGGATCTCACCAGTGAGTCACTGATGGTGTAGGTGGTTGTTACACAGCAGCCCAAGACACTCAAATGTCTTGTGATGAGCCAGACACAGAGAAGCTGTTGATTGCCTTCCTTTGGAGAAGATGGTTATCCCCCATCCCACCTGTCTGCTCCAGGAGAGAGCATCATCATGCTTTCCATCTGAGATCATGAGGGAACATCCCAGAAAAACACTTGCACCACCTCTGTGTAATGTTGTTCCTGGCCCTTTTCAAGGGTAAAATCATCCTTGGATCTTTCGGGGCAGATGATAAGGAGATTCTCTTCTTCTAAGGAATCCTGTCCTAGAGATCCCTCAGACATGAGCTCATGACCTTACACCCCTTTTCCTGGTTAGTCAAACCTCATCATCACCACCAGGAAGAGTGGCTGGTGCCCTGGATCCTTACCCATATTCAGGCATCACACAGAAGTGTCACCTGCACCTCACTGAACAGCCACATCCTATGGACATTCAGGAGAGAAGCCACGAGGTGTTCCATGACTTTCCCTGCTGTGATCCCCACTCCCGACCCCACGGCCACTCCTCAGCATCCTTGTTGGACATGTGAGGTCAGGATGAAGGAGGAACACCTGGATGAAATGACTGATGGTGTTTCTTGGAGCAAAACCTTCTCAAGGACCAGTCTCACCCTTATCACAAGCTTGGAGATCAGACAAGGAAGGTCACAGGAGAAGAGATCCTTCCCAAAGTGCCCTGTTTCTTGTGGTCATCTCCAACTGTCCTCCTTTGTTTGCTCTTGGAGACAAGTTTTGGAGCTCAGGGGGCTTTTGGTTGGTCTATTAGAGCTCCTCTTGAGCTGTAGGATGATCATTTAGCAGCTACAGCCCATGCTGAAGATATTGTAGTACAGGAGACAATGTGTCCTAAACTTGGCCATGTGCCTGGATTAGAAATTAAAGGCAAATAAGGCAACCTAAACCCTGGAACTGCATCAAAGGCAATCCAGGCTAAATGGGAAGGATCCAATTTCACACTTAGGTTTGTTAAACAGGTGGGTGGTGGTTGCTGGGGGGGCACACGGCCCTTTGTTAACAATTTGACAATGAAAGGTCCCTGCCTGGAGATACCTGGAGGATCAGACCCTTTGCCACAACCCATCCTGGCTCATGAAAGGTTCTCCTAAACACACTCCAGCCACAGGGGCCATCCTGGATAAGCAGAATATAACAACAAATATAATGAGAAAATTGCAAGGACAGCAAGAAATACTTGGCAGTCCCAGCACAGCAGAAATAATCTGACAAATCCACCCCTTTCTTTTTCACTGGTGAGTGTTTGGTGAGCAAATAAGCCCCAGATAGAGATCACTCATCTGTTCCTTCACACAAACATGTTTTTCATTTGGGATGGCTTCTGAATTTTGCTGTCATCAATTAAACCTCAGCCCCTTGCACTGAACCTCTGACTGCTCTCCCTGAAGCACAAACTGGTGAAGGATGAAAAAGTTGCAGAAGAGAATCTGAGAGATGATTTCCTTCATGGGTACAAATCTTAATGTCATCATTAATGGATAATCAGGAAAGCAAGAGCTGGTGGAGCTTCCACTGACAGCGGGTTTTGCTTCTGCAATGTAAAAATAAAAGGTTTTGTGTAACTTTAGGAAAAAGTTTAATAGTTTCATTCAAAGACCTCAGTGAGTGTTTCTGTTTGCAGAGTTCACTGGACACAAATTATTAAAGATGCCTCCTCTACCTACCTCGACATCAGGATGAACAAATATGATTTGCATTCATTTTTGTCAATGTCTTTGGGTGTTGAATTATTGCCACTTTTTGCCTGGATTTTTTCTTGCTTATGGTGAATTATTATTACTCTGCAGACCTTTTATTTCTGGACTTCCCCTGGTGTTTGCACTCTCAGCCATGTGATAAATGTGTGAAAAGAAACAAAACCTCTTCATTGAGCTTTCAGTGCTCAGAACCAGGTTGGAGTAAAACCCCCACAAGGGCTCAAAAAATCAGAAAATAAATCCCAGCCAATCCAGCACGAATTATCTCTGGGATGTCACGATATTTAAGCAGACCTGATGATTTGAGTGTGGAAATGCCCAGAGAGGTTGGGCTGCTTGGCAAGGGCAGTGCTGGGGCTGTTACACGGACCAGTCCTGGCAACAAAAGGAGGGAATTAAAATACATTTGCCAGAAAAGAGCCCAGATTTCCCATGCAACGTGCAAGACTCTGCACAGCAGAGCTTTTCCTTTCTGTGCTCCACTCAGCTCCTTGGTTTTATCATCTCTCAGTCAGAGGCCAGCAAGACAATAGACATTCTTTGAGAAATTCACTCCAGGGGACACAACACTGAGGTCTGTGGTGCCAGTTTTACATCTCCTTAGGACTTGTCCTCATGGCAAATGTGACCAGAATAGCTATTTTGGAATTAGCTTTCTCTGGTGCCACTATTCCAGAGGAAAGAGATTTTTTTTTTTCCCAGATGAATTACCCTGGTGAGGAAAGCACTTGTTGTTTTGCAGCTAAAACTGTATGTGTAGAGCAGCACATGGAGACATGGAGTGATGTCTGGTATGAGGAGGGTCAGGTGGGACACATCAATTAATGGACACATTAATGCTGTGCTCAGATCATGTTCTTAACTGCAGCATCATGTGGCAAAAATAGAATATTTCTCCTTAAAATTATGTCTAAAATAGTTGTCTATCATGAGCTGCCCACCTTGTCTCTCTCCAGCTGATGGGATGAGAGGATCCTCCAGAAGGCTCTTGGTCTCACCTGTCTTGGGTGTCTTAGGGTGGATGAACTGCTTTGTGTAAACCTGCTGATTAGAAAGGAAGCCAAAATTCAGAGCTTAACCCAGATTTGTGAGAGTGGTGATGAAACAAACCCTTCTTTAGGTGATTTCTGTTCTCAGACAGGAGGTGGGACTCATCCCATCAGGTCAGAATTGGTACCTGTTGCTTTTTCAGGCTGAACACACATCAGAAAATAGTGGTTGAGGTCCCTGTGATGAAGGTTGAAGATGCCAGCAGGTCCCCTGTGGACAAATCCTTTCACCTGAGTTCTGTTTGATAGAAGGTCTCACCTTCTCATGAATTTCCTCACCCCATGACCTCGTGCCTTTTGTGTGGCTCAGCTCCCACCACCTGCATGTTCTGGACTGCATTTAAAATGTTTTTTTGAAGTGGATCCATTGACTTTTGGCTCCCTTGGGAAACTTGTCTCCTCTGCTTGGTAGTGACCTGTCTGCAGAAACATCCATCCTGTCCATGGTGGAGTTGGTGCTTCTTTTTTAGTCATGGGGAAGAATAAAAGAGAATAACACACCATGTTCAGGCAGCATCAGAAAGCATCTCAGAGCCACAGAGCCTTCATACCAACTATCCCAGAGGAGAGATGCCTGCAGAGGTTCTCCCAGTTTGATGAAAAATAAGTAATCTTAGTTTTCAGGTGAGGGAAGAAAGTGAGGATGTTCTCCTCTAGTCAGGTATTGTTGGGGAAAAGTCAAGCCCTTGGTCTCGTGGTGGAAAATTCTCCATAAACCCAAGAGCAAATCAATGCTACAATGAACACAGGCCACTCAGAGTTTGTGAGGAGGGGGAGTATCTTTTATGAGGCCATCTGAGAGGACTGGAGCAGAGAAATGTGCTCCTGGGCACCAAGGATCTTCCTCTCATCTCGATCAGTCAAACTTAGGAGAGAGCAGAGCAATGGAGTTGGTGGAGTTGATTGTGCCCTGTGGTGGTGGAGGGTTTGCAGCCTTATCTCATCAAGCTGTGCTCAGAATGAACCTCAGGGGTCTGTCCCAGCTGCAATCACTCCTTCAGGTTGGCCTTATGGGAGAGACAACTCCTAAGGATGTCCATGGGCAGCTCTGGAGAGCAAAGGCTGCCAGGTCAGTGTTGCAAGACTCATTCTCTACACAATCTGTTGGAAAAAAGGCATCTTAAAAGGGTTGGGTTGAGAGAGTGGCCCTTGGGATGCAGAGATTTAATCTCCATGTTGAAGTGCAACCTTGGGGCAGTTATTGCTTTGGAGAAACCTCATGTTTTCTACCCAAAATCAATGTCTAATTCAAGGTAGTCTTTCACTTTTTTCAGTTAATTAGAGAGATTTTTCTCATCCAGAGTGAGGCTGGAAGCTCAAGGTGTGGGAAATCAACCTCATTCCAGCCCTTTGCAGAATGAGACAGGTCCATCTGTCTCTTAAATTAAAGAAACTGAAGTCAGGTGAAGAAACCCCTCATCTTTTGGTTATTTTGTTTGTAAAATAAAGGTAAGTGCCCTGTGCTCCATCACAGAGATGTGGATAGAGATGTGTGGCAGACCCTGAGGTGGGTGTGTGTGCTGTGGTCACAGAGCTGAATCTGGGGATGTCCCATCCCTGGAAGTGTCCAAGGCCAGGTTGGACGGGGCTTGGAGCAACCTGGGCTGGTGGAAGGTGTCCCATGAGATGATCTTTAAGGTCCCTTCCAATCCAAACCTTTCTGTTTCCATGATTTTATGAAAGTAAAGTGTGACCACTGGGAGGCATCACTGGCAGGAGGGTTTGGTCACACTCATGATTTTGGACTACAGTTGGTGAGGGAACAGACCTGGAATCTTGTTTAGGAGAAAATGCTCCAGCTTGGATGATGCAAAATCACCTTGGGGAATTTTTGTAGTGGTGGAAAACAACTGTTGTCCCTGGTTGATGCCCAGGGTGGCCTCAAGAGCAGGTCTGTCCATCACTGGGCTGTCACTCTTGGCCTCCTGGACCTGTCTGAAGTCCTGATCTAAAAACCTTGGCCAAAGAGTGGATGTCACTATGGAAGCACTTTGGGTACAGCAGCCACTACAGATCCAGGTACCTTGAATTCCACAGCAGAACAGGGATGGTGGTGGTGACCAGCTCTGGGATGTCCTCCAGTTCCTGGGGTGCCAGAAACCATGGGGGGAACCACATCATGTGGGGCAACAGTGCAGAATGGAGCTCATTT
The DNA here is from genome assembly GCA_035041345.1 of Poliocrania exsul. Lineage (NCBI taxonomy): Eukaryota > Metazoa > Chordata > Aves > Passeriformes > Thamnophilidae > Poliocrania > Poliocrania exsul. The sequence goes on along the minus strand of JAWWLZ010000082.1, from coordinate 1,390,841 downwards.
TGGTCTTTTTTTTTTGTCTTACCTTTTATTTCATCCTGTGAGTAGACAATTCCAGATCAAATTCCTGTGCTGGTGACTCTTCAGGTCTGGAGTCTGGAGGGATTTACAGCCAGCAAAGGTGTGTCTTGGTGGAGACATCACCACCTCAGCACTCACACCTAAGGATCTTGAGAAGGTTTCTACTCTGGTCATGCAGTGGAGAATTAGGAGGAATTCCTGGCAGTGCCTCTGCAGGAGGACACTCCAGATCCTGGGGTTGATGCTGTCACTCTTGTCTTGAGTCAGATGAAACAGGGATTAAACAACCCTCTGGTCCATCTGGACCTCTGCTGCCAAGTGCAGAAAAGCTTCTTAAGAAGCCTGGTGGGAGAAAACCTTTTTGGCCCAAATTTTGTATAGAAAAGGAGAAATCCAGACTGGATTGATCACCACCCTTTGGATGTCCCCTGAGGTGAAATGAAAGAGGGCTGGGAGGAGAAATACAGGCTTGAAGCCAGGACTAGAATCCCAAAGATTTGTGTTCCCTGTTTCTCTACAACCTCCCTCTGAGATTTTTATCCTTCTCCAAAAACACTTCCCATGATTTATCCTTCCTATCTATTTTTGACATCTGTGAGGCACAGAATGCCCATCACTTTGTGCATGCACAGTTGTGGTTGTGCCACAAAAGAAATAAAAAAAAATAAAATTAATGTTCTTGGGGCCATTCTGGTTGAAAGACTCCTTGGCATTGACTACCTTGAGCATCTTTGCTGCTCTAGGGCTACTCAGACACACATTCTGGAGACACCTCCCCTTCCAAAACCATGTCCCCAAAGACATTTTTCCTACAATTCCCTTGCAGAAAATTCTTTAACCACCAGATGTCTCTCCATGCTCCTCTGGTGAACAAGGAATCTAAAACTGGAGCTCAAGGCATATGGAGAAAAGCTTATTTATAACATCTTTATAAAACAAGAAGGATGGAGTTGGTTTTTCACCCTCTCAAGAGATACTTTGTGTAAGGGGTGGATTTTGGGGCATCTCCAAGGGTTGGGAAGACTGGAATAAACATTCCCTTGGGCTTTTTAACTCAAGGGGGATTGTCTGTCAGTGGCTTTCCATGGCAGCACCATCAAAGATTAGCACTAAGAAGGTCACGTTGGAGGTCAGAGTGTGATGGAAGAGATGGCCTTTAATGAAGAGGGTTTAAAATGAAGAGTGTCTGAGGTGGAGTGGAATAGTCAAAGAACATCCAACCATGAATTCAGAGCATGGAGAACACACCCACAGAGGTCCCATTTCCAACCCTCACTATTTCTCCAAACTGTTGATTCGCAAGCTTTTCATCCTTTGGACACTCAAGACTCAAACGATTCGAAGCCTGAAGCAACTTTTGCCTTCTATTTATTTTGAGAATTTTCCAGTTACAGATCATTGTGTCAAGTTGATGCTTCAGAATGTTCCAGACAAAAGGGGAAAGTGCACGTGGAATTGCACATTTCTGAGCCTAAAGGGTCATGGACCTGAAATAATTAAATGCAACTTCCTCTGTCCTTAAAAATCATGACTTACTTCATGGAGTAGATCATTTTATTCTGCTTAGTCAATCCACAGCAAGTTAGGAATTAAAAGTTCCAGATATTTTTTTCTCTTTTCCCCACAGGACATCCACATTTTCTCTTTACAAGCTGAGTTTGAGGCACTTGTGGAGTTACAGCCCTTCTATATTTACTCTACAAAGTCACCCCCAATCTGGATTTACAACCAGCTCCTGAATCTACAGGAAGACTCTGCCTTGAGAAGGTGAAAGACAACAGTTCTGATGGCTTTGGATCTGAAAGAGGAGCCCAATTCCCACCACTGAAACACTCTGGAACACTCAGCAAAGTGAGCACCAGCTTTGAAAACCTCCAAGGTTTGACTCTTCCTTGCAGCCACAGAGTCAAAATCCAGCTGAGTCAACTCCAGCCTGTTGTGCTTCCTCAGCAGCTGAGTGGAGTCTGTTCAGATTAATCCCATTAATAAATTGTTTCATGGTCTGGGCAGGCACTGAGGCCATTTTTTGGTCAAAAATGAAGTTTGCTTTGGTGTCTTCAGCCACAAGTTTCTCCCTAGGTAGAAGTGGCCTTTACTTTTCAGGTCCTGGGATTATCAAGAGGTTTTCCTTCTTATGGAAAGCATTGAAGACTCCTCAGGGAGAGCCACTTTTGGGCTGAAAGCTGACATGAAAATCAGAGAGAAATTTGTGGCACCAAAATGGAATTAACCCATACAAAAATACTGAAATAATGTACATTTTCCTTAGTGTTTAATACCTTTCTTTGCTACTTTCCCCATGTTCTACCTCACAACTGAAATTCCTGCAAACTCCAGGCAAGGCTTGCAATTTTGGGAAGGTTTCATCATCAGCCCTAATTTACACCTCTGAAAGTTGGGATGCCCAGGTCCAAGTTAATCAGCCCAGGCTTGTTTTGTGGTCAGGGGAGAGGAGAGTCACCCCCAGGGGGAGATTCACCTCCTAAAACAGACCCAAGGTTGGTCATGGAAATCACTTGCTGGACATGACCTGCTCTCTCTCTTGGCTGCAAAGGCTTGGCAGACTTTTAATCTTGTTAAAGTGAGGTGAAATGACCACTGACTTCATTTTTTTAAATCAGAATGAGAGAATAAACCACTTTTTTTCTGCAAGTGTTGAAGGAATATCAGTCTCTCCCAGATTTGTTTCATGGACATGTTGATGAAGAGATGGGTGGGGTCAGGCAGAAGGTTGTGTTGGCCTCATCTCCTGCCTCTGACAGAGCCCAAGAGTGACTGGGGCAGAGCAGAGCAGGACAACCCCAAGGTGATACATCCACTCCCAGCCACCCCCAGCTGGGATTTCTGATGGAAAAATTGTGTCTTTTGGTGCAAAATCTCCTCCTGTGTCTTTGTTTAGTGAATATTGTCCAGGTGCTTTTTATCTCAGGTAAATTTAAATATCCACAGCTCCCCATGGTGGAGATTTCTTCTGTCAAACAACACCCCATGAGGAAAAAAAAAACCCAACTAATAAAACCAACTATTTTTTGTTGTTTTCACCCTGGTAGTTCCAGTGGGTGTCTCTCAGGTTTAATATTACAAGAAATGGTGGGTATTTGTTCCATACCCACCTCTCAGCTCTGTTGCCTCCCAAAGCCTGGTTATCCCAAGGATTTCTTTGGCAGAGTGTGCCAGTCTGTACCTCACAGCTTACAGAGCAGCTCCCACCCTCCTCATGCCAGGAAGGTCTAACCATGTTCTTGATGACCCATCAGGACACCAAGTTTTTTATTGGCTTGCACTAATTGCAAGCCACAAGTGGAAAAAAAAAGTAATTTCCTTGATGTTACATATTTGATAAATGATGCTAAAAGCTGGACCTGACTTTTCCCTGCTTAACCCAGGAATTTCACTGTTAATATTTGGATGTTTTTTCTGCATTCTGATGACTTGCAGGACACCTGCTGGATTTGTACAGCCCTGTGGCCTCCTTGGATATGGTTGTTTTACAGGAAAACTGGCTCAGGCACCCACAGCTTGTGGTTAGGAGCTGGTTTTAGTTCTCAGCATCACTATGGATGGAAACAGAGTTAGATTAAACCTGGAACTGGAAGTTCTTTAGGACAGGGTCCACCACCTTGCTCTGTATTTGTGCATCACCTCACACTGGTGATGGTCTTCAGTTGTGGTGAGCCCAGAGAGCCCATCACAGACAAGGAGCATCGTTAGGGTCAGGACTATCACAGCAACAATGACACCTGGATCTCACTGTGTTCCCCAGATATCAAAACATCCTAATTAAAGAGGAGGCAAAATAATTTATCCAAGTTGCACAGCACATTTTATTCTGCATTTGGAGCATCTGCTGCCTTTTAATGTGTGACCATCCTCTCCCTGGCAGGAACAACATCTGCTGCTAAGCTGAGGCGTGTCCAGCAGTCCCTGCCAGGCTGTAACAGCAGCTGGGGAGCTTATTCAGAGCTCTTGAGGACCACTCAATTAGCACTCATTAACAAGCCCAAAGGTTAGCTCCTTGCCAGCCTTCCATGTGCCAAACTCCTTCTGGGTGACTGTGGTGCTTGGAGGGTGGTGTTCCCACTCCATGGTCGAACCAGGAACAAGTTTCCTTATTGATTTAGCTGTTCATGTCAGCCACAGTCCTTCCCTGACCCACTTCAGGACTGTTGACTTGTCCTGCCCTCTCCACTTCACTGAGACACTGTATTGTCCCAGCTGACACTGGAAAGTGAGGAGGAGAGAAATCCCCTCCAAATTCCTGCCTGTTCTCCTGGCCTGGGACAGCAATGTGGAAGATAAACCATCTGGAGGTGTTTGAAGGGGCTGTACATCATCATATTCTACCTTCAAACAGGTAACTCTTTGCCCAAAAATCCCCCCATATTCATTCCCACCAACCAGACAAAGGCTCCCGTGGGATGTTGGGTCTAAGGAGGGAGTTGCTTCACTTTTGAGAGCACCTGGAATTTGAGTGTATTGCCCTTGAGGGAGCAGCATGAGGAACAGAAATTCCAAAGGAAGCATTTCCCCCCTGGAAAGCAGCAGTTTGTTGAAATCAGAATTCCTGTGAGGTTGCTCAAGACCAGGCTGGAGTTTTCAGTCACCTGGTGACTCAGGCAGGATATTGGCTGTAGGTTCAAGTCTCTGTCTGATGGGGAGGGCAGGCCTGCCCTTGGATTTCCATAAAGACCTCGACATTCCCAGGATGAAAGACACTTCCTGCATTGCTTAGGACAGAACAAACAGGTTGGAGGCTCTCCTTGGATGCCTGCATGGAGGACATTCCCACTGTTGGCACCTCATCACTGTTTCCCACACACAGAACTGAGAATTATCTCACATAGTCCAGGAAAAAAACCATTACAGAGCCAATTTATTTTGGAGAGCTCAAGGGCTTGGTGAGACATTCCCAACACAGCCTTGCTGTGCCTCCTCTCTGACACAAGAGTAGATGAAATTTGGGGTGTTGGGATGGGCAGGAACTAGGGAGAAGGGAATCAAAGGGTCAGGCCTGGAGCACAGATCTATTTTAAATCACTGTTAAATTCTATTTAGCTTTGCTGTCCTTGCATGAAACCAACTTGAAGAGAAACTGAGCTGACCTCACCTTCACACCAGCACCAAGTTCAGTAGTTAACACTTCACCTGTTGACACTCGCAGGCAAATCCCAGCCCGGATTGTAGCCCTGTGGAATGCAGAGCTGGCTCTGTGCCTCCAAATGACTCCATGAGGGGGGAAAAAAACCCCCTCCACACCTGCAAATAAAAGAGATCAGTAAGCAAATTCCAAAGCCAGGCTGGGTAGCAGCGAGATGGCAAAGCCTTGCAGATTTTATTGGGTCAGGAGGCCTGGTCAGGAGTTGCTTTCAGCTGGATTGTGCAGCTTCAAAGGCTGTTGGATTGGGCTGGTTGCTCAAACGGGATCCAACTTGCAGATGAAGACATCTTAATTTGGGTGGCAGTGTGGGATGTGCTGCCTCCATGTGCTGGAAGGCTCCAATCTCCTGTTACAGCCCGTGGAGATGGAATTTCCAACGTGCTTCACTAAACACAGGTGTCCAGCACCATCTGTGGTAGCTCAGTGTGATTCCCCTCCCAGTCCAGAAGGACATGGACCTCCTAAAAGGTCCATCTGACATTGCAGATGCCCAAAGGCAGCACTCAGCCCTCATGGTGACATAAAACCCTTGGCAGACTTCACTAACAATAATGGGAAGGTGAAGGTCAGACCTCAAATTCAGGCAAATTGGGCTCAAGTCACTCGGCTAAAGCACCTGATAGGGTACCTGAGACACCTTCCTGGAGCTGCCAGACACGACACAGACCTGCAGGAGACTCATGGTGGCTCTGGAATAGCACCTGGAGGACAGGCAGAACACTCCAGATGGAAATGCCCCAAGGGCATCCACGTGCCTGTTTGTGGCTCTGTGGGCACCTTTGGTGTGTGTGAATCCATGAGCTGGATCCCACTCCTGGTAATCAGGGACAGCCTTTGTGGCAAGTCCCTGAGTTTGTGGAGGCTCTGGGTCTCTGGTCCACATGCAGATCTGTCTGATTGTGGGTGGTTTGGTGCCACCAAATTGGTACACAAGGACTTGGGTGACTCTCAGAAACCTTGAGCTCACTCTACATGTACAGACCAACTTTCAGGTGTCCTGTGGATGTGGCACATCCCAGACTGGTTGGAGTTCCTGTTTGTGTGTGCCTGGGAAGCTGTGCATGGAAAGCAGTCAGGAGAGGGGATGAAGTGCCACCAGCAATTGAACTTGGCCACGATTTGCTCAGGTTTATCATGGTCAGGGCTGATTTGACAGGCTGAGAAAGTTGGGGATGTTCAGCCTGGAGAAGAGAAGGTTGTGTGGACACCTCACAGCATCTTCTAGTCCCTGAAGGGACTACAGGGAATCTGGAGAGGGACTGTTCATCAGGAAATGGAGTGACAGGACAAGGGGGAATGGCTTCAAACTGAAAAAGGGGAAATTTAGGTTAGATACATGGAAGAAACTCTTCCTGTGAGGATGGGCAGGCCCTGGCACAGGTTGCCCAGAGAAACTGTGGCTGCCCCATCTCTGGAAGTGTCCAAGGCCAGGTTGGATGGAGCTTGGAGCAACCTGGGCTGGTGGAAGTTGTCCCTACCCATGGCAGGGGGTGGAATGAGATGATCTTGAAGGTCTTTTCCAACCCAAACCATTCTGGGATTCCCTGATTCTTTACTGGGAACCAAACCTTTAACCAGGTTCATGCACTGCTTGTCAAAGGAACATGGACCTCCCAGCTCTCCTGATTGTTTCTGTGCATCAAGACCTGTGTGAAAACAAGCCTTGAATCATGCTTGGGAATGAGGTTTGACTCTTGGCTCTGGGTGTCAAACAGCTGCCCCTTGGCAGTGGAACACTTTTATGTGACTTCTGAGATGTGGGTTGTCATGAGAAATGGCCATTGCCATGGTTGAATGTGGCCCCAGTTTGTGCTGCCTTCCCATAGAAAAGGCTTTTCTAGAAAAAAAAGTGAGGGAGACTTCAACAGTTTATATAATAATTAAAAATCCAGGTTACCAAACCCATATTTTCTTTCATTCCTAAAAGGCTCTGTAGGGGTTAATAACATGTGTAAGGTGAGAGCAACTGAGATGTCCACTCATTTCTTAGCTTTTCCTATTAAACTAAACAAAAAAAAAAAAAAGCTCTTGCTCAAACCTGGTGAAGAAGGCAACACAGCTCAACAAATAAGCTTATCTCAAGTGCTCTTTAATAAGAATGTTTATCATTTATTTCTGGAAAATATGCTGAGCTCGGTATGTTGAAAGCCCTCGGTGGTGTTTGAGCTGTGGCAGTCAAAGCCAGGCATGGGGTGGGTGTGTTTGGGGTGGGGAGATTCTCTCTGGGGCATCATGGTGGGCTTTGCCCTCCCTTCCTACAGGAAAAGTCCTTTTTTCATTTCTAGATGTGTTCATTCAGAGGAAAAGGATTTCTCTGGAAGGTGATTTGTACAAACTGAAGTCTATGATTTAAATAATGATTAAATATGATTTAATCTCTGCTCAAATCCCTTTGCTGGATCCAAAGGGGTCATCAAGAATGATCTTAGAGGAGATAATTGGTCTATGAGGGACAAAGTTGGGTGGCTCCAATCTCTCCTAAGTGAGGGCCACAAGAGGACCTGTGGAATCTGATGTGTTTGTGTTTGAGTGGGGTGGGAGGTGAACAGGCACAGAGAGCCTGGAAATGCTGCCCTGTCTGCCAGCCCACCATGTCCACAAACCAATCCACCACCTCCACAGCCAACCCACCATGTCCACAGCCAACCCACCACCTCCACAACCAACCCACCATGTCCACAGCCAACCCATCACCTCCACAGCCAACCCACCATGTCCACAGCCAACCCATCACCTCCACAGCCAACCCACCATGTCCACAACCAACG
>JAWWLZ010000082.1:1343364-1362466 GCA_035041345.1 Poliocrania exsul | reverse complement strand
TCCAGCCACTCTGTGCCCAGCCTGGAGCGCTGCAGGGGGTTGGGGTGGCCAAAGGGCAGGACCTGCACTTGGCCTTGCTGAAATTCATCCCATTGCAATCAGCCCATCTCTCAGTCTATCCCTTTCCCCTGACCCATCCTCACATCACAACCTGTTGATCTCCTGCAGCAGCACCTCCTGACCTGACAGCTCCTCAGTTACCCCCTTACCCCTTAAAAGGAGGTACTTGTGCCACACTTGCTGTTTGCTTTCAAAAATACACCTTCCACCCATCAGGAAAGGTGGAGAGGAGCTTTGGGTGGGCTCAACACATGGATTGATCAAAGGAGGGGACAAGTCAGGCTTCCTGGTGGGAGGGACATTCATTCCACAGAGCACATTTCCCAAATCCTACAGCATGTGCTGTGTTCATCCCAGTTAGATGGGAAAATACTTTCCAAATCAAATCTTTAGGAAGACTCCCTGAGCTTCTCTAAAGTTTTTATTTCTTTGCTTGGTGTCACTCCCAAGCCTAAACCACCAAGGAACCAAATGCCCTGATTCTGATTTTCTGCTCCACCACAGCAACATCAGTCAGGAAGTCCCTGTGGTTACTCTGAGAAGCCTCCAGAGGCCTTGGGAAGACCAGAGCCTGGGAGCTGCCTCTCCCAGTGGGACACATAAGCTGCACAAGGTGCCCATCTGGACCCAAAACTCTGCCTTGGTTTCTCCATTTGCAAAGAAATGGCCAGAAAGCTCAACTTGCACTCTCTCTCCTGAGCTTTGGGCATCCTTTCAGCCTCCAATGTTACAGAGGAGAGGGGAAAAAAGGATGACTCTTCTCCTCACCCAGCCCTCTGTGATGCCTTATTGCCCCAGGAGTGATGCTTTGCTGGGATCACTCTTTATCCATGGGGGTCTTCCACTGGAACCTCAGTGCCTGGTGCTGGGTGATCATCACCTCCTTGCAGGGAAGTTGGACTAAATCACCTTTTGAAGGTTCCTTCCAACCCAAACTATGATTTTATCACAAGACTTTCTAATCAGCACCTCAGCTGGGCTTAGAGTCATTACAGGTCTCTGCAGTAGCTCCAGGACATTCCAGAGCAGCTCTGAATTGCACAAAGACATGTCCAGAGCTATATAAAGCCCACCAATCTGGTCCAGAAGAGCCTGACTGCATGGGGACCTGTGGACAGAAGAGCCTAAATGACTGCCTGAGATCCCTTGGATGCAGAAGGTTCACCAAGTCCATTCCTCAAAGGTCTTTTCGTAGACTGGAATCCCAGAATGGTTTGGGTTGGAAGGGACCTTAAGATCATCTAGTTCCAACTCTCTGCCATGAGCAGAGACACCTTCCACTGTGCCAAGTTGCTCCAAGCCCTGTCCAGCCTGGCCTTGAACCCTTCCAGAGACGGAAAGTCCACAACTACATTCTCTGTGTAGATTTACAGACAGACCCAAATGTTTTGGAGCCCTTCACCAAAGAAACCCAAGCACCTGCTGCCGTTGCCTGGTGTGTAGACTCGTCTCAGGTCCCCCTTAGTCTTTAGCAGCATTCCCAGGTGGGTTTATCTCCAAACCTAGGGAAGCCCACTTTGCAGGAACAGCCTTGGGGGCTGTAGATAATCAAGGCTTTCAGGTCTAGCACTGAAACAGGATGAGGGTGGCTCCAAGAGCAGATGCAGTGCCCACACCACCAGGATGCCAACCAGGAGCCGCCCCATGGATCCATGCCAGGCTCTGCATGACACCACAGCCTGTCCCCTTCTTCACACAGAGAGCCTTGCCCAGCTGATTCTGCACAATTTCTCATCAAAACCCAGCTCCAGGGGTTGTTTGATTTTTTATCCACGTCAAAATCAGGCCCCTCAATGCAAAGACAGATGCAAATGCACAATAACAAGGAGTCAACCACACTTTTGCATATCTTAAAGGAAAGGTTAGGTTTGGGTCCCATCTGTGTTTTGAACAGAGTTCTGGTTGAGTTCTTGTTTCCTCTGAACCAGCTGTGCTAGTGTCAACACATCCCTGGGAAGATGAAAGGCCCTAAAGAGACATTTGATCAGATTAGCCATGATTCAGCTCATTGGAGGGAAATTATTAAATGGGCAGTTCCTGCCAGGGAACATGAAGGTGATACAGATAAGAGGGAAAGTTTGGATTGAAGGAGGTTTGGATTAACACAGCCTGTAAAATCCTGAAGGCCAAGTTTCCTTAAAACATCTGAATGATGGGGGATTTTTCTTATTCTTTTTTTTTTTATCTTTTTGCTTTCTTTCTGTTGGTTGCTTATGATTGTGGCTGCACTGTGGTGGTTGTTGCACTCAACACAGCAAAGCTGCAACCTCCAGCGTGGTGCTCATATTTCCAAACCTTTCTTGCACGTCCAAAGATTTCTTGCACTTCCAACCCTTTCTCCTCCTTCCAACCCTTTCTCACCCTTCCAAACCCTTCTCACCCTTCCAAACCTTTCAGGCCCTACCTGAAACAGGTAGAGCCAGATTGCCAGAGCAGCCTGAAAGTCTTGTACATGGTGCTGGGAGGAGGTCTGAGCACTCATGTGAGCCTGAGCTGAGGGTGGGCTGAGGGCTGGAATGCTTTCCTTAATTAGCTACTGTCCAAACAACCCCAGGTGATTGCAGGTAACCAGACCCCCAAGATAGGCAAATCAGCAGGACAGTCTGGTATCAGTAACCCAGGTCTGATACCTGCAAAGCAAACCCCTCCCAATCTCTCCCTCCATCACCCAATCTCTCTGTTGATCTCATCATTACCATGTGTGTCTCCCTAATGCAAGCACGTTTTATCTGTCTTTCTGTTGGCTTGGTCATGTGTGAAACCTTCTGATCCCCCCCTCCTCCTACCATCCCATAAATGCCTTCCCCTGAATATTTCATGCTCCTCAAACAGCACAGTCCCCTTCGAACCGCCCCAAATTACCCCCAGCCCTCGTGTCCCCAACAGCCGCCGTCCCTGCGAGGCTCCAGACAAAAGGAAGCTGTGTGCCAATTGGGGGTTATTAGCAGAGATACAGGGCACTCATTGTGGCAGCACAGAGTCCCTAATGAAAGGGGAAGGAGGAAAAGGAGCAGGGAAAGACCAGGTTGAAGGATCATTGAGGTCCCTTCTGGTCTCGGAAAAACCAACACAAAAAAGGCAAGGAAAAGAAGGCAAGCCCCAAAGATTTCTGTGCAAAACACCCCCAATGGTCACAAGGATAGAGGGAAGCAAAAAAAAAAAAAAGAAGGGGATATAATTGTATTCTGTTATCAGAAGCAACACGGTGGGACAAAAGGATCGCCTTCGCCCACCTGAGAATGGAATGTGAGGCTCCATTTCGCTGCTCTGATCGTATTTGACAGCCCCCCTCGAGACTGCCTGGTTGGTATGGCAAATCGTCCTTATTACCTGCTGGGGGGAATGAATCCCCCTTTGTGCTGCCACTGTCACGCTGCATTAGGTTGACAATGGCCCGAGATATTTTATATGAAATTTGCCCTCACTTGTGATTAGCCAGCACCAACTAAGTCATAGCAACCTAGAACTATGCATTGGCCGGGCCCCGTTGTCGGCCGAAAGGGAAATCCCTATTCAAATGGTTTAATAAAACAATCTAAAGGGCGTGTGAATCGTGAAAAGCATTTTCACTTTTCTCTTTAGCTTAATCTCATGGTCGCTGGGATATTGTGCTCTGAGCAGACCCCAGCAGGGTGTGGGCTAAGGTCCCCCATCAACTTCTTTTACAGCCTCCTTTTCTGCGAGTTAATGATATACCGGTGTGATTGCCTCCCGCAGCAAGAAGAAACACGCATTTGATGAAAAGGATGGACCTCCTAACACATCCTAAATGGCAACAATTTCTCATCCGAAGGTCACAGGTCGTAACCTGGATTTTGAAGCACCACCCAGATCTTTTTCAAAGCCCTGCTAAAGCTGGGGGGTTCTGCGAGGCCGTTTTGCACACACACACAGACACACCACGTTGTCTCCAGAGGTTCTTGCTCTGCTTGAGTCCTGAGCTTAGTGTTGGGAAACAATTGCGTTTTCCCCTGGTTTCAGGCTACACTTTGCTGCCTTTCACATCCTCTCAGCCCTGGGATGTGATGCAGGGGAAGCACAAGACAGAGGTGGGCAATGCAGACCCCTCTGAGCATCCCTGAGGGTCACCCAGAGCTCGGCAGCACCCACGGTACAAACACGGTTCATCCAAAACCTGCCCCAAGCATCACATCCAGCAAGGCTTTGGGGTCTCACAACTCCCCCCACTCACTTGCAGGTGTGGAAAAGCTCCCCCAGTGCTGACCCCTGGACAAGTAACATCTCCCAAGATGCAGCCGCAGAGATCTGGCAGTGGAGTGGGCTGGGAGGAGGGAGATGGCGAAGTGTAGGGTTCCCCTTCTGCATTTTTGCTGCACTTCCTCACTCAGGATGGAAGGAAGAAGGGTCTCTGCAGGGCTAGTGCTCACCTCAACATCTACCTGAACAGAGGAGAGCTTTGCCTCTGCAGGATGAGGCTGGAAATCCCCAGCAAAATAAGCTCCCTCATGAGCATCTTTAAGCTGAGTTTCCAAGCACACACCAAAGGTGAAGGGGAAAGCAGCACAGGAACCTGTTCAGTTTTCCCCACTTTTCTTTCCTCTTCTTTATTCCTCCCCTTCCCATCACGAAGATTTGAGCCAGGTGGGGGCTTCCCCTCCTGCTGTACATCAACATTCTCCCTTGATTTTTCCCCACTGGAGCTCAGCGAGTGGAGTGGGGCTGAAGGGAGCAGCTCCACTCTTGTGAGGGACCCTTCTGGCTTTCAAAATCCACGTTGACCTCTCCTAAAAAGTCTTCACAGGACCTGTGGTGTGTTTCCACTGCAGCTCTCCACATAATTGCAAACTATCTGGGGCAAGGAATGGTTCTGTTATTATGTGCTTGTACACTATTTAGCACAATGGGCCCCTGATCTCTGCTTGGGGCCTCAGAGTCTACTGTAATACAAATAATTAACCATAATGGAGCTGGGAAAATATCTTAATAAAACCATGGAATGAATTTGAGGCAATTAAGCAATTTTTCAGCTTGCAGAAGTTTTTGCTTTACAGGCTCAATTTGGAGAAGGGAGGGAGTTTGGGTGCTGCAGGAGCTGCTCTCACCTCCCAGCAGCAGGTTTGGGCAATCTGGGTTTTTTTTCTATCTGTGGGTTTCAGTTTCACCCAGTTAGGGAAGCAGAAAAATTTTGTGCAGCTCCCAAAGCATAAAAACCACCTTTTATAAATAGCTTGTGAGAGGAAGCATGACCTGGAGGCTGGATCTGTGGTTCCTGAGAGAGAAGGGGCTCAGTCCTACAAAACACACCTCTCAAACAGCTCCTCTGCCCTGTCTGTGCCCCAATTGTCCCCCTGTGAGATGAAGAAGGGTCATTTTCTTCCCACTTTTTAATACCAAACACTTGAGGACACTGCTGAGGGACTGGAGATCTCTTTGGAAACAGAGGGATGAGGAAATTGCAAAGCCCTGGACACAACCTGGATGATTTACAAGCAATTATAAGTCAGCAGATAAGCTCTGGATGACAGATATTCTGATTATAGTTGGAGCTCTTGGAGAATTTTCAAGTGGAAAAGGGATCTAAATATATTGAACACTTGTCTCAAGTTGCCTTCAAGTTGTCCACCATGGAGGGAGGGCACGTGAGGACACTTCTCAAGGAGCTCACCCTCTAAAGGTGGGCAAATTAACAAATCCAGAAAAGTAACCCCAAGAATTGAACTACAGGATCCTTTTTGGAAGGAAATAACTGTCCCCTCCCCAAGCACATCTGCTGGCCCAGGGGATGCAGACTCAGAACTTTGTCATGCATAGACCTTTCATGGTCAAGCTTTGGCAGGAGCACTTATAGAATCAGAGTGGTTTGGGTTGGAAGGGACCTTAAAGATCTGGTTTCAACCCCTCTGCCATGGGAAGTGACACCTTCCCCTAGACCAAACCCCATCCAGCCTGGTCTTGGACCCTTCCAGGGATGGGGCAGTCACAGCTTCTCTGGGCAACCTCTGCCAGGGCCTGCCCACCCTCACAGCCAAGAATTTCTTCCCAATATCTCATCTAAACCTTCCCTCTGTCAGTTTAAAGTCATTCCTCCCTGTCCATTCCCCCTGTAGGTATTACAATTGGTTCTAAGTCATGTTCTAAGATTCCCTTAAATCTTTCAGTCCTAAGAAGACAGAACCAGAATAATCAGAACAGAAAAAGGGAAAAACCCCAAATTTCCTCCATACATCACTGTGTATTGACAGGATGGCTAAAATCAGTTTGTGAAATGGTGATCAGCCTGGCCTTGGTCCCACATAGGGAGAAATGGGCTCTGGTGCTTAAGAAGTGAAGGAAAGGATCTCCACCACAGTGCTTTCAAAGCAGACCTCACCCTCTGCTGAAAGTGTGTCCTGCTTATGGTTCATTTCAGCCACTCCAAAGAGTGAGCCTGGAAAGACCACTGGTTTGATTTCAGAAGCTGAGCAGAAATGTGCAAGCTGAGTATTTGGGTGGGAGACCACCTGGCAGTCTGACCTGCCCAGAAGAAGACTGAGAGTTTGAGTCCTTGGTGAATAAAAGGCCACAGAAATGAGATCAGTGGAAGTTTTCCATTGGCTTTGAAGTCAAATGATAGACACTGGTTAACTAATCCTAATAATAATATCAATAATAAAATAGCTACTTGTCACAAACAACTGGCCACCCACATGCCTGTGCCCACCTGATGAGGTGGGGGACATGCAGTTCTCATCCTGAGGTGTGGCAAGTGCCACATGCTCTTACTGCAGGGATGAGGAACTCAGCTGGAACATCCAGCCTGGGTGAGGAGAATGGTCTGGGTTGTTGATGCCCACCAAGAAGCTCTCAGAAATTTTCTCTGTTCCTCACCAAGCCACGTAGATATTTGAACCAGTGACCCCCAAACAATTTCAAAACTGTGGATGGATGTTGTGAAGACTCAGATCTGCTGCTGCTACAATCCCTCCCATGATCAGAACTGCAGCACAGTTGGGGCAGTGTGAGATACCAATTAGAACTCAAAAGAAACTCCCCAAATCAAATAACCTGCTGTAGAAGCAGAGAGTACCAAACACCTCCAGACAACTTTCTCCACCAGTCATCACTTGGGTTCACAATCAAACCAATTTCATTAATCTTATCATTACCTTGTTCTGCCCAGGTTTCTTCAGCTCAAATAACTCCCACCTCCCTAAGGACAGAGAAGCTCTTTTCTCTCCCAGCTCTCTCTCTCTTATGGAGATCTCTCCTAGCCTGAGCTGCACCAGGGGGTTTGCCCTCTCAGGCAAGGAAAGCAACGGGCACTCAGAGTATGAATAACCTCCAGGCAGGAATTGGAGTCTCTGAAGAGATGGGGGCCATGAGTGAGTGGGAAGAGGATGAGGTGCTGTGGGTTTTCCTCCAGCTTCCATGTCTGTCTCTGGGTTCACCCATTTTAAGCCAAATGATAACAGCTCCTTTGATGAAGATTCCCTTCCTCAGGCTACATGTCATCACAGTATATTTGCTGCTTCTCTTTCACATTGTGAGGCTTTTCCAGAGCTTTGCCAACCTGATTGCAAGAAAACTTGCAATTCCAGCTTATACTTCTTATTCTCGCTGCTGTTAATCCACCTGTTTGCTGTTACACCAGCCCTGCCTTCATATTTGAGGACTGGACATGATGTTAGTCCTGATGTTCCACCTGAGGTTCTGCTGCAGCTTCTTAAAGAGCATCCACACCCCAGGGCTAGGGGTGTGTGCCCTCCAGAGCTGGTGGGAACAACTCATGGCTCCTTATCCAGAATATTCACTTGGAGGGTGATAACCTGGTCCTCTTTCACCATCTCTGGTGACTTTAGTGGGAGTGAAAGGCATTTGCCGAACTGCTGGAGGAACCCAGAACCTTCAGGGTTTCCTGCCAGTGCACGGTGCTTTCATCCCTGCCTGTCTTACAGCAACAAAATCAAAGCTCCACATCCTGCAATCTCTTGGGATGGGAATTGCAAAAGATTCCTCTCTTGCTGTTAAATGTGAGCTCCCTTGGTGGCAACAGTGCTGCTGCCCTGTGTAATGAGTGGGGGATTGATGACATGTGAAGTGCTAAAAAAATAATTGGAGAAAGAAACCAAGAACCCTTTGGAAATGTTTATGCAAATCAGTTAGTGAATAAAGCGAGGAAAGTAAAAATATATATTATTTTGGCCAGCAGCAGAACAACATGGGGCCTGATTCTCCTCTTGGCCTGGTGCAGATCAGAATAACTTACATCTAATTCAGTGGCAGTGGCAGAAAAGTTAAGCCACTGTTATTAGAGGTGCATCTTGGTATTAAAATACAAAAAATATAAAATAATACAAAAAAGTCACATTTTTAATGAGACCCCTCACTTGTTATTTTGCATGAAACTCCTCTCTGGATACACTGGTAGGCTCAGCCCTTGCTCCACAAGCACTTAAAATCACAGATACCAGCCTTGGACCTTGTGCCCAAAGGCAGGATCCACTCTGCCTAAACTCTCCCTGACAGATGTTGGTCTAACCTGTTCTCCAAAACCTCCCAGATCGGAGCTCCCACCCCCTCCCCGGGCGATCCATCCTCGTGCTTCACTCCCCTCTCCGTGAGGCTGCTCTTCCTAAACTCCCAGTCCTGTGGCTGGGATTGAGGTGGGATGGGATCGAGGTGGGATGAGAGTGAGGTGGGATGGGATCAGGTTGAGATGGGATCAGAGTGGGATGGGATCGAGGTGGGATGGGATCAAGGTGGGATGGGATCAGGGTGAGATGGGATCAGGCTGGGATGGGATCGAGGTGGGATGGGATCGAGGTGGGATGGGAGTGAGGTGGGATGGGATCGGGGTGGGATGGGATCAGGGTGAGATGGGATCGAGGTGGGATGGCATTGAGGTGGGATGGGATCGAGGTGGGATGGCATCAAGGTGGGATGAGATCAAGATGGACGTGCAGGATGACTTGTCAAATCCACCTGGATAAAGCCAAGGAGGGGTGGGAGCCCAGGGAGGAGGGAATGGAGCAGAGCTGTTGTGTAACAGGTGGGAGGCAGAGCTGGGGAGGCAGCTCAGCTCCCCTGGCTCCAGACCGGTGCCTGCGTCAGCAGGGGAGTCCTTCCCTCCTGATCCCAGCGGGAATCTCGCCTTCCTCCCGGCCTGTTTTAATATGTTCCCTCCTCACCCTCGCTCCCATCTCTCATGCTAATTTGCCTTTGCCTCTCAGCACCTCACATGTGCCCTCAGAGGGAGAGGCTGCTGTAACACACGCAGCCTTCCACTGAATCATCCCTCTGCTTCTGCATGACTAACACTCGTGCTATTTGTGTACCTATTCCGATTGATGTGCGTTTAATATGTAAAAATTTAATTAAAGTGTTATTCATAAAAAAATATCTGGGCCAATTTATTTTTTTTTCCCCAAATACCCAAAGGGAATATTTCAATTAGGGATTAAATGCCAGAAAACACTGTCAGATTCTTCCTCCCCCCCCCACCATCCCCATTTCTAATCAAAGCATCGGGTTTTGATATTATAAAGAAAAAGCCACTAAAACCACAACAATATTTACAGGAATTCACTCTGCAGGTGCAGAGATCAATCCTGAGAGAAGCTGAGAACTTCCAGCTCTCGGTGGAAACCAGTGGAAGTTACTCTGAGGAGAGGCCAACTCCATGCCCAGAGCCAGCTCCTTGCCTAGTGGATCTGTACTAATGCTCTGATTGGAGAATCTGCTGAATCTTTCTAATCAGTTTGGTCCTGCAACCTTTAATCATGCAAATGGCTCCCATCTTCTGTGCAGTTCCAGACTTGCCAGCAAAAGGGCTTGCAGGACTGAAGTTGGGATTTGTGCTGGCACAACAAAGTTTCTGATGGTTACGGGCCGGAAAATGCAACCCTCCAAAGAGATGTTTCTCCCAAGTTTGCTGGGAGAAGTAAAAACTCTTGGGCTTGCATGTTACATGGCCCAACAAGTCTCTTTAGGGAGCAACGTCATTCAGGAGCTGAGTGGATATATCAGTATTTCATACAGTCACAGAATGGCTTGGGTGGGAAGGGAACTTGAAGATCATCCACTTCCAACCCCCTGCCATGGCCAGGGGCACCTTCCACCAGCCCAGGTTGCTTCAAGTCCTGTTCAACCTGAACCTTGAACACTTCCAGGGATGGGGTGCCTACAACCTCTCTGTGCCAGGGCCTGATCACCCTTATAGTAAATTATTTCTTTCTAATATCCAATCTAAATGGGCTCTCCTTCAGCTTGAAGTCATTACTACTTATCCTGGGAATGCCCCATCACTTGTAGTTCACCCTAAACCCTGACAGCCAAAGCATCTATAGATCATGAATTCTGCAGCTATATGGAAGGAATTCCTGGCTGGGAGGGTGGGCAGGCCCTGGCACAGGTTGGGCAGAGAAGCTGTGGCTGCCCCATCCCTGGAAGTGTCCAAGGGCAGGTTGGATGGGGCTTGGATCAACCTAGTGGAAGGTGTCCCTGCCCATGGTAGAAGGGCTGGAACGAGGTGATCTTTAAGGTCCCTTCCAATCTAAACCATTCTGGGGTTCTAGGATTCTACAAAATCTCAAAATTTTCCTCAACCTGGGTGCCTGTTCCCTGCCCACACCAAGGAAGCCACGGCTGCCACGCCAGACACGATGCCAAGGAAAATGCGTCACATGGAAAGGAGCAGTCCCCAAACTCTCCAACAGAAGGATGAGTCACCAGACTCATCCTGCAGGAAGATCTCCAAGCCCATTTAAGCCAAGTCTTCACTGCAGGAATTTTTATGAGCTGATTGCAAAGGCTCATTGGTTGGTGCCTTCAGAGGGGGATAGTGGGTTACCTGGAGTATGTGTTGGTACGTGATCTACCCCCATGGAGCAGCAGCCTCGTGGTGCACACGTAGGAGCTGCTGGATATGCTACTGTGGGAGCACAGGCCTCGTCCTGAAATCCTCAGAGGGGATTAGAACAGATGAGTCCTCGTTTAGTTTTCCAGAAGAAGGGCAGAGATAAATCTGGCTGCTCCTTTGGAGGGTGTTAAAGGAGGATTTCCTGGTAGGTGGGTCTCCTCAGTGGGGTGTTATTGTGCTGCCAGTGGGGCGGGAAGGAATGGATTAAGCAACTGGTGATGGGCTATGGAGCCTGACAATGGATATGGGCTGGGGAGGGTGAGGAGCTGTCACAGGGCTTTAGGAAATCAGGTTTGGGTCCTGGCTTATTCCTGGAGGCCACACTGTTGCTCTTGAGCTGGGAATTACTCTTTAGAAATTCAGCCATGGCTCTGCTGGACCTCCTGATGTGGAATGCAGGCAGATTATTGGAGCTGTTGAGGTTGGGTCACCCATACACTGCCCAACCCTACCCTGCAATGGAGCAATGACAGTGCTGGTAAGAAATGTCATCTCCTGCCCCTGAATCACTCCCAGGTCCTGCCATCCTCTTGGCTTTCTTGAATATGAGCATTTTTCCTGCTGTGTTTCTTGGCTGTGGTGGAAATTTTGGCAGGTTTTCCACATTTGGTTCTCTGGATAAGCACAAGTGCCGTGGGCATCACCACCAAGTTTGGTGCCAATTTTGGGGATTGGTGGGAGCCTACAAAGAGTTCTGGAACTGAGAGCACAGCTGAGCAAAGCAGAGCTGAGAGAGGGTTTCCACTTCATCCTGGAGATGCCATTTTGTTTAGAGAGGAGAGATTTGGGTGAGGAAATGTAGGAATTCTTCAAATTTCAGGGGCTGTGTTTGCCCTTTCTTAATGCTGAGTGCAACATGCAGTGGCTGAGGCTCAGAGTCCTGTTCAATAAACACATTTAAGAAGCAAAGTGCCCATGATCTGAAGATTCCCACAGTCTCACAGAGCTGCTTAGAGGTCAAGCACAGAAATGAGGAGCTCCCAGGGGGTAAGTCCTACACAAAGAAGGTGCAAGTTTCACCCAGGCTGGTTAACCTCAGTTGGGTTAAATCAGTTTTTATGGCAAGGCAGGTTGGGTACTTGTTCAGGTGAGTAGCTGAAGTTCAAGGGAGGTTTGAGTCTTGTCTTGGGTGAGGAGTTTAAGTTCAAGGTGTTAGGGCAGGATTGGCTCCCCAGCAGCTCCTGGATCACTTGTGGCTCTCCAATGTTTTGCTTCTGGTTTTTGGCATGTGGTTGGGGAGCAGCAGGGCTGTGCTCTGTGGGGGCTTGAAGCCCAGTATCAGTGGGCTGTGTTACCCTGGGATGTGGTTTTCCTGCTCAGACCAGCTCCAGAGGAGCCACCACCATCCTCTGAGGTAGTCCTGGTGCACCACCCCCCTGGACTTTCTGAGGTACATCACATGTGGCTCATAGAGGGAAGAAGATCCACCATCCCACACTGAGGTTCATCCCAAGCTCTCTGATCCCAATCAGTACCAAGCTCAGCTCTTCTGTCATTTTAAGCCAGGCTAATTGCCTCAGTTGCCCAGTCTGAATTAAGAACACCCTTTTATTCTGGCAGGGTTGATGGCACCAAATAAAAATCTACACCACCAGGAGTCCCAAACCTCACAAAAGAAGGTGCAGCCCTGGATTAACAAACCAGCAATGAGCTCCAAGCCTCTTAAATATCAGAAGACCCATCCCTAGCAAGAAAAGCCCAATATACTTCCAGCTTTTACTCAACCACATTAGTGGTCAAGCCCATAAAATCCACAGAGTTAATTGTTCAGAGTGTTGGACGCAGTGACCTCACTGGTTGCACCCCCAGTGATTACAGGCTCTTTTTCAGCAGAGCTGCAATGCTGGGACATGTGGGTTTAAATTGTATCTACCCCACTCTCCAGACTTGGAACAAATCTTATTTTTTAGCCAGCACCAGCGTGTGGAGCTCATGCCAGGGTTGTAATGGTGAGTGTGGCTCTCACAGCAAAGGATAATCCATTTATGAAGTGTCTACATGGAAAGTCAGGTCAGGCATGGAAATATATTTGGGTTGCTTAAAAACAACAAAACCCCCCAAGAAATAAACACCTTTTTCACTCTTCCTTCTCTGTTCTTCATGAAAAAAAACTTTGGGTTTATGTCACATTGATTTAAATATTTTGAGGAAGTCACAGTAGCTGTAACATGTCCTGGAAACATCCAAGGTCAGGTTGGATGGGGCTCTGAGCAACCTGATCTTGTTGAAGATGTCCCTGCTCATGGACCAGATGAACTTTAAAGATCCCTTCCAACCCAACCCAGTCTGTGATTCTATGAATGAGCAAAAGCATCAATGACTGAGGGGACAGGAATACCCTGAAGGTTGGTGGTTGGCTTTGGTTGAAGTGAGGAGATTTTAGGGAGAGTTTTCACCTCTTACATTTGTTGGTAGTAGTTGGAAATAGATCATCTTGAAGGTCCCTTCCAAACCAAACCATTCTATGATTTTTTAACACACTGATTACTGATTATTTGACACTGATTATTTGAATCCTTTAGGGCAAACACTGGAAACATGAACTGAATGCTGAGATGGTGCCTCTTCTGTTGGCTGAGAAGTTCAAAAGCTCTTGTGTCCATCTGACCTCCTGAGAACCAGCACAGGAAGGCAAGACCCCCTGTATGTCTCAATGTGATAAAACATTTGTACCCTCTTCAGCTCTCTCCTGATCCACAGAGATCACTGACATGATATTCAGGTGTTGTAATTAATAAAGCCACAAATAGAACTTTACAAAACCCAATATTTGCCTCTAGAATCAGTGAAGTCATCTCTGATGTCTTCAGGTGCAAGTGATGGGCACATGAACTTTGACTGAGGAGACACCGTGTTCAGGTGAGCAAAACACAGAGAATATTCTTAATTTCAGATGCTGGGCATGGATTATAATTGGAATATAAATCCCACCAGAGGACAGAACCTCACATAGAGTGGCTGTGCTCCACAGAGCTCCCATTTACCCCTCTCAGGACACATTTCAGTCTTCAAATTCATCTCTCAAGGAATCTAAACCCAGAACACAGTTAGGAAAGGAGGCTGAAGATGCTCTATGAACAGAAACATCTTTCTCCATCCAACCCAACAGCACTAAAACACTTTTCCCCCTTTTATTTCTCCTCTAAGAAAAATCTGTGCAATTTCCTGTTGCAGCATCTTCAGGACAGGACTCAACATTTACAACAGGGGAGATGAAGCCACAGATTTGGGTGTTATCTGTTCCAGCTCTCGTTTTATAGAGCTGTGAGGCTGTTTTGTGGATTTAGGAGAGTCTTTAGGTGATCTCTGCTGATACTTTCCTCCCACTTAACCTGGATTTAGGCAGGCTGGAGAGGTCTGGAGATCATGATATGCCTAAGGCTAGTAAAGAGGGCCAAAAGAATTACCATATAATGAGAAATTGTGTTTTGCTTTATTTTTAAGAGTTGAAAATCAGATGGAAAATGTGAGAATCTGAGTTTTCAGGCTGATATTTTATCCTGTTAATGCCAGATTTTTTTTTTATTTGAGAAGATAAAATCATTCAGCCTCAATAATATCAAAACCACTCAAACATTCCACAAAATATTAAGGTACAGCAGTGCACTTCTATGATAGTTTAATGATTTTCTGTGTGGCATAAGATCACATTCAAATTAAAAAGAAATAAAATGCCTGGTTTTCAAAACAGAAAAAAACTCAAGAAATCCAAACTTATGCAGGTTTTTTCCCCTTGAAATTAAAGGGGACCTGCAAAACGTCTCCATTTTGCTGCAGCTTCTTTTTCTGATGGAAAACTGGCTCAGAAAAATAAATAAATACATTTTTGACAAGATATAAGATCTCTTAGGCTGAAGCCTGCCTGGCCTAAGGGGTCTCCAAGTTTTTTATGGCTCCAGGTGAACAGAAACATCTCCTCGTGCCCTCCCCACCCATTCACACTCCCACAACATCCCTGTGGCAACAGCTTCCCTGGGAAAGCAGCATGATTAGGAAAGGATAAACCATAATTATTAGCTATCATTTAATGTGATTTAGCACCTGGAAATAATGGAGAGGAAATGGTGCCAGATGCTTAGTCAACAAACTGCAGCCTACCAGGAAGTGTTCCATGAAGCTTTACTGCCCTGTCGATCAAACCTGAGAGAAACAGTCCCAAACAGGCCAATAAAACTGCCTAAATTATGTTGCAAGAGCTGCAGGGCCCTGTGTATGACCTACTTTGGTCTCACTCTCTGAGGTGTCCAGTTGGGTCTGTGGTGGACTCTGTGGGAAATGGAGATGTAGAAGGAGGAGGACCTGCCCCACTGTCCCCAGGGCCAGAAACAGAACCAGAACCTCCTCTCTTTTCTGCCTTGCTCCCCATCACTGGTCCAGGCTGGGTCATGAATGCTTTGGAAACTGGTTTTCTTCTCTAGGAAGGGTGAGATGAGGGATGATGAAATGAAAAGTGAAAGACACTCTCCCTTCCTCCAGTCAGGACCTGTGCCCTGCTCCTGAGAGCAGCTCTGCATTTCCCACCATCTGCAGGGCTTTCTGTCTTTCTCTCTGTGCTTTAATGGAATCCTACAATAGTTTGTGTTGGAAGGAACCTTCAAAATCACCTCGTTCCAACTCCTGCCATGGGCAGGGACAACTTCCACTATCCCAGATTGATCCAAGCCCTGTCCAACCTGGCCTGGAATACTCCCAGGGATGGAGCAGCCACAACCTCTCTGGCCAACATATTCCAGTGCCTCACCACCCTCTGAGTAAAGAATTTCGTCCTAACACCTACAGAAATCATGATCTATAGATGGCTTTGCCATCAGGTTTTAGGATCACCTACAGCCAAAGCTCCAGAGCTCCCCAAGGTTCACCAGGCCACCTTCTACCTCCTTAAAAAGCCTGCCCAAACTTACAAATCAGTAACAGTTTCCTGCAAGCCCTTTCCTAGAGCTTATCCAGACTGTGACATATCCAATCCCTCTTCACTGGCCCACCTTACAGGCAACACTCTCCAAAAGCATCTCTGTGTACACTGGAGCACGTGGAAGGTGAGCAGAAGACAGTGCACCGTGTCCTTCCCTGCTTCATGTCTTGGAGTCTATTCATAAAGCCCTCAGCTACCTCAGTTTCACCCACCTCATGCTGTTTTTCAAAAAAAAAAGGCCATTTCTGTGCAACACCCGTGGCAGGAAGTCCCTACCTGTGTCAGCTGGTGCTCTGTGACTTTGTGTCCCCCAAAACCTGCTGTCCTCTTACTCCTTCTCTGTCCTCTCTGCTCAGCCTCATGTCATTCCCATGGGCAAACCATTCACATGCACAAGAGAAATCCAAACACAGCCACACCAATCCTTTTGAACCATTCTGTTATAAATATTACAATTCCCTCTCCTGGTGGCTGATCTCTGCCTCTTTCTTAACCCAATGGACCTGCCTGGATGATAAATCCTTCCTTTGAAGGAGGTGCTCCCAGAAATATGGGAAACAAGGAATAGGAGAGGGTGATCCATCAAGGCATATCATAGAATCACAGAATCACAGAATGAACTGGGTTGGAAGAGACCTCCAAGATCATCAAGTCCAACCCCCAGTGCTTCCTCCTGCAACGGAGCTTAGCAGGGAATGTGCAAATCTATGTCCTGCCAAAAATTGCCTCGTCTGTCTGCCTGTCGTTCCTGCTCTGCAGGACACATCCCCACTCCCCTGCTCTGCCACCCCACTACAGGAAGGAACATGCAGTGCATCTTTATATGCCCTGTTTTCCCTTTTGCTGCCCTGCCACATCTGCTCGGGGAAGGGACAGGAGGAAATTCTCTGCTTGTTACACAGGAATCCAACCAGATGATCCCACAGCCCCTCCTGGCCTTAAAATCCCCCAGCCTATTCAGCCCTGCCAGCTCATAGAGCATCTCACAGGGAAGAAAAGCCACATTCACAGGCTTGGATCCCGCTTTGTCAGAAGACTTTGCTTGTTTGGGCTGTTCGGTGCAGAGAAGTGCTGGAAGACACGTTTGTCTCCTCAGCGCACCGAGAGGACGGAGCATCCTGGCTCAGGAGCATCCCAAAGCAAAACCCCTGGACGGGACGGTGCCCTCCGGCTCAGGACCCATCCCAAAGCAAACCCCACAATGTCCCCCTTCCCCCGAGCGCCCGGGTGAAGGCGACCAAGCCCCCGCCGTCCCGTTTCCCTCCTTGGCTCCCGTCCATGCGTGTGTGTTTGTGCCTCCTGTTGTGCGCCAAGGGCCCGTTTGGGGCTGGGATTCTCCCGGGACAAAGGGATGCTAATCAGCTCCCTCTACTGTTCCCTTTTGTCTAGGACCAGCTCCCACGCTTGGACTTGGCACTCTTGGGATGCGGCAGAGGGAGCTCCTTGTTGCAACCAACCTGAGCGCAGTTTGGGGAATGCAATGCACCCAGCAGGGAAAGGGGAAGAAGGGGAGGGGAAGGGGAGAAGGAAATAAATCCATAACTCCGCACAGCCCCGCTCCCTGCCAGCCCAAAGCATTGTGCCCGAGGCAGAAGTTTCCAGCGCCTCCCGCCGCCGGGAGAGACGCCACCGGTTTTGTAGCCACGGGCTGTCTTGTTCCTTCTCCCCTCCCTGATCCCCCGGCTCATGTTTTAGTCGCCACGAAAAAAAAAAAAAAGCAGCATGTCAGGGTTGACAGATGAGGATGGTGCGGTGGGAGGCGGAGGGAACACAGGATCGGCTCTTGGAATTGCTGCCATTTCCTTCTCCCCATCGCTCCTCTCCTGGCTTTGCAGCCTGTGCCTGGGTGGCGGCTGTTTGGGGTTGTTTACACGGGCTGTCTCAGCTCCAGAGGCACAGGAGCCAGATCGTTATCCCGGGATCGCCTTGCAGGTAGGGAGGTGATGAGGTCAGAGCTCTAAGAACCCCCCCAAACAGCTGAGCCCACGGAACTCTGGCTGCACTGGGATGGAGAGGGAAATAAGTGATGTTGACCACAGTCTCATGGGTGCCATCCCTGCCCAGGGCTTGTCCTTGAACACCTCTGAAGTCACAAGAGACCGAAGTGACCCCTCTGATGGTCACGTGGCTCTCCCTGGCTCCAGCAGTAAGAGAAGGAGCTTCTCAGCCACCTCACTGATATCCTGCCCCCAAAGCTGAGGGGTAACACCTTGCCACAGTTCCTTGGCATCTCTGTTTGCTGCTTTGCAACTCCAGCTCCTGCCAAGGCTCAGTGGAAGCTGCTCATCTCCCAGTACGAGCTGGGCTGCAAACCAGGGATGTGGCTACAGCTCCTCTAGACCTCCCCAAACCGCTTGTCCCCTCCAGTGCTGCTGCCTGTGCTGAGTTAGCTCCATAAACCTCAGTTCAGGAACGCTGAATGTGGGTGAATATGGGCTGGAACACGGACTCAGGCAGTGCTGATGTGCAGTAATCCCCAGCTCCAAGCTCAATTTCCTCAGACACCAAACACATCCGATGCTCCTGTCCCGAGCCAGGACCCGCCAGTCTTCACCTCAGCAGCGCTGGCAAACCTCTGACCTGCAGTATTTTTATGCCTCTTGACGGCTGAACGGAGCTTGCAGAGTCCCATTTTCAATCCTGATCCTTCCAGTTTCCTTCCCCGTAGTTCCAGGGTAGAGTTTGTAGATCTCTGTTGTTGATACTGGGGCAGCTGCCCAAATTGCCATTAGCGGAGAGGTAGACGGGGTGTGGTTGGAAATCAGATCCTCTTGGGAAGAGTTTCATGAGAGAGCAGAGAGTACCTCCTACATGTAACTAACCTCCTGCATGGATCAGTATCTTGTGGCTTTCTGCTCATGCCTTACTTTATTGCAGAAGTGGAGAAGTCTGATCTAGAGCAGGGAAAGGAGGGGGGAACATCTGGCATGAAGATGCCAGAATGCCACCAGGAAAAAATGATGAGGTCTGCTAAATATATTAATTTTAAATCATTATGAGATGTTATTATGCCCTAAATAGCAAGAGGCTCCCTGTGTTCAGTGGTCCAGGAAGTCCTTTTCAGTGCCATGTTGTTCCATGATTAAAATGACCTCTCCAATATGACTGGATGTCAGGATTGCCTTCCAACAGGAGAAAGATGAGGGGTGGGAACTCTTTGCCCCCAAAGTGGGCCCCTGAGGAGTACACATGGAAGTCTGAGCCTGTAGCCCTAGGCTCCCTCTATAGTCAATGGGGAGAAATAAACATCTGGGTATGATTCATGTTATCCT
>JAWWLZ010000082.1:1315753-1335031 GCA_035041345.1 Poliocrania exsul | reverse complement strand
GATCATCAAGTCCAACCCTTGGTCCAACTCCAGTCCATTTACCAGATCATGGCACTCAGTGCCACATCCAATCTCAGATGATTCTTCCTCCCCTAGAGAGGGAAAATGAGACAAATAGAATGATCTTCCCTCTGGAAGTTTCCCTGTGTTTCCATTGCACTAGAGAGGGGGGAAGGCAGCTCACCTTGACCAGGTGTTCACGTCACCCACCTCCTGATGTCTGTGGCATGGACTCCTCCAGCTGATCTCCCCACCCCACCCTGCTTTTGTAATCAGCCAGTGCAGAGAAACAGACACTTGCATGTCATGGTTCCTCTGCCCATTGCAGAGGGTGAATCATGGCCTTGCCCCCACTGGCTGTGTTGGCCAGACTGTCAGGCCAGCCTGGGTGACTGGTGGAGTGGGGTATGTCTGCACTGTGAGAGCCTCCACATGAATCATGCCATGATGCCAAACGACTGGGATGGACAAGTTCCTTGGAAAGTCCCACCAAGGAAAGCTGTGTGGAAGTCCATGCAAAGACCTCAAGTGTAGGAAGGAGGCAAATTCCTGCACAAGCCTGAAGGAACCCACAGGAGAAGACCAAGGAAAGGACTCATTAAAGTTATTTTCCCTATTTAAGTGGCTTGATATGGGGGTTTTTGAGCTTTAGATTAATTCAGGGCATGACTACTGGCAGAAAAACATCTATGAAATGAAGTCTCTGCCAAGTGTATATTTTTTTTATTTTATACAAAACACAGGACTACAGTTTGTGGACTAAAGACACCTTCTAAAACACTGTTTCAGGCCTCAGAGGACTTCTTGAGTGTGTTGCCTTTGTGGCCTTTTTGGGAATGGAGTTTCAGGGTGCCACATACCCAAATCTCACTCCACTGAACCCCCCAGGGACTGGGACTTAGGAGGTTTTCCCAGGTGCCAACTTTAGGATCAGGAGGTAGGTGGTCCTATCTCTGTAGACAATGTGGAGAGATGCCTTCAATGAAGTGTCCAGAGAAAAGCACTAATTTAGTTACTCTGACTCATCCTCAGAGAACAGTCCATTGACTACAGAGTCCAGAATGTGGACACTTTCCAGTGTCTTAAGCTGACTTTGCTGGAAACACCTGTGGAGTTTGTTTCCACATCAACCAGTCACCAACATCCTTCCCAAAGCTTTTAAAGCCCCTTATCCAGTCCCCAATAAAGATAAAGTATCCACTGAGACAGAATCAATCTCTTGCAGGCTCCATCCATCATGCTGTGAAGGCAGGAGGACTTTTTTGAGCTCCTTCAGTAGGAGCTGGAGGAAGTTTTAGGATTGCAGCTTCATGAACTTTAATCATGTGAACAGCAGAAACTCATTTCTGTCTCTGGGTTTGGTTTTGGGTTTGTTTTTGGTTTTTTGTTGTGTTTTTGTTTGTTTGTTTGGTTTTTTTGGTGGTTACTACACTGGTAGAATGAAAATACCAGTCATAGGAAGAGGAGTTTCTAGGTTGGTGCCCTCAACTATTCGTTTCCGTTGCTGGGAAGATCATCTAAGATTAACAAACAAAAAACTAAAACCATGGAGAAATACCTCTAATTGCTTTTTCACACTGCTCCCTTCTCAGTGCAGGAGGGAAACACTCACACCTTGCTTTGATCTGTGTTACAGTCTGGGAGGTTTAATCTGCAAAAGACAATCTCCAGCAAGAGTCTTGTTCTCAAGGTGTCATCAGGGCCCGAGAGGGTGTCATGAAAATCTGGCATTTCATGGAGGAGTGTGCAGCCACTTAACTTCCAGCTGAAGGCAGAGGGTGGAATCTCAACACATCTCTCCATGAGCAGTGGCTCTGCTGCTCACCAGGGCTGAGCCCAGGCCTCCTCCTGGCTCAGCTGCTCACTCTGGGCTGTGATAACATCTATCTGAGCACCCTCTTCTGGTTTCTGCTTTGCTTCCAAGTGTAAACACTTTCTCCCTCTCTAAAGACAATTTGTCTTTTGGAGAACCCAGTTCTTTCAACTCCCTGTCATTATTATTGATCACCAGGTATGAACCTTATGAAACTTCCAACCTTCTTCTCCTCCACCCAAAAAAACCCCAACAACAACCCAACAACCAAAACCTTTAGAAAAGATTGGGAAAGTCTACAAAGATCAGAATCTCATTTCAGTGTTACTCAACTCTCCAGTAGCTCCCATCATTCATTTTTTCCTCACTGTTTCCAGTCACTAAACCTGTCATTTGCATTTTTCCACTCTCCTTCTCAACTCTCCCCAGCATGTGGGTCACTTTTGCAACGTGATGTCAAGAAATGGGTCGAGTGGGGTCTAACCAGGCATCACCTTCAAATTCCTTAAGCACCAACACTTGCTGAATGCATTGATACCAACCTCTTCTTTTCCACTGGAGAATTCCTGGAGCAGGAATTCTACAAACACACTCACCCCCAGAACAGGCACTGCTCAAGTCTGAACCAAGGGAAGGGGTCAAAGAGCTGTTCCTTTCAAACCAATTAGGCTTTTTCTTCCCATTAGCACAGGAGGAGCCATGAAAACACTATTTTGTACATCCACAGCCAGAGTTCTTGGCTTATCTTTAAGCCTTGCATGCCCTGAAGTGCTTAATTCAACCTCCAGTGTGCATTTTTCTTTGCCAACACACCTAGAGAGCTCTTCATTCCCCTTATCTCAGTCTATCTCCTCCTTCAGCAGAGCCGTTGTAAATAAGAACCTGGCCACCTTCTTCAGAAATTACATGTCCCCTCCCTCCTGGAATGGATCCCCCAGCCAGGTTAGGAGGGAGAAATATGCAGGAAATGCCTGCTCAGAGCTCTTTCAGAAAAAGCAAAACCTTCAGTCGTGGATGACCTTGCTGTACAGCACCACTCCACTGACTTTTGAAGGTCACCACCTTCTCAGCACGGTGGTCAGAAGTTCTTGGCCCATCAGGAGCAGCATGCAGGGCATCAAAGACCTGCTTCTTCCTGAGTTCTGTTGCTCTTGAGCTCTGTAGGAGCTCTGAGAACTTCCTCAGTGGACATCCTTCTAGGTCCCCAACACAAGGAAAGTAACTTCATCTATTAGTTTTTTGTGGGATTATTTACAACTTATTAAGGTTGTAACTTGCCTAATGACCCAGGAGAAGACCCAGGGAGGCCTTAAATCCTCACCAAACATTGGGAGCTGAGCAACAACAGTGATTTTTCTCCTCCTTTTATCTTTCACAGATGCAAGGTGGCACCAGCCCTGCTAAGGAGTTACATCAAAGGATGTCCATGTTCTCTTGTAGGTGCCTCAAGGGCCTCTCCCTCTGGATGGGATCCCCTAAGAGCAGGATGTCACACCTCCTCCAGATCCTTCCTTATAATCCATTCAGCTTTCCAGAGGTTCAGCTCACTCTTTGCTCCCTCCTCACTCATTTTGGCCACCTCTCTGCAGTGCCACATCCCTTGGGAGATGAAGCTCAGCCACAGAGTGACAGATGGGATGAGTTGTTTGGGGTGGTCTGTTTAAACAGATGCATTTTCACAACATGACCCTAAAACATTGATATTAAGAAGGTGGATGGAGGAGTCTCCATGGGCTGGGACAAGGTAGAAGGAAAATACATCAAGGGTTGTCTCACATCTCCTGGTATTAGACCAGAGGAGCTCACAGGGAAGCAGGTGAGGACTGGGCAGCCTTTAATCCATCCTAAAACACCCCATTTAAACCCTCTGAGGTGCCCATGGGCTGCTCAGGTCCCTCCACCAGAGTCAACTTCACATATCTGAGGCTGCCTAAAAACACATTTTAGAGAAAACTGAGCACCTAGAAAGAATTAAAATTTCCAAAGTATGGAGACTGCCAAGAATGGCCAATGGCACCTGAATGTCAAGAGGCTCCTGGAATAGGTTTCTGCCCCCACAAAGCCTCAGCACACAGGGCTGACACACAGCACAGGGGAACTGTGGTACCCTCCTAACATGGACAACTAGAGCTGGGAAGGATATCCCAGAGGAAGAGACCAAGGACAGGATGCTCTGATAGCAAACATCAGGTCTCCATGAAACTCTTCTGTAGAGACACAGGAAGGACATGGACCTGTTGGAGAGAGTCCAAAGGAGGGACACCAAGTTGATCAGAGGGATGGAGCAGCTCTGCTGTGAGGAAAGGTGAGAGAATTGGGATTGTTCAGGCTGGAGAAGAAAAGGCTTTGGAGTGACCTCATTGTGGCCTTCCAGAACATGAAGGAGCTACAAAAAAAGATTGAGAGAGACTATTTCTAATTGCCTGGAGGGACAGGACAAGGGGGAATGGCTTCAAATGGAAAGAGAGCAGGTTTAGATTAAGTTCTAGGAAGAAATTCTTCCCTGTGAGGGTGGGCAGGCCCTGGCACAGGTTGGGCAGAGAAGCTGTGGCTGCCCCATCCCTGGGAGTGTCCAAGGCCAGGCTGGACAGGGCTTGGAGCAACCTGGGCTGGTGGAAGGTGTCCCTGCCCATGGCAGGGGATTGGAACTGGATGATTTTGAAGGTTCCTTCCAACCCAAACCATTCCAGGATTCTATAACTTGATGACTTGAACCCCCAGTCCAGGGGCCAGGTGAGAGTTCAGGCAGAAAAACATAACACTTCTACTTTATGATATTGTTTTTCCCAATAAAACACCAATATTCAAGCACATATTGTGATCATTTCTCTGTTTTTCTGTGAAAAAAAAAACCAGAGAAATTTTAGAATGAAAACAAAAGAAGTGGAGCTGGTCCCACCCCATCATTTTAAGAGGAAAAGGAAATAATTCTACTAACTAATGTCTGTCCTGGATGGAATTGATTTCCCTCTATGGTATTAAAACTCTCCCATACCAAAGGAACTACAAAATGTGGACAATAATGAAATTTTTAATTCATGTTTTAACTTAACTTTTGAAAAATTACCTTAACACAGCTTAGCAAAATAGGTTTAGCTTTAGAAAACATGAATCAAGGAACTGATTCTCATGATAAATTTTTGGTTTGAGTTTTGAGATATTTTTGTTTTGTTATCACAGAATCCCAGACTATTCTGAGTTGGAAGGGACCCTCAAGGATCATCGAGTCCAACTCTTCAGTCAATGGCCCACAGAGGGGATTGAACCTATGACCTTGGCATTATTACAACCAAGTTTTAACCAGCTGAGCTCTGTGTTGCCCAATAATAATCAAACCTAGGCCTAAGCAGTCTGATTACAGAAGGGACATATTTAAATTCAGAAATTATGAGTGTCTGCAACAGTGATTGCAGTGGGGTCTTCATCTTTTGGTCTCTGAGCATCTACCTGGCTGTGCACAGTCCATTCCCAGAGGTTCACAAAGAGAATTAAGAAATCTAACCCTGTTGGATAAATGAAATTCACTGTGCAGGTGTCTGTCCTTCCACAATTTTTTCCTTCCAGCCTGGAAAACAAAAAAGACTGGAACCTACTGGATTAACTGTTCTTGTTAGACACCTCTTTGTTCATCCTAAAGCACAGCACAAGGGCTATATTTAAATCCTTTTTTCTCTTCTAACCCAGAAAGTATGTGCCTAATTTTGTGGCTGGGTCTGCTCCTGCAAACACACAGGTGACTTTTCTCCCATAATAATTCCCTCACCCTTGCCCTGTATTAATAATAATGATGGTGGTGGTGATGATGAGGATGATGATGCAGCAGTTGGATTTCTCTGGCACCTTCCATCAGAGGATCTGGGAGCGTGGGACTCAGCTCACCCGACTTTGACCATTTCAAAGTGGAGCATCCTGGCCAAGTTCTCTGTCTCCTGCAGTCCAGGGAGCAAGATCAGCATCTCCAGAGGGCAACTCTGCCCATCCTGGGAGAGATGTCCCAGATAGGTGGGCTGAATCACTGCAGATGCCTGGCAGGCACCACTGGCTGGGCAAAAATGATGAGCACAAACTGGACACCTTTTTTTGTGCAAACTAAAGGCACAAACCAGGAATTTCAACCTTTTTTTTTTTTCCCTGGATCTCAGGAATCCCTGGAGAGCTGTAAGAGGGGCCCAAGGGAAGGCTTTGCTGAGAGGGCAGCTGTCTCTAAGGTGGACCACTGCAGCTTGTTTATAGTAGTTTGAGTGTGGATTTGAGAAATAACACACTCAATGGCAACTTCAAGTGGATGCTAAGAAAGCAAAATGTAATTATGTGAGCTGAGGTTTGGCCAGGACAGTGAATTCCCACAGGAACTGAGGCACCGACCACAACACTCAGCACCTTCCACTAAGTGCAAGAGACTTTGTCTTCCCTAAGGATCTACAGAACAGAACAGAAGAGGAGAGAATACAAGTATTAACAACCCTGTTCCTTGGAAAAACTCTTTGGAACTCTTTAATTACCCAAGGCAATTAACTCCTTTGCTCTACCTGTCATCTGAAAAACAACCCATCCAGCAGAATAATGGCCCCTCAAACCATGTTTTCAAGCCCGGATCCAGGTCACAGTGACCCTGATGTTGTTTCCACACCACATCCCACATCTGGGGCTTCTCCCTGGAGGTCTCCCTGCTTGGGATCCACCTCCTTCCAACCCCATTTATCTTGTGAGATGTGCCAGGATGGCAGTGAAGGGCATTAGAGATGTAGAAGCCTTAACATTTTAATCTGCCACCTACACTGCAGTTTATGAGCGCTGTAAATCTCGTGGTTATAATGAACTCATCTAATGATATTGCTGATGGATAAATTTACCTGGGCTGAGGAACAACAGTTACCTGCAAATGAAAGGAGAGTAATTTAAAGTTTCATGTAAACACCTTTGCTGCTTTCCTTCTGAGCTCTCCCAGCCTAACCCCTCTCAGGGTTTCATGACAAATGGAAAATATGTACGGACGTGCGTTGGTGAGGCAATGACTGGCTGGCCTGGAGAAGAACCTGCCTCCTTCTGCCCAGCTTATATAACTTGGGCTTTGGAATGAAGTTTTAGGTGAAAACAGAGCTAATTTTCTGGGTCAGGTGTGTTCAATTAGGGTAATGCAGAAAAGAAATAAAAGCAATGTATTAGGCAGTGAAAAATGCCTACACAATGGGAAGATATTTAGATTCCTACTAGGGATTTCAATAATAATTAGGAGTGTGGCTGGTTTTAATGCTCCCAGCTGCCCCCACCCCACCCCTAAAGCATCCCAACTTGAACCTTTTTGAAACGATCAGCAATATAAAGTACATATTGTGGTTTCAAACCTCTCATTAAGGCTCATCCCCCTGCGCTGAGCTCTGGTCTGGGCTATGTCAGTGCTAAATACCTCGGAGGACTGGGCTCAAAGATCCCTGCAAAGATTGCATTTGGACTTCTAAATTGCTTAAGTGCTTAAGTGCTCGGGGGAATTTTATCCTGAAACTCCAATTTGGAACTGAGAACCACGGAGGCAAAGTTGGGGAAGAACAGGAGGATTTTCAATCACTCCAACACAGCAAGTTCATCATTATTTTCCTCCAAGAGCACTCATTTGGTTGTGTTAACACACACATGCCCTGGCTCAGTTGTGCACACACACACACAGAGGGCTGAGAGTTCCTCCTCTGGCTTTCACTGAGTCATCAGGCTCCCCAAATGTGTGAACTCACGCTCGAATGTTCTCCCAGAAAAATAACAAATTGATTTCATTTTTACAGGCTACAGCTTGCTGTATAATTGGAGACACTGCCTTGTCAACTCAGACCGGTCTGACCCGACCAGAGACATCGCTTACAGCTGTTTACGGAGCCATAAAGTTTCCTCCTCTTTGTTTTTCCTTCCTTTTGCACTCTCTCTCTCTCTCTCTATTTTTTTTTTCTTTTCCCTCTGATGAATCCTACAAGTGCTTTTTGTTCTGGTCATAAAATACTGGTAAGGAAAATGCAGGAAGTTTTGGGTTTGAAAAGCCCTTCAGTGGGTGCTTCACTTTAACATCGGAGTCAATGGGACTTAAGCACATATTTAAAACTGAGCGTGTGTTTAAGAGCTTTTATTGCACCCAGACAGTCAATAAGGGACTTGCTGTTACACTCCTGTGTGCTCTTCTTTATTTAATTATCGATACCAAATGAGAGGGTTTGATGGAGCAATCCCAGGGGTTGTTTCCTCTGCAGATCCACAGCACAGCTCCACTTGCATCAAAAATTCTGCATTTTGTGCCCAAACCCTGATCATCCAAGGAACAGAAAACTCCTACACTAGTTTATCTCCTCTACTAAAACTGCCAGGAAGACTGGGCACAATTTTTTTTCCATTACCAAAAAACCCACCCTGAAATCTTCTGACTGTCTTTCCATCATCTACACAGTTTGCCACATTTGCCAAGCACTCAGGATAAGTTTAATTTTTCTGTTTAATTTCCAGTTTTATGGAGGGTGGTTTTGCAAACAGTTTTACTTTGTGTAAAAATCTTTTAGGTTTATCATAAAGCACTCAGAGCCTCAAAACTGAAGAGAAATAGAACCTCAAAACTTAAGCACAATATTTTGATTCCTGTAGAAAAAGGGTTTCTGATCATATGCTTGATTTTCCTGCCATGAAAAAGTTGCTTCACTTTGAACTAATGAACTGAAAAAAAAAAAAATCCCAAACTCAAAAAAGGGCTTTTCATCTAGTTGCACTATCCATCAAAATACCTTCTAAGTACTTTGCAATAAATTATGTTTGGGCTTCCTTTCATATCTTTCATTCATCTTGGAATCTGCTCCTCCTTTGGTCTGAAATGTCACAACTCTCATCTCATTCAGTCCCTCTGGAAGGCTCAAGGACTGCTCAATTCAGCTGTTCCAGAGTCACACAGAGATATAAACACACCTTACACCCTCTTTGAGGACCATTTCTGTACCCAGGATGGACTAAGGACAATATTCCTCTGGATCTTGGTCCAAATGGGAAAAGAGTTGGTCAGGGAAGAAAACCTTCCCTCCAAAATACATTGAAGCTTTTCAGGTCTGTATTAACTCTTCAGAAAATTATAAAAAGCACCAGAGGGCAGAGACCTCCTTATCTTCCCCTTCCCTCTCTTTGGGAAGGGCTACAGCAAAAGATGACCTGTTATTAGACAACAAAGAATCCACATGGAGGAAGGTCATGAGGAACAACCCAGCCCAAAGAGAAATCAAGTCTTACTTAGTACTAAAACAGCAACAAGAGTGCCACGAGACAAAAGCTCAGACTTTTCTTTGCTGCCCATAATTTTTTTTTTTCAAATGAAACAGCAATTTCTGCTGCAACAGAACAACTGGAATTTTTTTATTTTTTTTTTTTTTGGCCTGTAAAGAAACTGCTTTGCATGGGAAAAAAAAATCCTCATGGCTCCTTGACATGTTTCAGCTAGATCTCAGTAAAATTAAGGAGGTACAGACTGATGAGTCGCTCAGAGGTACAGGAAAAATGCCAGTGGATGTCCTGGCATTTGGATTCACTTTGAGAGAGAGAGAGAGAGAGAAAAATCCTCTCTCAGAGCTCATCTCTCACAACTGAAAGAATAACAACAGTAATAAAACCTGATGCACAGAAAGGGGAGAAAGGTTTAACTTCCTTTACAGCACTGGTTTCACCACTGTTTGGGGATACCTCCTGTCTGTGAAATGGATGTGTTGGGTCTCCTTCAGCCCAAAATCCATCCTGGTGTGGAGGGAACAGCCATAAGGCAGCTTCATTTTCTTGGGTTGCTCAGCAAACCCCCTCAATTTCATGTATCTACAGCAATGAACTCATGTGAAGTCAATCTGGTTTTGAGATAGGAAGCCATATCTATATCTATATATCTCTATAGATCTATTTAATTAGGTGTTAAGAAGAAATTCTCCCCTGTGAGGGTGGGCAGGCCCTGGCACAGGTTGGGCAGAGAAGCTGTGACTGCCCCATCCCTGGGAGTGTCCAAGGCCAGGCTGGATGAGGCTTGGAGCAACCTGGGACAGTGTGAGGTGTCCCTGCCCATGGGAGGGGGTGGAATGAGATGGGATTTAAGGTCCTTCCTAACCCAAAGCATTCCATGGTTCTGTAACTCTTAAATAACAGGCCACCCTCTTGGTTGAAAAAAGGTGATTTGTGTGAAAAGCTCTTTCAGTGTTTTTAGTGATCAAGCAACAGATCTGGTCTAAATTCCACCAACACAGCTGGAGAATTATGGCACCATGTGGAGAAGGACTAAACTTTCTTCTCAGGCTTCTCTCCCTAAACATTCTGGAGTCTGGTGCTCTCACAGCAGGAGCTGGGGCTCCAAAGGTTTCTTCTCCAAGTGACTCAGCAGATGCAGTGCCTTGATGTTCCTCAGGAGAACACGACTGTTCTCCAGCACAGGAACTTCTCAGTGTGACTGGGGAGCCTCAAAAAGGCTGCAGGGGAAGAAACTGGGATGACAGAGGAAGAATCATAGTCATAGAATGGCCTGGGTTGGAAGGGACCTTAAAGCCCATCTTGTTTCACCCCGTGCAATGGGCAGGGACACCTCCCACTGTCCCAGGCTGCTCCAAGCCCCATC
The DNA here is from genome assembly GCA_035041345.1 of Poliocrania exsul. NCBI lineage: Eukaryota > Metazoa > Chordata > Aves > Passeriformes > Thamnophilidae > Poliocrania > Poliocrania exsul. The sequence goes on along the minus strand of JAWWLZ010000082.1, from coordinate 1,324,613 downwards.
CAACCTGGCCTTGGACATTTTCAGGGATGGAAGTGTCCAACCAGTGGGCCAACCAGTGCTTCCCCACCTTATACATAAAGAATTCCTTCCTAAAATTTCCTCTGAATAAAGAATTTCATCCTAAAATTTCTTCCCGCCTTCCCTGCCCACCCTCACAGTCAAGAATTCCTTCCCAATATCCCATCTAATCCTACTCTCTGGCAGTTTGAAGCCACTCTCCCTTGTCCTGTCCCTCCAGGCCATTCTAAATCATCTCTCTCCAACTTTCTTGGAGCTCCTTCAGGTCCTGAAAGGCCACAATGAGGTTACTCCCAAAGCTTTCCCCTCTCCAGGCTGACCAATCCCAACTGCAGGTAGGATGGGAAGGATTTTGAGGCAAAAAAAGTAGGAAGGGAGTCACCCTTGGAGCAGAAGAAACTAACCCAAATGTCTGACTTGGAGGATGAGACAACACACTGGGTGAAGAGCAAAGGACCCCTCAGAGCAGGGGCCATGGAACCTCCTCCAGAAGAACCTGGGAATGTCTCAGGGAGCCGGAGCAGCACCTGCAGATCCTCCTGGGCAGCATCTGAGCCCTAATGATTTCTTTGTGAGCTGCTGGGGAGCTGCAGACAGGCTGCCAGATAGCAATCAGCTCGTGGAGGGGTGATCACCATCAGGCAGATACCAGCTTTGACATGCAGCGAGGGAAGCCAGGCCAAGAATCTGGGAAAGCAATCCCAGCTTTCTGCTGCACCTTCCTCTGCCAAGTTACCTCCTGTGTTTACTTTAGAAACCAGAGACGAGCCCTCCTCCTCATAATAATAATAATAATAATAAAGCTGCAGGGTCACTCAGCTTAGCAGATGGATCCCTTCCAGCTTGGATTTCTCCTCGTTACCTGCAGAGCTGATGTACCTGGGGGATTATGCAAGGGGAAGAATTTGGTTTCATGGGAGATCTGGACAGTGACAATGCCAGGCTGTGGGGAGGAAGCTCCTGGGGAGAAGATCACATCAACCCAGGCATCTCACATGGTCTTTGCTGGGCTTTGAGGAGCCTGAGGAGCCACAGGGACCACTCAGCTTCTGAAGCAGCAGCTCTGTCTCACCAGAGGAGGAATCAAACGGGCTGCTCACCCTTGAGTTTTCAGCTTTCCAATACTCCTAAATCCTAAATAGAGTCTTAAAGAATCATGGAATGTGTAGGAAGGGACCTTTAAAGGTCATTTAGTCCATCCCCCCTGTCATGGGCAGGGACATTAGGACAGTTGTGAGAGCCACATCCGACCTGACCTGGGATGTACCCAGGGATGGGGTATCCACCCACCTGTGCCAGTGAGAATATATCAGAATACTGAAAAGTAGGAATCTAAAGGAGATACTTTGACTGGCCAGAAATATTTAGCTGAAGACATCACTCAGGATTTTAGCTTTTTTTTTTTTTAATTAAGAAATAAAAGGAATTTCCAACTGTCCCTACTGCCTGGAAAAGTTCAATTTTCAAGGATTTTCACAGGAAGAGCACACAGAGTGGATCCAGATACTGTAATGACTGTTTTAGAAGGCTCTGTATAATTCAGGGGTTTCTTACAATGCTGAACTCATTAATTAATGGAACTCAGTTTCACAAATTACCAGTGAGGTTCAGAGGAATGGAGGGGGATTTAGCTGGAATAGAATGGGATCAGCTGTTTTCCATCAAGCAGGGACACCTGGAGAATCAACAGCACCAACATCCCAGGATTTTAAAGGTTTCTGAGCTCTTCACCTGCAGGACATCAGCCCATTTATAACCAACTGGGAGGGCAAAGAGGACCCTTTCTTTGGAAGGATCTGTTGCTTAACTGCAAGGCTGAAAATGGCAGTGGCAGCAAAACTGGGAGCACGAGAACATGTTTACCTTTGATGCCACCATCAGATGTTCTCTGCCTCCTGTTCCCTGCCCTTCCTGTGTCACCCACGCACGGACACACCTATGGACACGTCCCTGTCTGTGGAGGCACCAGTTGACATTTCTCTGCTCCAGTGCACCCAAGCATCGACCAGAAACACCAAGTGCCCTCAAGGAACTCTTTCTTACACCTTCTTTTCCTACTAATATGGACTAATAAGGTTTGGAAACCAGAAGCTCACAACTAGGTGGGTCAAGTCTCCACAACCTGGCGAGATATCTCAAGGCATGGGAGGGGCAGTCTGGTTGACTGCCCATGGGTATCTCACACCTTCCCAGCTATTCTTTGGGGTCCCACCTGGCTCCCAACTGCCACAGGTCTTCTGTAAGACCCATGTGGTGTCTTCTGTAAGACCCATGTGGTGTCTTCCAGCCCCTCTTGACTGTCTTAGGTACCTCTGGGAATCTACATCAGGACCAGATGCTTTGATGTGGTCCTCTCAGCTGTCTGGGATCCATCTCACCTTCCTGTAGAAGACTGGATGTTCCAGCATAGACCTGAGCCAGTCATCCCACACTTCCCATATTTCCAGTGGAAAGAAATAGGGATAATTAGGACGTGAGGATTTGGCTTAATTGAGATACCAGTTTCAATAAGAAGCTCAGTCATGTGCTGGACTCCACTGGTTATGTAAGAGTCCTACTAACTGTGCTTCCCTGGAAGTGTCCAAGGCCAGGTTGGATGGGGTTTGGAGCAACCTGGGCTAGTGGGAGGTGTCCCTGCACATGGTAGGGTGTGGAATGGGATGATCCTTGAGGTCCTTTCTAACCCAAACCATTCCATGACTCTGAGATACCTCTGGTGGGAGTTACCAGCAGTGCAGGTGTTCAGTGAGATGAATCCCACCTTGAGCTCAGGGTGTTCTCATCAGGAGGTAACAGGTTTGTATTCGCCTGTACCAAACCCTTTGGCCAAAGATCTGGTTCTGGAGGAGCTCCAGAGAGACTTACTGAGAGGAGAAGGGAGGTTGCAGTGGGGTAGAAACCCCCTCCATTGGAATTATAACAAATACAGGAGCAAAGATCCAAATCCAGAATTTCCCACTGTAGATCAATCCAGGACAGGGCATTCCCACCGGGACTGCAGGTTCAGCACCACTCCATTCACTTGCCTCCTGTGAGATAACTTTCCTCACCTGGGACAGGGTGAGAGGCAATCCCAAAAGCCAAGGAATTCTGCCTGGTTCCTTTTAACAACACTGTGATCTCATTGATCCAACAACATTCACAGTTTCCAGGTTAGACCACCCATTGGCTCATCTCCTCTATACCACTGGCCACTGCTGAATCACCTCCTTCAGAAAGGTGATCCAGAGATATCCAGAGATGGAGAATCCACCAGCTCCCCTGGGAATGTGCTAACCAGCTTCCCTGGAAGAGCTGCTAGAGGTGCTGAAGCCAATCTCTGGTGCCAGTGGTGGCAATTGTGGACCACAGTGCAGAGACTTGTGCAAAAGGACTGTGACTTTCCAGACAGGGTCTTTGCCAGTGCTAATTTTGGCTCCACTGAAGTCAGTGAGACCTGAATCCCATCTAGAATAGGAAGCAAGAAGAGGAAGATTGTCACCCCCCTATAATTTTTAATCTGGTTTTGGTTTATGCCCTTTAAAACAATAATCAGAGGCTTCACCCACTCCCTACAAGAGACCATTTATCCCTTCTGCTGCAAAAATGAGTTTGGAAGCAAATATGCTGGATTTGTCCTGGAAGTGCCTCTGCTGGGCATTCTCCTTACCAAGGGTGATCTCACCAACTGCAGAGGGAGCTGGTGGAGGGGAGGAGGGGAAGTTGGTGGTGTTTGAGGGACCTGCCTCCCCTCCAGCCTGCTCTGCCTCCCCAGAGCTCCCCACCACGCTCACCTCCTCTTCCTTTGGGAGCAGCAAAGTGCTGCTGCTGCTCCTGTTATTGACACATACTTCGAACAAGCCCGAGCAAGGGACTCAGACACATTACCTTGCACATGGTGCCCCAGGCCACGCATTCGCCTCCTCACACCGACAGCACGTTCTGCTTCAGAAGGAATGTGCAGGCCTTCACCTCCAGCTATTTATCTGCTGTGCTCAGGAGAATGAGGAGAGAGGCAGAAAGCCCTACATGCCCATGTTGGTTGTTAACCCCGTCCTACAAACCCCACGAGTGGCCAAACGTTGACCTCTCTCTGCAGGAGGTCTGGACCTGATGGAGCTGGACCTGGATGTCCATCCCCTGCAGCCCATTCCCCATCCTCCTGAGCACCTGCATGTAGCAAAACAGCTTCTTGCACCCTGTTGTGACCTCACTGACCCACCCACTCATCAGCTCCCAGCACATGCTCCATCATGGAGCACCACCAGAGCTCCCAGACTCTCCCATCATCCCACCCTGGAAGAAGAAGACTATCTGCTGATTAAAAGCTGCTGATACACACCTCTTTCCAGGATCAGGATGATCTTCCCTTGCTGTTAGCAACCTTTTTTTCCCCCTCCTGCTTCTCTAAATCTTTCCATCATTGTTATTATAATGATAATAACAATAATTATTACTATTATGCCTTGAACCTGAGTCTGAGATTAGGGCTCCCATTGTGTGAAGAGCTTGATGGAGAAATGTCAAAGAGACAGTTCCTGCCATATAAAGCTCATTTTCTGCACTCAGGCAGGACATGAAGGGGTGAAAGAACGAGAGAAAAGGGGCCAGGAATGAGGTAGGATGAGAGGCAGCAGCAAGGAGAAAACGAAGAGCAGTCAGCAGAATAGCAGGAGTCAGCACTGGTGCCTTGCCTAAGCAAACCCTGCTGCTTGTCTGTGTCCACACATGTCAAATCTCGACAGGGAGAAGGGGAATGCTCCCTTGAATTTCCCAGCTGCAGAAATGGGGATTTTTCTTTCTTTTTTTTTTTTTTTGACACAGCAGGAGAGCCTTCAGCAGCTGCAGGCAGGTCTGATCGCTGCCACTGCCTCTCTGCTGATACAGCCCTGCTTTAGAGGTGTCAAGGACCCCCAAAACCCCTCTCTCTGTGGCCAAATCAGGGGGGAGAGCTTTCCACCACAAACCCCCTACACTGTGCTCTTACTTGAGGAGAGATACCTGCACTCCTGTCCTTTTGGGGGCTGGAAAGCTGCCAGGGATCCGGGGTAAGGAGTTGCTAACATCGTGCCATACTAATAATTCTTCATTTCACCCACCTTTTTTTCTGTCTCTTTAGATTAGATTTGAAGTGCTTCAGGGCAGGGACTGTCTCTTGCTATGTGCACACAAGGTGCTTAGGACAAGGAACCTTTCCACTTCCTTGGAACTGGCAACTGCTAATGAATAATAATAAATAACTGGAAAGATCTTGACAGGCGAGATGCAAAATGACAACAGACTGATTGAGAGGGGTTGGGAAGGTTCTAAAGTTTTTTGAAAGCTTTCTGGTTTGGTAAGTGATGAATTAAAAAAAAAATAAGTAGACATTTCTTGGCTCTAAGAAATTAATGCCTCTACCTTGACTGTGGTACATGAGTAGTGAACTGAAGTCTGGGTAAAGGAGAGCAAGAGAAAAGTCTGTCCAGGTGGAACAGGATGAGAAATTTAAATAAAATTAATGTAATTTCCTAAGTGAATACCTTTGCTCTCACAAAAAAAAAAAAAAAAAAAAAAAAAAAAAAAAAAAAAAAGACAATATAGGCAAAATCCCATGGGATATTTTAAAAGTCATCCATCAGCTCCCAGCACTGCCCATGACTCTCAAACTCACTGCATTTCTACTCAAAATCAATGTGAGAAGAGTGGGAAATTGTGAATATAAATTAGGGCTCAATAAGGCAGGTAAGTGATAAGGGAATCTCAAGCCCTCAGTGACTAATCCATGATTAGGAGTGCTAAGAACAGGAGGATGACCAATAAATAACTGTTTAATGTGTTGTCAGAGAACATCCAGAGATATTCACACACACTCATTTGTACTCCCTAATAATGTATTAACCTTAAGCAGATAAACAAGGAGATAAAGAACGAAGGGAATCTTGGATATTTCTGGGTAACTGCTGTTAACATTTGTAATAAATCTCCAAGTGATGATGGAAAACAAGAGAATGCCAAAGAGGTGAGGAATCCACTGCGTTGTTGAAGAGCAAATGGGTAACTGTAAATCTGTTATCTGGCCCAAAAGGGAAATGGGTGATACAAGACTGAACCCACAGAGAATGGAAAAGTTGTTTTGTAATTAGTGGCAGTAACCACAGTTCTATGGAAAACTAATTTCACATAATTTTTAAATGAGGTTGTTAAAGCACAGGTGATAGAAGTGATGTTGATGCAGCATTTTTGTCAGAATATAAAGAAAAAAAGTGAATAAAGAGTACAATATATGGGGATATTTAGGATCAATATAGAACACAGGAAATAAGTGACAGTTCTCCAGTATCACTGAGCAATTGGGGTTGTTTCTAACTCAAATCATCTCAGTGCTGTTTAATTTTCTTACCAATAGTCCAAAAAAAATCTCCATTACATCATTCCAGGAAAAGCCCAAAGGATATGGAAGCACCAGGAGTGAGAGTGAAGGGCACAGATAGGGCAGCAGCACAGAGGGAGGATGAGGATGTGACCTCCCAAAGCCACCTCCAAGCCCCAGAGTCCAAGTCAGGCTTGCAGGAGCAACATAAGCCATGCCAAGGCTCCAAGAGGGTGTGGGAATTTGGGGACTGACCCCCATGATGTGGATGCTGAGCACAGAGAGTGAAGACAGAAGAGGAGGGTATAACATCTACACCTGACACTGGTGAGGCCAGCACCCAAAATGCCACTTCCAGATGTACTGAAAAGCTGGAGAGGGCCTGGAGAAGCAGAAAGACATCCAAATTTGAAGGGAATGACTGATTCATACCATCTGCAGTCCCAACCTCCTGTTACATCCCTCCCTTTACAGACAAAGAAGGTACTGGATGTGGGACTGGAGTAAATCACATACAGAGATGCTTTGAGTATCACCAAAGCTTCTCTGTGGTGACTCAGAACTGGCTTTGACCTGAGTTATTCATCATTTTCTTGATCTCTGATGTCACAGAAGGCTCCAATAAATTCCTCTATGGTCTAAGAACAGTAAGAACTGCAGGAATTGTAGGAAATGCCACATGGAACAGCTTTCTAAATGCTCTGACTCAAACACAAGACCTGACAAAGGAGGGACCAGGTGTAGCTCTCAGACGTCATGGTCCTAATGGTCCTGAAGATACAGAATCCTACTGAGATTTCCTTGGAGGTTTCCCACCCAAGTAGTGACTCAACCTCCTTATTGTTTTAGGGAAGGAATCTGACACGATCAGGCCCAAGATGGTCCAGGGCTTTAGGTCATAAAAGTTCCCTATCACCAAGTGCTGTAAAATTCTCTGATCAGAGGAGCATTCACCACAAGCCCTCAAAGGGCTGAGCACCACGTTCTGCCTCAGACAATGGGATGTAATATATCTACAACCATATAAATAGCTGGTTGGATGAGAGTTGGATAAGATCATGGCTTTACAATGCTGCCCCTCCTGCTTTGAACCCATCCCAGCGTTGGCTGAAACCAGGATGTGGCAAGCCTCAAAGGGATTTATGCCTTGAAATTGCCAGCCTTCTTCAGCCTTACAGGAATAAGGATGTTGATTCTCACCAGCAAATTGCTCCCACCCAGCACCGACTTTCCTTCTTGATCCTTTCAGCACCACCTTTTTTTGTTTAGAGCATCTAATCACTTCTCAGCAAAGGTCTTCAACTAAAAACACTGTTTGGGAACATCTCAGTTGTGGCCCTTTCATTCCATTGTCCTGCTCAAGAAAGGCTTTTGCCGCCCAGAATTTGCCTGTAAGTGATACCCTGCTCACTTCGGGTCCTTATGAAAGACACCCTGTGCCAGCCCAAGGACAGGAATTGCCTTGCTGCAATTCTGTGCTGCTTGCTGTGACAGGACAGAAATGTCTCTTGGGTACCCAGAATTTGGTTGGCGCCAGAGCTCTGGGAACAGACTGAAAGGCGTGGGTTGGTTTTGGATGAATCATGTTTTTAATCATCAAACACTGCCAATCAGAACTGCAGCAAATTTTCCCCAGATTTTTTTTTTTTTTTTGGTTTGTTTGTTTTGGTATTTTTGGTGTTTTGGTTTTTTGTTGTTTTTTTTTTTTCATTTTACCTTAAGAATGATCATTTCAGGCTCACAACTCTGGATCAGGCACACACAGGAACTTCACACATGCTGACTAATAACAATTCCCAGCCCTTCTGTATGAGATGGAGAACCTTCAGCATTGACAGATTAGGTGGGGTATGAAACTGTCCCAACTGGAGCTGCCTTTAGACTGGAGATAATAATCCTCCCAGCGTGCACACAGATCAATTATATCAGTAACCAACCTTAATTAGGAGAGAAAATGGGGTAGTTATTAAGGAATGAGCCTCTGGACTGTGGGCTCGTTGCACTAAAGATCCTCTGTGGACTTGAGGCATTTTGGTTTGCCTCAATTTCCATCTATGAAATGGGAATAATATTATATATTAACAATATACTTGGTCATGAAAACAGCCACGTGCTCAAGGATTTGAAGATAAAGGCTCTTAACACTGAGATGGTGGATTATTAATGACTGAGGGAAATTGAGGCTCATGCCAAGCACAGGAACACAGGAACAGAGGAACAGCTGAGGGATCACTGAGTGCACATTCTCTAGAGGATTCTTTAGAAGGGCTGCAAAGGTGCCCATCTGCCTGTACCCAGCTGTTTGACAGTGGTTGGGAACACCTGACTCCCAAGTAGCACCTAAGAACCCTGTTTTGGGTGAGAGAGGCTCCACTTCTATTTATGTGTAGGAATCCCTCCAGTTCATCCATAAAGTTTTCTCCTTTTCATCTTTGAATCACAGAATCATAGAATGGATTGGGTTGGAAAAGACCTCCCAGATCATCAAGTCCAACCCTTGGGCCAACTCCA
>JAWWLZ010000082.1:1250009-1264272 GCA_035041345.1 Poliocrania exsul | reverse complement strand
CCCATCCCTGGAGGTTTTTCAAGTGAGCTTGGCCGTGTCCCTGAGTGCCATGATCTGGTAAAGGGACTGGAGTTGGAGCAAGGGTTGGACTTGATGATCTTGGAGGTCTTTTCCACCCCAATCCATTCTATGATTCTGTGATTCACTTGCAGGATCTAAAGGGATTTCTGTGTCCCCCTCTCCAAGGCAGCAGCAGTGACTGCAGGCAGGGACAGCTGAAGTAAAACAGCCTCAACACCCCCCACTTGCTGCTATTTTTCACCTTTCCCTTTGTTCCCACATTATCATATCTCTCCTTCCCCCTCTCAGGGACTGTGTGTCCTTCAGTGAATGGGTTTAATGTATGTTCAAGGTCAAAGACCCTTGACTTGGGCATTATCCCTGGTCACTGCCACCAGTCCCTGAGATACAGAGGTGGGTGACCTTAAAGATAGAGGGACAGGTCACCCCAGGGCACCTGTCACCCTCAGGGTGAGGTAAACAAGAGGTCCTGGAGGAGCAGAGCTAATGAGTCTCCTGTAGAGCTGCAGACATCTCCAGTAACCCTCGTGTCACCCTCTGCTCCCCACCAACCTCCATTTCCTAATTTCTCTCCTCCTGTCACTCTCCTCCCACTCCAGTGTGTCCACAAGAAATCCCAGGAGCAGCCCAGGCAGGGAATACTTCAGGGTTGGCACCACATCAGCAGGATTGCTCAGCTCAGAGAAGGTGCTGAGCTCACACAGGGGCTTCTCCCTCCACCGTGCACAATTTCAGGCCTCTCTCTACCATCTGATTTTCATAAGGAACCCAATTGTCATCAGAATCTCTCAAATAAGCTGGTTAATCAATATATTTGACAGTGTGAACTCAGGCAGAGGGTGAAATGAGACCTTGGCACTGTTCCTTCAGACCTAAAACATCTCCTCTGCAGCTCTGCCTGACCAAAACTCATTCATTCCTAAGTGCCTGGTGGTCATAAATTCATTAAGGACATGATTTTACACTGGGACTAAATTGAATTAAAAATCTTTCTAGTCCAGACAATGAAGTCCCAGATTCCCCATGAAATTATCAGAAATGTGGTTTCCATGTGAAGAACTTGTCTTGATTTACTCAGAGGGGATGTTTTGAAGAAAAACCTTTGGAAGAGCAACTCAGGAAAGATTGAATGGAAGCAGGAGGAAAAAATTCCAGCTTTAGGTACTTTAGAAAAAAATTGTCAGCTCTTGGAAACAAGAGTGAAAAGAGATGCCCTTTGCTGCCAGAGAGAAATTATTGGATCTTGAGAAGAGAGAAAAGGAGAGCTGTGGAGATGCTCCAAGGGGATGGAGCCCCTGTCCCATGGAGACAGGCTGGGACAGCTGGGGATGTTCACCTGGAGAAGAGAAGGTTCCAGAGAGACCTGAGAGCCCCTGTCAGTGCTTAAATGGGCTCCAGGAGATCTGGAGAGGGACCTGGGATAAGGTTTATGGAACAAAAGGACAAGGGGAATGGCTTTCCACTGTCAGAGGGCAGGGCTGGATGGGATATTGAGAGGGAATTCTTGGCTGTCAGGTGGGGCCCTGGCACAGATTGCTCAGAGAAGCTGTGGCTGCCCCATCCCTGGGATTGTCCAAGGTCAGGTTGGACAGGGCTCAGAGCAACCTGGGCTGATGGAAGGTGTCCCTGCCCATGGCAGGGGTGGCACTGGATGATCTTTAAGATCACTGGATGATCTTTAAGATCCCTTGCAACCCAAAGCTTTCTATGATTCCATGATCCTAAGAAGGTCTGTGCAGCCACCTCGAGCTCACTTCATACAAAAAGGTGCTGAATTGGTCCTTTCTTCAGCTTCCCTTGCAAGCAACAGCCACTTAAATCAGGGGGAAAGGGCTGAGTGCTCCTGAAGATTTCCCTTTCCTCTTCTTGCATGAGATACTTCCAAAGTATTTTATTATGTGTCCTGCAATGAGTTAAGAGAGGGCATCTCTGAGAGGAGTGAGGTTTAGGAGATCTACTGCTTACTGAAATGTGGTGTGAGAGGCCCTGCTCGGGGTCACTTTGATGACCTTCATGCCCTGGATGATTCTGTTTCCATCAGATCCAGTTTCCATTTGCCCCATTTCAGGGTAGACTTACCAAGGAACCACCTAAAATTGAACATGTGCAGCTCAACGAGCCGGGGTTTGAATCCAGGATGGTCCCCACATGGATCCCAGATGGATTTCTGAGGGCAAAGCTGGTGGCCCCCACCTCCTACAGTACCCCATATCCCTGCATCCAGCCCTGCCCTGCATGGAAAGAGGGGGATTCCATGATGGAAAACTGCTCCCATTTGCTTTTTGCTTTCCATAACACTCAGAATATTCTCTGTGACCGAGATGCCTCTGGAAGTAGCACAGTGCAACTGGCTCCAGTGCCTTTTCTTCTTTTGGAAAAGTGGGAAGGGGCAGGAGTGGGGATCAGGATCACTCTGCTCCTTATTCCAGTGATCTGCAGGATCCAGAGCCCTGGGGAAGAGCAGGGATGCAACAGGAATGTTTTGATCACATCTCTGCCCCTCGGAATCATTGGCACAGAGCAGAGGATGGAGGGAAGGGATGGAGGCACAACAAACCACGGAGCTGTCCCCAGGGTGGCTTTAACTGCATCCAAGGCTGATGGAAGAGAAGCAGCAATCTGGCTCCCAGCCCATGTGTGGTCACTGGAAGGGAGGAAACACCCTGGAATTCCACGTGATGGTGAGAAAGGCGTCACTGGAAATGAAGTGGTGGTGGCAGGAGAGACTGGCACGGTGTGACCCCTGGCACAGCGGAATGACCCATGCCCCGTGGGCAGGCAGCGTTCCTGGGCTTTGTCTGTTATTTCAGGCTGTGTCCAGAGGGCAGAGAAATGCCAGGCCCACTTCTAATTAAGGCAACTGAGGAAGGGAAATGCGAGTGGCTCATCTGGGAGGTGACATGAGGGGAGGAAACGCTGCTGAAAGATTCCCAGCTCTCCTGGGCACAGCCTCAGATACCCAGCCTGGTGAGGTGCCCTCCTCCTGCTGCCTTGCTTGAGTTACTCCAGTGTGGGAGTCAGTGCCAGATATCTGGTGGGGAACCCATGCAGGACTGGCAAGGAGGGCTGAAGGAGATGAGCTCATGGGTATTTTCCTTCCCTCTCGCACTCCTGTGAGTCAATCGCCCCGTTGAGCTGGAGCTGCTGCCCTGGAGAGGTTTGGGTCATGCAGGGAGACCTCGGTGAGCTGGTCAGAATCCTCCTCTCTCTGATGGGAGGTGCTTGGAAGGAGAGAAGCACCCTCAGAAGAGCCACAGGGAGGGAAGAGGGACCCCAAGCAAAAGAGGTGCTGGGTTTCCTGCAAAAAAACCCACATGGATTGTAGTGAGGGCTCCTTGGGGTGGGGAAGCCTTTGGAATGAGGCAGGCAGGCTGAGCCCCACTCCAGAGCTGAGTCATGGAGAAGGAAAACTTGAAGTCACACTCCAGATCTCCCAGTGGTCCAACATGCCCAGGAAGAGCCTGATGGAGCAGCCACAGCAGCCTGTGCTGGCTGAGGATCCCCCTGGCTGTGCCCGCCGGCTGTCACGGGACAGGGTCACCCACGGGGCTGGGTCACCCTGGGAGAAGGATCTCAGGACTCTTTGCAGGATGCCAGACCCTCTGCTGGGATCCTCAGAGGTCACTCCCACAACTGCTTTGGTGTATATTACATATTATGTATGACATATTGCAGAAGCACAACAGTGGAGTTGGGATTAGGAGGAGGACACACAATTTCTGCTGATGCCAAACCAGACTTGACAACCACTCTGGGGCTCTTTTCCCAGCATTATCCTTGTACCTTGGCATTTTTTTTGATCCTAAAGATGATAAAGAGGACAATATGTTGCTGGCAGTGGCACTATTCCCTGGCACGGTTATGACCCTTTGAAATTGCCACTTAAAACATGGAACTCCTCGGGTGCTTGGCTGCTTCTCCCTGGCTCTGGTGTGTGCCCTCCATCCTGGACAGAAAACACCCCACTGAAAAATTCCCACTTCAAAAGCCAAGACATTCCAATGTGTCCATGCTCCCTGTGCCTATGTGGCACTGCCCTCTGCTGTCAGTGGCTATGGGGACACTGAGTAGAAACACCGAGATTTATGTCACCCGAGGCACTTGAGAAGAACCTGGGAAGCCACAGAGCCATCCCAGGAGGATGCTGTGCCCAGGAGTGGTGGCTGATCCCCAGGCATGACAGGCAGCAAAGCCCTGGAGGGGTCAGTGCCTGCTCAGGCTTCCCTTTTCCCTGGGCTGAAAGCAGAAGTGGTGGCTATTTTTGGTGCTGCCTCACCTCGGAAAGAGTCACACACGCCCCAGAGCATCACCCAGGACATGGCACCTTCTGTGGGCAGAGGAAATGAGTAACAGGGTCGCTGCCTTTCCATGACCCTCTGCCCTGGGACTGCCTGGAGGAACCGGAGTTTCCTTCCACGTGCTGGGATCACCAGCTTCTTGGGGACATGCATGAAAAATGACTCTTAAACTGTCTTTTCCAGCAGAGAATCACTCAGGCAAAGCCTCCCAATGAAAATACATAACACTGTTTGTCCTCCCTTCCATCAACAGCCTTTTATTGCCTTTTCCTAAGCTGGAAGAACTCGAGTGGGAGGAGAAGGACACCCAACACGACCCCAGTGCTGGTCCCATCTCCCAAATTCTCCTCAATGAAAGGCCTCTAGATGGGGCTTTAATGCCATTTTGCTGCTGGTCTTTGCCAGGCTGTGATGGCCCATGGAGTCACTCACCACCCATGGGGGCACACAGGGTAAGGGCACAGTGCCACCTCCCCCCAACCACTGGGATAAAGAAGCAGAGATATTCCCAGATCCTGCTGAATCACATGGATTTGAGGAAGCTGGTTTGGATTTGACATCCTCTCCCCATCATATTTCAGCCCCCACCCCAAGGTGTGGTGGTGCAGAGACACAGTGGGAACCCCAAATCCAATGCACAGGTGGATGAGTGAAGTTTGAATGGTGCTTTTCCAGAAGGCTGTTTTGTTTTTTTTGGTCAGGAACTGCACTGAGATGTTTTATACATTAAAAGTTAGAATGTCTTCCCCCTGCCTCAAATAATAAGCAGAATCCATAAAGTTTGCACAGTTCTGGGAAAACTAGAAATGTCTGAGTGGTGTGAATAAATTCATCGAGCTCCCAGTGTCAATCCAGGAGCTATTCCAGGACAAAAAGTTCATCCCCATTATCCCACCCACTGCATGGCTCCTGAATTGGTTTGTCCCCAGACTCAGGGGCTCAGAAACACAGTCAGCACCACCAAGGTCACCCAAATCTTGCTGGCTTTTAATGCTCCCTGTTGTCACCTGCTGGGCACAGCTTAAAGCTGAGCTTAAACCCCTGGGGACGGTGGCTTTTGAGATGAGAGCGCAGTGCTGAGGATCTCTGTGTCCTCCTATCCCTGTGGAAACACGGGGTGGCTCAGCAGTGTGACACACACACACTCAGGAGGGAAACCTTTTTGTTCTTGGGTGGCAGCAGAGCTGAAATTACCTCCAGCATGACGATGCCAGTGACGTCACCCACCTGGAAAAATGCTGCCATAAAGGGTGACATTTAGGGCATTAACTGCTTCCCAGCCTTTGCAGCACTGCTCAGCTCTTGCACGCTGGATCAGCCCTTGCCCACCTCCTTTCCATGCCCCTCGAGTCCCTGAAATATTGAGTGGCACATTTAACCCTTGGACAACTGTCCAGCCCTTCACAACTGCCCAGTTGTAGCCTGATGGATCAGCACTGGGAGCTGCAGCCCTTGTGTGACCACACAGACATGGAACAGTCGGTGTTCCCATGACTGACTGGCCCTTGCACACCTGGCCCTTGCACAGCTGCCCATTCCTGGCACAGCCTGTCCTTTTATGATTGCTCTGCCCTGGCACACCAAGCCCTTGCACACCAAACCCTTAGTTGCCCAGGCCTGGCACATTCAGTCCTTGTACATGGAATCCTTGCACACCTGACCCTTGCACAGCTGCCCATTCCTGGCACATCCACCTCTTGCACACCTGGAGTCCTTGCATGGCTCCCCATCCCTTGCTCAGCTGCCAATCCCTGGCACATCCAGTCCTTGCACACCCAACCCTTGTACAACCACCTGATCCTTACACAGCTCCCAATCCTGGAACATCCACCCCATGTACACACAGCCCTTGCACTACTGACCATCCCTTACCCAGCTGCCAATCCCTGGCACACCCACTCCTTGCACACCCAACCCTTACACAACAGCCCAATCCTTGCACAGCTACCCATCCCTGGCATGTCCAGGCCTTGCACACACAATCCTTTCATGACTGCCCAGCCCTTGCTCAGCTGCCCAGGTGTGGCACATCCATCCCTTTCATATCTGGCCCTTGCACAACTACCCATCCTTGGCACATCCACCCCTTGCACAACTGCCCTGATCCTTCCACAACTGCCCATCCCTGGCACATCCAGCTCTGGCACAACTGCCCTGTCCTTGCACAACTGCCCATCCCTGGCACATCCAGATCTGGCACAACTACCCATCCCTGGCACATCCACCCCTTGCACAACTGCCCTGTCCTTGCATGACTGCCCATCCCTGGCACATCCACCCCTTGCACAACTGCCCTGATCCTTGCACGACTGCTAATCCCTGGCACATCCAACCCTTGCACATGCACCATTTGCACATCTGCCCTGATCCTTGCCCGACCTCCCATACCTTGACTAGATGCCAACCCCTGGCACACCCATCCCTTGCACAACTGCCCTGTCCTTGCATAACTACCCATCCTTGGCACATCCATCCCTTGCCCAGTTGCTAACCCCTGGCACACCCATCCCTTGCACACCTGGCTGTTGCTTGCACTGCTGCCCACCCCTCGCTCCGTGGCACACCCACCCCTGTCCCGCTCATCCCTTTCTCCCCGAACCCCTTCCCTCCCGGCCGCCTCCCACCCATCCCGGGGCGCCCCTTTTCCCGGCTCCCCCTCCCGCTCCCGCTCGCTCTCCCCGCCCCGCCGCTCCGTCCCTCCCCCGGGGGGGTGTCCCCGCATCCCGGCCCTCCCCTTGGCCACGGCCCGCCCCCGGCCCGCCCCGCCGCCGGCCGGGCGCTCTCGGCCGGCCGCGCTATAAGAAGCGGGGCGAGCGGCGGGGCCGCAGCGGGCGCGGCGGGGGAACGAGATGAGCAGCGCCGGCGCCGCTGCAAGATGCTGGATGGACACGTCCTGCTGGGATGGCTCTCCTCCTGCGCGCTCCTAGGGCTGCTCGCCTGCGCCCCGCGGCCCTCCGCCGCCTACTTCGGGTAGGTGCCCGTGCCCTCCGCTCCTGCTTTGCTAACTTTTACTTTAGTTTTTTTCTTTCTTTTTTTTTTTCTTTTATGCGAAAAGGGGTTTTGCGCCTTGCCCGTCCCGCCCGAGGTGGGGATGCTGCGGTGCCGCTTCCCTCGCTGGGTGCGGGCATCCCGTGCCGAGGGCGCTGGCAGCACCCCTTGCAAAGGGGCACGGGCGGCGACAGCACCGCACCCGCAGCTGTCCCGCGTCCCACCGCTGCCAGCCGAGCGACCCGAATCCCTTTGGAGCCGCCTGTCCCGGCCGTGCCCCGGGCAGGAGCTGCAGAGTTCGGGAGAACGCTCTGTTCGCCCCTTCCCCGCCAGGGTGACCCGCATGGAGGGCACCTGTAGCGCGCCAGGTGCGGGCTGCAACCCTCACCCGCATGGCACAGCCTCGAAAAAACTCTTTTTCCCCCTCTCAGTTTAAGCGCGTGTCTGCACACCGGGTGTTGGCATCACAGCGGCGGTGATGCTGGTTTTTGGAGGGGTGCGTGGCGCTGCCACCGCCCCGGTGCGGTGCCATCCCGGGGGATCTGGGGGGTGCCCCCGGTGCGGAGCCGCATCCCGGCGCTCACCTGTGCGCGGGGCAGGGGTGTGGCCGGCAGGGGGCGCTCCCGGCCCGGCCGCGCAGGTGGATCCCGCACCCTCCTGGTCCCGACCCCGCATCCCGCTTATCCCACTTATCCCGTTTATCTCCCTTATCCCCTTTTCCCCGCTCCCTGAGCGCGGGGCTGAGCTGGAGGACCCAAATAGAACCCGCTCCCTGCACACCACTTCAAAGCGTCCCGCAGCCACATCGCAGGGCTTCACCTCGCAGCGTCCTCCTCGCTGCTTTCTGGGGTGTCGCTGCCTTTTAGCCTTTATTTAAAAACTATTTGTGCCACAATGTTGTGGGTTTGTGAGGAGAGTGGGATGCGAGCAGCGAAATAAGAGGTTTCAATGCAAATTTACTCAAGAGTGGTGATTCTTGCCTTTTTTTGTTTTGTTTTTGGGATGTTGCGTTGTGACCGCTGGTAGGAGCCACTGGACCAGCCCTGGAGAATGTTTTAGCAGAGTTGAGGTTTTCCCCCTTCTTTCCAGTAAAACAAATCCTGGTGTTGAGGCTTGTCCATTGCTTGTGGTCTGGCAAAGTTTTCCAAACAGTGCTACTTAACATCTTGTGTTTCCAACTCCAGAACCGTTTAACTTCCTGCTGCTGGGGCTGGTTTGCTGAGGAAACAGCCTGTCCTGTGTGTGCAGGTTTTTAGGAAAAGCCCTCTTCTCCCTCAGCAGCACACACAGGGCTGTACTCAGCCTGTTAGCTCATGTGTCTGCTGAAGACCACCGGCACTGAGCAGCTGAATTGTGCCTTGGGGACTGACAGGGTTTGGAAGGAGCTTGGCTGTAACTCTCCTATTAATCTCTGCAGTGCTGGTGTCTGCTCCAGTGCAGCAGGTAACTCATTCCAGTTCCTGCTGGGATTTCTCTCCTGGCTGATGGAGATTTTAACTTAAGAGGGAACACGTTGAGCCACTGCTGGGTCTGTCCTGACCACTTTGGATTATTCTGTCTCGGTAGAGCTGCTGGTTTTGATTTGAGACTCCCTCTCTGGCAATAAGGAGGGGAATAGGAGATTCCAGATGTGCACCCAGCCAGATGTGCACTCCAAGTGCTCTGGGACGTGCAGTGGAGTTTGCTTATGCAAAGCATCCTGAGCTCTGCTTAAAGCCACAGCGAAGGAGCAGCATCTGCTGCTAATCTGCTCTTTGTTCTTCGCAGAGGCTGCACTTGCTGAGCTGTTGGGGACACTGGGAGCAATCAGAGCTCAGATCCCAGGTCCTGATAATCCCTGGAGGGATATAACGAGTGTGTGTGGAAGAGCTGAGCTCTCCTCACTGTGGGTTCTGTGTATTGATAAGGAAGGAAATCTTACACGGTGAAAAGCCGGTTGTTCCTGCAGAACTGTCTCTGCAAGTGCCCTCTGAAGGCTGATATTGATGCTTCTTCCTATGGAGAAGCTGCTCCAGGAGTGGAAGCACATCTGTTTATTCTGATGAATCTTTCTTAATAACCTGAATGCATCATCTGAGCTAAAATACTGAATTGTGCTCAGTTAATGCATCAACCTTTCTAGGCAGGGCAAGGGATGCTCCTTCCCACTTTGAGGCATCACCAAAGTCTCCATGACACCTTTTGGTGGCCTGCTGGACCCTCTGCTGTGGATTTTGACATCCCTGTGAGGGGAGATGGTGGGACACAGACTGTGCTAACCAGATGCCATGGTGTAGCTGCAGCTTGGCTGCTTCACTCCACAGGCTGGAGGGGGACAGGGACAGCTGTGGATGATCCCTTCCCTCCAATCCCCAATGTCTAATTTCAGGGAAAGAATTCAGTGTCTCCAAATGTGTGGCCTGGTGGGGAATTAGTGGGGACAGAAATGGGGCATGGTTACACGATAACAAGATTGTGTCAGCATGTAGTTATGTCTGGGGCTGTCCCGAGGGGCAGTCAGAGAGCGGGAGGGGATGCTGGGCTGGGAATACCACGGCTGGAAGCTGCTGCTGCTGCCCTGGAAGTCTGGCTGAGGCATTTTTGGAGGGATGCACAAGCAGCCAAGAGTGATAAATGCCCTCTGGAAGCAGAGCTTGGTGTGTGTTGTGTGTGTGAGGTAATGTTGGTGCAGATGGGGCTCTGGCTGCTGCCCTGCTCCATCCCCAGGCTGCCTGGTGAGATGTGCTGAAGGAAATGGTTCACTGGCCAGGGTGAAGGGAGGGGCAGGTTTTTCCCTTGCCTTAGAATGATCTGGCAGACTGGGTGTTGCTGATCTCCTCCCTGGAGCAGGAGGGAAGCAGGTGCCAGGTTGATGTGGAGCTGATACACAGCAATGGCAGGACTGGAGGTGATGCTGATGTGTGAGAACCTGCTGGCACCTGCTCAGGAAGGGGTTTTAGGGGTCATAGTCAGCCCTAACTACAGGAAAACAGCTGGAAGAGACCGGCTGCAGGGATGTGGTGATGCTACAGCTCCCAAGGTTTGTCTGAGAAGAGACTTGTTGATGCTAAACAGGAGAAACCATGTCTGCAAACAGCACAGCCCTCAGGGCTGGCTGTGTGTCCAGAGCTGCACATCAGGATGCCTGATGGGTGCACTTTGGGGTAGGAGAACGTGTAGGAGACTGTTCCAGGCTGAGTCTGCACCAGAGGGGGAAGCATTGCCTTGAGAGAAGTGTCAGCTGAGAGCAGCGTGTTGAGATGCACTGGCTGTTCCACAAGTTCCCAAAGCTTTTCTGCTCAGCCACGGCCTCTGCAGCTGGGCTGTCTGAAAACTAATTTGCACCATATTCCAACTGGCTGGTGAGGGTAGTTTGGAGCAGCCCCAGCCCACTGGGATCCCTGAGAAAGCATTGCATTTCACTTTTCCTCCCTGCTCTGCTTTCCCTGTGCTTTACACGCTCGGGGTGTTGGTACCTCCCCTCCTCCCTTTCCTCTCTCCAGTGTGGTGGAAATGCCAGAGTGGCATCTGGGAATTGTGTTGGGTCTTGCTCTGCTGGGTTCTGGAAGTGGCAGATGACAAGATTAGCTGTGCTAGGGTGACAGGCAGGCTGAGGAACTTCAATCCTGCTGTGCCCTGGTGCTGGTGGGAATGGAGACCAACCTTTAGGATCTCCTGCTTTCCTGAGCTGCCTGATCTGTGGATCTGTCCAGGCCATAAATCAACCTCCCTCTGTTTCTGTCTGGGTGTTCTGATTTAGAGTCTGACTCAGTTTTGATGCGTCCCTTCCTTGTTTTTTCTTGCTGAAGGAAGGAGCCTTTTCAGCGTGCTGGGATTTGCTCTGCTGTCCCCCCAGCAGCAGAAGGAGCCGATCAGCTCTGCCCCCTCCACAAACACTTGTCAAGACAGTAGTAATGTTACAAGTGGCTCATGCTTACATAGTGTTTATATTGACAGATTGCAATGTTCTTCATAAATGTAACTGATCTGAGCACTGCACGCAGGCAACAGGAACCCTCAAATGCTCACGGGGGGGACGGGGAGGGAAGGAGGGAGGGGAAGAATAACTTGCCCTAATTTACCAACACACCCCTGGTAGGAGCAGGTCCTTTGCTGCACAGTGGGAGTTTTTAGTGTGGGAAGTGCAATGTATTTTTATTCCCTTTGGCAGGTGCAGAAGAGGTGCCCACAAACCTAACGATGTGCTGTAGGTGCTGCTGGGTAGAAATCTTGTAGTTCAGGGTGTAGTTTTGCTAAAAGTCCTTGGAAAAGAGCTGGATATTGGATTTGAAGGGGTATTCAGGAGTTGTGATTGCTCTGAGTGTGGGTGGTGGGCACAGTCCCAAGGCTGCCCCAGCTCCAGGAGTGTTTGGATGATCCTCCGAAGCACAGGGTGTGACTCTTGGGGATGATCCTGTGCAGGGCCAAGAGTTGGACTCTTCTTATGGGTCCCTTCCAACTGGCATATTCTGTGATTCTGCCTTCCTGACAAGGGTGAGCTTCCAAACTGCCCCTACGAGCGCCAGCTTGAATGTCACCTCCAATAAAATGGAACCCACAAATGAATGTCACCTCCAATAAAATGGAACCCACAAATAAATGTCACTTCCAACAAAAGCGAGCAGCAAAAAGCAGCCTGTGGCACACAGTGGGTTCTGCCATGGCTGGTGCCACCTCCAGGCTGGCTGTCCCTGTCACTGGATGGTGGTGTGGGGCCACCTGAAGGTGTGTGAAGCTGCTGCTCTGGAGCCCGGGCCGCCTTTGGCTCTTCCCGGGCCGCCTTTGGCTCTTCCCGGGCCGCCTTTGGCTCTTCCCGGGCCGCCTTTGGCTCTTCCCGGGCACGTCGCTCGCTCCTCCCTGGTGTGTGTGAGATGGAGCAGCTGGATCTCAGAGCAACCCAAAAAAACAAAACCTGGGCTCAGCTGGCAAGGCAGGAATGTGGAGCTCGGGCAAACACAGCTGGAGGCAGCTCCTGGCCCTGCTGGCAGTGCTGCTTTGGCCATCCCGCCCCGTCGTGTTCTGTCTCTTCTCTCCATGGGTTTTTGGGGTGCTGCGTTTTCAGGGTTTGCAGGAAGGGTGTGCCTGTTGGTTTGGTTTGTGTGTTTTATTTCCACCCCCCTCTCCCTGCTTTTTTTTTTTTGAGCTGGGTGAGTTGGCATGAAGGGACTGCTCTGAGCCCTGCCTGGCGTCTCTCCCAAAGGTGGCCTCTCTGGGTCAATTCAAAGCAGTGTTTAACCTCCATTCCTGTGCCCCGTGGAACCCCATGCCCAGAAGTAGCATTTGCTTTGGAGATGCTTGGGAGTGGCACTGGATTTGATGATGTGCCATAAGGGTGGTGGCAAACCCAGGAACACTTGGAAAAATAACTGTGTGCAGGGGAGGTCTGCCAGACCTGCATCTCCATCCCTGGGGATCAGGATCTGTCCCAGACCAGGCTGGGAAGTACCTGAAAGCTCCTCTTCCTTGCTGTGTGCTTAGAGGATGGAACAACACTTAATCTAGATAGAGATTAGTATTTTTTGGTTTATATGCACTGGATTGACCGTGGTGTTTGAGATTTGGGAACTCTACTTTGTGCCTCAGTTTCCCTCCCTTGGAAAGACACTTGAGGATCAAATTCATGCTGAGAATTGTCACGATCTGTGTGTCCAAATAACTGCAAATTTTTATGTTTATGCTGTAAATGACACCCTGGGGTAGAAGATGGCTTGTTAGAAGAATATTGAATATCTAATTGGCAAAGCAGGAGTCCAGTTCTTCAGCCTGGTGATGCAGGACCAGAGAGCAGGAACCCCCAGGACTCTGGTCTCCTGCTGAAAGGCCTGGTCAATGATTAACTTGCTTTCTGGAAACTGCTACCAGCAATTAAAAGGGAGTCCAGCCCCACAACCCCAACAGAAAAAGCCCAAGAGTGTTTAATAATTAAAGACCTTGTGCTTTATGTGGGGTAATGAGAATCGCCTCGAGGCTTATTCTGTGCCAGGTAATTGAATTAGGTTTGGGATGGGGATGGGGGAGGAAGTTAAATGGAAGGTCTTGGGACTGCATGGAGAAGCCACTGTGATGCTTCTTAGTTTGAATCTTTCTGACCATTAACTTTTGTCAGGTTTTGCTGCTCTCGTAGTTTTTCTCTCTGTTTAACCCACTGTGCTGGCAGACTGGGTGTAATTGTCTCCTGGAGAAACATGGGATGGTTTGGGTTGGAAAGGACCTTAAAGACCCTCTAGGTCCATCCACTTGCCATGGGTAGGGACATCTTTCACTGGCCCAAGTTGCTCCAACCTGGCCTTGGACACTCCCAGGGATGGGGCAGCCACATCTTCTCTGCCCAGCCTGTGCCAGGGCCTGCCCACCCTCACAGGGAAGAATTTCTTCCTAATAACTCATCTAAACCTGCTCCCTTTCAGGTCAAAGCTATTCCCCCTTGTTCTATCACTCTCTGCTTGTGTAAAAAGTCCTCTCCAGCTCTCTTAGATGTTCCTGGCTGAGGGATGCTCCATTCCATTCCTTTCATTTAAGGGTGTGCTGACAGTGCCTTTAATTCTAATAAATGTTATTTAATGACTCCTTAAGATTTTCCTTTTTTTTAATGCAAGATCCTCATCAGAAGACACTGCTGAACAAAGATACCACAGAGGTGACTGAGCATCACTGTTCCCACTGTTCCCACTGTTCCCACTGTTCCCACTGTTCCCACTGTTCCCACTGCAGGAGGAAATTCCTGGTTCAGAGCTGTTTAGAGCTGCACAGGGATGGTGGGACCTTCAAATCTTGGCTCAGGGGAGGTGAAGGTTGGACTTGACCTGCCCTGTCTCTCTTGCATCCCTGTGCATTGATGCCTTCTGTGAGGGACTTGGGTTGGAAGGAGGATTTTGGAGATCTTACACTAGGATATAATCCTAAGTCCTATGGGGAGAGGCTGAGGGAGCTGGGGGTGTTCAGCCTGGAGAAGAGGAGGCTCAGAGGTGACCTCAGCA
>JAWWLZ010000082.1:1230465-1242830 GCA_035041345.1 Poliocrania exsul | reverse complement strand
AACAAGATGAGTAGTGGAGGGTTCTGCAAAACAAGATGAGTAGTGGAGGGTTCTGCAAAACAAGATGAGTAGTGGAGGGTTCTGCAAAACAAGATGAGTAGTGGAGCCTTCACTTCAGGGGTGCAGCGTTGCACCTGCTCTCCTTTCCAGGGAGATGCGTGGCTGCATTTCCAGGGCAGCTGCTGCCCTTGCTTAAAGCACCAGCCACACATTTCTCTTGCTGCTGTCAGCTGCCCCAGAGCCTCTGTTTGTGTATCTAAAACCTGAGGGCTGGAGAAGGAAGAAACCTGACCAGTGCAATGGAAACCTTCAATTCCCCGCGGTCCCAGGAGGAGGAGAAGAGGAGCTTCAGGCTGGAGCTCGGAATGAACTTCATTTGTACGCTGCCTCGCCTCTCCAGGAGGAGCAGCAGCCAGGAAAAATATCAACAGTTCCATTAAAAAGTCTGCTGGTTTGCTAAAGTAGTGGAACAAACATACCTGGAGGTAAAAGGGCCCGAACCGCACAGGAAACATGAAGTGGAGCGAACACACGCAGCCTCTCGCTGCCTCTGCCCTGGGTGTCTCCCAGACCAAAAACGCTGCCTCCATGGCAATGTGGACATCAAACAGCAGCTGGGGGGATTATTCTTAGCTGGGGAAGAACTGGCTGGGATGGAGCAGGGGCTTGGTGCTTTCCTAGAAAGGCAAAACCTGTGCTCAGCCTGCTCGGTGCTGCTGCCCGGTCTGGGGGTGGGCTGGGGTGAAAACAGGGGCAGGGAGTGCTTTGGGGGTGGGTTTTAACCCTCTCTTGGATTTCTTTCACCCCTCTTAACTTCCCATTCGCTGTTTCTGTGGGAGCTGTGAAGTGTTTTTGCTCTAACTGAGCCCAGTTGAAAAGCTGGGGTGGAAACCAGTGGGAAATGGGCAACGAATTGGGGAAAGGGGTGGGTGTGATGGCACTAAATGGGGAAACCAACCACCCTCAGCATTAGTGTGTGTTGAGTTTGACCCCTTCAGTCCTCCCCTGAGCCCAAATGCATCCTCTGACTTCTTCAGGACAGAAGAAATGGAGACCTGCATTTCATATTTCAGTGAGGGATGTGAGCCTCAAGCATGGCTTGGGTGAGAGATGCTGCCAGCACTTCTTGGACCAGTACCCTGGTCCCTGAGCTGCCCAGAAAAACCACCTTCCCCTTGGCCATGCCCAGGGAACTCGGTGTGTGCAGAAAATACATGTGGAAAATGCCTTTGGTTGCAACCAGATGGCACCTGTCAAGCACAAGTAGACATTTCTATTAGTGCTCTGATTTGAGTGTTTTGGATCCCTCCCAGCCTCTCTCCCTGTCCTCCCAGAGCAGCCCCAGAGGCAGATTGATGGGATTATTGCAGCCTAGAGACAGTCCCTGTGCTCCCAGGCCTCATCTGCACAGCCACTTAGCACAACTAATCTGAACTGACTTTTAAAGTGGATTAGTTCAATTACTCTTAACTAGCCCTGGTGGAAACGCTCTCCTTGGGGATTAAAGGCCCTTAATTCACTTTAACAGACTTGATTTCAATGCAAATCAGGCTAAACTGAATTAAGGGCACTTTAGAGCCTTGTTTGGAGGAGGCACTCCAAAAGTGATGTGGTTTAACCACCCCACTTTGCATTCCTGTGCTCGATTCATTCCACTTAGCATTGCTGCAGTGTCCCCTTACACATGACTAATATAGGCAGCCTCTCACTTAGAGAGCTGCAAGCATTTTACCTCTGCTAATGTGTGAACCAGCTCCTCTGAAAAGCTGCTGCATCTGCTGACCCAGGGCTTTAAATTGCCCAACCAGGGTGTTGGAGAGGTGTTTGCTCTTCCTTATTTTTTTAACTCTTATTTTCTTTGCCTAATCTTGCCTTTTTTTTTTTTTCCCTTCCCTGTGATTCTTCCAACCAAGCTCTTTTTCACTTAAAAATGCAGGGCAGTGAGTCACACACCAGTTTTTCTCTGCTGTCCTGTAGGCACTGGCTGAACTGGGAATACTTGACCAACAGCACACTCATCCTCTTAGCTCAGTGATTTAACCCCCCACTTGAGGACGAGCTGTGGTTGTGAAAGGCTTTGGTCTCTTATTTTCCTTGAAGTTTGAGTGAAAAACAGTCATTACATGTGGTGCCCTGGGCAAATGGGCAGGATAATTCCTGCTTTGGAGGCAGTTTGGGATGGGGTTTTCTGGTTTTCTTCTGTGTTTTGCAGTCAGATGATGAGTGTGTTGGGGTGAAGAGGGGAATCCTGTCAGTGCCAGGGAAGATTCCTGAGCACATTTTTTTCTTTCATGCTGACCCTAAATACAACTCTGCTTTGTGAAGGGGAGAGGGGGAACACTGACCCTCTGCACATGGGGCTCTCCATCCCCTTGCCCCTATCCCTGCAGCCCATTATCTGATGTAATCCCATCCTGTTCTGCTGCTCTGAGCCCAAATTCAATCCTTGCTGAGTGGCCCCCAGTAGACTGGGGAGGGAATGGTTATTTGGCCCAGCTTTGCCACCTTCCCTGGGAGTGGTGGCCGAGGAGGGGAAGGGTTAAACCTGATGACTGAAATGATGCCAACATTGCTCTTGGTGCTGCTTCTCCAGCCTGCCAGAGCCAAGGTTTATTTTACTAATGGCCCTGTGTAACTTCACCCTCCTCTCCTGCTTAGGATATTTCAGCTCCTCTACTTAGTTTAGCATCACTTGAGAAATGGGTGAGCAGTTTGGGTGGTCACAGCAGCAACTGGCAGCTATATAAGGATTTTTTGGGGGGTGGGGGAGAGGACAAACCTTTGGTTTCTTTAGGTTGGGTTTTAATGGCTCTTAGGAGAGTCCCCACAGGCTGTGGGGAGGGGACAGACACTGGCAACAAGCAGGACATGGATGCTGCTGCCCTGGTGTGTGGGGGCTGTGAGACCCCTCAAAGGCCCCACTGTGCTGCTGTGCAAAGTCTGCATCTCACTTATGGCTCTGGCTGAACCATAAGCTGATTTAATCTCATTTTCTTACCACCAAGAAGCTCCTCCTTCCCTCTCTACAACAGCCTGTGTGTGGCTGAAGGACATCCCCATGCTGCTCTCAGGCTTGGCCATGAGGTGGGGACAAATAATGACCATGTGGGTGTTTGCTGATGTGGTTGGACACTAATTGTGGTTTCTCTGGTTAAGTTTCCTGGAGCAATGATGTAAATCAATGGTCAGATCTTGGGAGGTTTCTTCTTATTCTGACCACAGAATCACAGGAAGGCTTGGATTGCAAGGGACCTTAAAGCCCATGCAGTGCCACCCCCTGCCATGGGCAGGGACACCTCCCACTATCCCAGGTTGCCCCAAGCTGTGTCCAGGCTGCCCTTGGACATCTCCAGGGATGGATGGGGCAAGCCACAGTTTTGCCAGGACTTCAGCACCCTCTGAGTAAAGAGCTTCTTCCTAATATCTAACCTAAATCTCTAGTCCTGCTCAAAGAGTCCCCTCAAAAAGAAATACCCAGAGGATTCTCCACCACTGGGGGGGAAAGTCCTGTCACTGCATTGTGTCTTTATGGCTTTAATTACCTGACCCAAGACCTCTGTCTCCCTTAGTGTTGGTGGCAATGCCTGATAAGTTTAACACAATGAGGTGCTGGTGTTTCCTTCCCTAAAGACATGAGATTATTAACCTCATCTCTAGTACTTCCTAAAGACTTTCTGGGGCTATTGCTGTGGGAAGTATGAAAATAATGACTGCTGAGAACACATCACTTGTGTGAGGAGCGGAGTTGTAACTTCACTCCTGAGGAAACACCAAGGTCTTGCTGAGAGATGCTTCCCCCAGGCACACACTTTCACTTGGGGATGATGTCTTTGAGCTTCAGGAGCATTAATGCATCCCATGACATCTTTCCTAGGGGTGCCTGGGGGACTGCCATCCTTGGAAGTGTCCAAGGCCAGGTTGGATGGGGTTTGGAGCAACCTCATCTAGTGGAGGATGTCCCTACCCATGGCAGGAGGTTGGAATGGGATGATCTTTAAGGTCCCTTCCAGCACAAGCCATTCTGTGGTTCTGTGACCATTCCAGGATAGCTTTTTGAAGTGTATGAAGTTCAGGTTGGTCTCCATAATCCAAAGGGGGAGTCTAACAAGCTGCCTTCCAAGTTGGAATTGTTCACACCAAAGAGCAGCCCCCCCTAGTGTGGCTTCCCATCCCTTGTGGCTTCCTGGAGGGGTGTCAGGGAGCTCCAAACCTGCCCTTTAAGTGATCAGAAGTGCTGAAAACCTTAAATGTAAGACCTGCATAGTCCTGTGAGCTGCATTTTATACCCAAATGAAATGATTCCACTTGAGGTACAACTTCTTCCAGTGTGCATTGCAATGAGCTTTGGACAGGAGGGTAAAGGACCTGCTGGAGTGGCCCTTGAAATGGGGTTTCAGTAGGTAGGTGATACCTGGCAACATCTAAATTGAATTCTCCCTCCTGTGAATCTTCAGCCTGTTGGCCTGTGGGATTTGTGGGACTGGGGAGGTTTCCTTGCTTTATTTTCAGACTGTAAATTTTGACCCCTTCTTTCTACTCCTGCAGCTTGTCCAGGGTTGGAAATATCTGTTGTAAGAGAGAACTTCCAGCTACAAAAATGAACAAAAATCAGTATCAAAATTAGGAGTAATGGATCAAGTGAGATGTTGGTGTGAGGGTTTTATGGCTTTTTGTGATTTTAGGTTGATGAGAACAACCCTAAGAGTTGAGTGAAGTGGTGGCTCAGTGGAGAAGCTGAACAGAATTAAATCTGGAATAATGTCAAGGTTGCTGCCAAGTCCTGTCTTTGTGATTTTAGGGATTGCTTTGTGAGATACCCAAATGAGACATTTCTCTCTTGTCCTGTCCATAAAGCCAACACCTTCTCCAGTAGTTAAAAATGCACCTTTAACACAAAGATGGTGTTCTCAAACTCACAGCAAACTCTTCAAACCAACCAAAATCTCTGTTGTGGGATTTGTGTACATCCTGCTTAATGGGTTCAAACTGGAACACTCCTTGATCTCCTGCTGCCCTGTTTTCAGCAGCCTCTGGCCAACCTGTTGTGTTGAGGTGCCAATACAATTTGGGAAGGATTTGTCCTTTTTAATGGTTTCTTTGCCACCTCACTTTTTAAAGCTGCTCTAATTCCACATTGCCCTAATTGTGATATGCAAACCTGAAAAGGGGGAATCGCAGCCAATGTGTTTTAAGATCCTTATGGGCAAGCAACCCCCTGCTTAACGTGATAAATTTGGACAGCTTTTCTCACTGAGGAAAAGCAAAAGCCTTCCAAAGCAAGAAAATTATGTAAGCAAATCCCATGAGTGTGCTCTAAAATTAAACCTGCCCCTGGGGCTTTCAGTGTGGAACCAGTGGGGGATTTTTGGGAAGGCTGTAAAAGCTTTCTTGGGGTTGTCCAGTGGTGTCCTGACATTCTCTCCCTCTGATCCACTCATTTATGATGACCTAATATGTAGGAACATAAAGTTATCAGTGGTCATCCCTGCTCAGGACCAAGTGCCCATCACCCTCAATGAGCCACACTGAGTATTGGCACAGACTTCATGGATAACTTGGCCTGTGCCCTCCTGCAGCTCCTGCCATGCACCATCCAACTCAAAGGCATGGCTGTAGAATTCTAGAATGGTTTGGGTTGGAAGAGACCTTATTAAAGATCTTGTTCCATCCCCTACTATGGGGCACCTTCCACTGGCCCAGGTTGCTCCAAGTCCAGCCCAGCCTGGCCTTGGACACTTCCAGGGAAGGTGAGTTCCCAACCTCTCTGGGCAGCTGCAGTGCAGTAGCTCAGTGTGGGTTTGCTGTGCTGAAACAAAGTTGTGGTGTCTCATCATCTGTGACCAGAGATGTCTGGTGTGAGTGTCCTAACTCTGGAGTCTGTACTTGGTGAACTCTGCAAATCCTAATTATTTTAGGATGTAGGTGAGTTAGGCTTTGACTGGTCACCTTGTCATAAACCCCTGCCTCCTCCCTCCATGTTCATTGAGGATTGCTCCTGCTGCTGGGTCCCCATCCTCCCTCCTGTTGTACTCACTAAATTCTTCTGTACTTTGTGTAAAGTGTATTTCTTCTCCACATCAAGTGTGTTTTCCTGTGGTCTGTGGCCAGAGTTGCTTCAGAGGCCTTCATTCCCTTGGTGCAAATTGTGCTTGGAAGAGCTCAGCATCATCCTCTTGGGATGTAGCAGCCAACAGCTTCCTCATGAGGTGCTGACCCCTCCTGTCTGGTGACCAGTGACAGGATCCAGAAGAACATTGGGGAGGTTTAGGTTGGATCTCAGGACAAGGTTCTTCCCCTAGAGGGTGGTGGGCACTGAACAGGCTCCCCAGGGCAGTGGGCACGACCCCAAGGCTGCCAGAGCTCCAGGAATGTTTGGATGATCCTCTTAGGGACAGGGTGGGATTGTTGGGGTGTCTGTGCAGGGCCAGGAGTTGGACTGGATGCTCCTTGTGTGTCCCTTCCAGCTCAGGCTATTCCATGATTTGAGTGTTTCCATGAGGTTTCCCCATGGGGACTCTGGTGCCAAACACTCTTCCAGGTTGAAATGGGAGAAGGGAAAAGACCCTCATCTCTTCATGAGTTTGCTGGAACAGTCAGAGCAGGAGTTAATTGACCTCCTTCTCAGCATTTGTGCTGAGGCAGCTTTGGGCTGTTGATAGGCTGGGGTGACCTTAAGGAGTTCATGGCACTTCTGGCTGCAGCCAAATATAAACACCTGGAAAGTCTTAACGTTTCGCTCTCCATATTCTCACGTTTTCCTCTTAGTTCTTGTTGCTCCCAACAGATCTATCAACTCAGCCACCTGAGGTATTCCATCTGGGGGAAAATCTCCCCTAACTTGATTTCACTTTTATCTGCAGGCTGGTGACAGATTTCCAGCAAATCCACAGAGCATTTGTTAGCATTGCTGTCCTTTCCCTTTCCCTGGGTCGCCCTCCTTCGTTCTTGGCCCTTGGTCCTCCCGAGCTCTCGCAGCCAGGAGACACTGAAAGCACAACTGTGCAGAATACAGGAGGGATAAACATCTTAATCTCATGGATACTTCAATCTAAACGTTTTCTGAGGCCCTGCTTTGGGAAGGATTAGCCAGTGCCGGCGCCTCAAAGGTCGTAGCCTTGCTTTGCCTTGCGCTGCCGCTCAGGATGCTCAACGTGTGTGAAAGCTTCAGCAAAAGGCCTGAGATGCCATCACCGGTCCCCTAAGGCTCCAGGGAGCATCTGTGTGTCCTCTTGGGCTTTGGACATTCGTCTTGGAGCCCTGCCTGCCTGTATTAGCCATTGTGATAGCGTTGCCTGGAGCGCCCAAATGTGACATGTATCAACTGGCATTTTGGCTGCTCGAAGTGTAAGATTTTTCCAGTGTAGGTTTATATCTGTTGTTTTTTTTTTTTCTTCTCTCAAGTGTGTGCATATTACTGTTATGATTTATTTTCAGGCTGTAACTTTGGTTTTATCGCTTGAAATACTTTGGAAACTTGGAGGGCTTTTTTTAATTAGTTGCAAGCCCTCTTTACCTCGGAGGAAAATTCCAGTGTGAAGAATGTTTTTGATTCACAAAGAAATTGTTACAGAGCTCCAGTAGAAAGGTTTCCTTCTGTCTTTGTGTGACTTGGGTCTTTTCAAACTGCCATTTGCTTTGCTGAACTTCACTTTGCTTCTTGACAGCTCCAGAATGATCAGTTTGTTATTGAAATGTCAAGACTCTTACCATGAACATCCTTCAGCAAGAAGTTGGGTGGGAAGTCATGAGTTCAGGAGACCAGTCTTGAGTACTTGCTCAAACTCTTTGACACAGGGTGGAAGAAATGAATACAAATAGTGGTTTTGGTGATAAAGGGCAATAATTGTGTGCTGTGATGGGTTATTCTTGCTCCCTTCATCCTGAGACCTTCCAGTCAGGCTGTACCAGCAAAGTGAATGTCTCCCAGTTGTTCCCAGGCTTTAAAATGCCTTTCCCT
Organism: Poliocrania exsul; assembly: GCA_035041345.1. Lineage (NCBI taxonomy): Eukaryota > Metazoa > Chordata > Aves > Passeriformes > Thamnophilidae > Poliocrania > Poliocrania exsul. The sequence goes on along the minus strand of JAWWLZ010000082.1, from coordinate 1,234,873 downwards.
GATATTTAGATTGTTTTGTTGTTGTTTTGTTGTTTTTTTTAATTGCTCCAGCTGCATGTGAGAGTTGTGTTGTTGGGACACTTTCAACCACTGCTATTTTGGAGCTGGAGAGGAGTAAACTGGAGGGATTCCTTTCCCCACCACCGAGAAAACAAATGTCACTGTGGGGATTGTGGTGGAGCCAGAGCTGGCAAAGCAAGGGAGCTGCTGCCACTCTTGTTCCTGTGGTTGAGCCTTCAGAGCTGGAAGCCACGCTCGTGGAGTTCCAAGGAAGTGAGGTGTGAGCCTTGTGGGATGGTGTCCCATGGGGATTCAGGTCAGGGGACATTGGATGCCTCCATAACCTCAGGGCTGGTCAGTGGAGGGCTTGGCAGGAGGTTCTTGCAGGGGGGACAGACCAAGGCTGGGGGTGGCACAGTTTTGTTGGTGTGGTGCCAAGTGGAATGTCTCAAGCTCAGACGAAGAAAGGGGCTGGGGAATGTGATACCATCCAGCAGGGAAGGACGTAAAAGCCTGGAGAAGGACGTGGCCAAGTTTCGTCGTCGCAGCGCTCTTGGGTTTCAGCTGCTGCCTCAGCAACGTTGTGGCTGTGCAGGGATTTGCTTCCAGGGCTGGGAATTCTGCTTCAGTTTGCACCAGAAACCAAGGGGAGAGCTCATCTTAGGCTGTGGATCTGTTAAAACTCAAACTTCCTTCAATCTCCCTTTGACTTGCTTTCATACCTTTCCTTTCAAATGTGCTTTGCCATAGGATTCAAGGGAAAAATTAATTCCTAAATTAAAGTGCATCTTTAAAAGGGTACAGATGGTGGTTCAGCCCAGCTTTTGCTTCTTTTGCCCTCAATTATCTTTGTGTTATCTTGTATTGAATGGGCAGCTCTGCTTCTGCTTATGCCCATGGTGAGGAAACCTGTGGAGAGATTTATTCATAGGCAAGGGTCTTTTTTTTTTCTTCTTGGAAATATCAATTTACTCTTTTGCTCAACTATCATTATTCCTTTTTTTTTTATTTTATTTTATTCTATGGTTGAACACATTTGTGACACTTGGAAATTAAGCTAAATGCTCCTGATTTTATTGATTTTATTTATTTATTTTACCCTGTTGGTTCTGTCTGATGAGTTCCATGTCGTTGTGCCCTGTATCATCCTGGGAATGAGGACTCTGGCTCCAGCCCCACTGAAATAGGTGGGATGTGGGAATTGTGCAGCAAGCCCACATGCATTTTGGAGACAGCTGGAAACTCCATTTCAGGCTGGAGCTGCTCTGGTTGTGATTAGCTCTAATGAGCATCTGTTGATGGAGTAGTTTGAGAGGGGTTCTGGGTGTCCTTTGTTACTGGTCATGTTGGGATACGAAGGGCTGAGTTGAAAAGGGAGACTCAGGTTGGTTGTGAAGCTTTGCAGCAAAACCTTCTTGCTTGGGGGATATGCCCAATGTGGGGCTTTTAATTTTTATCTTTATCTTTATTTTTTATCTTTATTTTTTATTTTTTATTTTTATCTTTATTTTTTATTTTTATTTTTATTTTTTATTTTTATCTTTATTTTTTATTTTTTATCTTTATTTTTTATTTTTTATCTTTATTTTTTATCTTTATTTTATTTTATTTTTTTATTTTTTATCTTTATTTTATTTTTTATTTTTATCTTTATTTTTTATCTTTATTTTATTTTTTTATTTTTTATCTTTATTTTTTTTTAATCTTTTTAAACTTTATTAATTTTTATTTTTATTTTTTTATTTTTTATTCTTTTTTTATCTTTATTTTTTAACTTTATTAACCTTTATTTTTTAACCTTATTTCTATTTTTATTTTTCATTTTTATTTTTATTGTATTTTTATTTTTATTGTATTTTTATTTTTATTGTATTTTTATTTTTATTGTATTTTTTATTTTTATTGTATTTTTTATTTTTATTTTATTTTTCAATTTTTTTCAATTTTATTTTTCATGCCATAGCATTTGCACATTGGATACATTCCACCTGCATTGTCACAAATATTAACTTATACACATCACAGCATTTCACTGATGTTCCAAATACAGGTTGGAGACCCTGGAGTTTGCTTGTTCCTGTAGGGCTGAACATAATTTCAGACAAATACATGTAAAAATTGACTATAATTACTGAAGGGCATCAGCAAGTGAGTGCAGACATGGTGTGGTTTGATGGCAGCACATTAAGTATCTGGAGATACCTTTTAAAACACAATTATTGCTAATAGAAGAGTTCCCAGTTTAATTTGGGAAACGTCAGAGGTGACCTGCAGGAGTGACCTCAATCACCTCCTGTGGGATTCTGTCCCGTGATTGCCTGCAAGGTTTGTTCTGCAAGTTCTCACCTCTCGAGGGGAATGGGCAATTACTAAATATTTCTTGGCTGTTCTCATTAACTGCCTGGCCCCAAGGCTGGCTTAGAACACATTCATCCACCTTCTGTGCTCAATGGAAAACACATTGGGTTCCTCGGGGGTGTGTTTGAGATGCTGTTTGAGACAGAGCTCACAGAAAGCTGTCAGAGAGTCCACTTACCCACAGCGTCCCTTTCTTTTCATTCCTTTGGAGTCCTTAGAGCTGTTACAGCTCATCCCACGTGGGGGTGTCACAGCAGGGAAACCCAAAGACTGGAAAATGAAGTTTGTAAAAGCTCTTTGACTGAATTTACCTTCTATTGTGGCCCTGTGAGAAGGGATTTCAGTTCTCAAAAATGGTGCTCATAAGATCAGTTTGCTCCTGCCATGGTCCACTGGCTCCTTTCCCTCGAGTTGTCCTGAGGGAGTGAAGACAAGGTGGGAATCTGGAAAGGAATATCTCAGGCAGAATGTGGCCACATAACCTGGTAAATAAAATTGATTTCCTGCTGTATACACATAATTATGCTGATGTTTCCTGGCCCTTCAGATGCTGAAATGCAGCTCATTTGTATGTAAGAATTTAGTTCTTTTTGATTCTTTCACTTCTAGTTCTCAAATGAATTCACAAGGAGCAATTTAGACACCAAACTTTCAAATCTCTTCATCTGTTTCACAGATGGACTCTGTGGCATTCTGAATTCAGAGGAGCTTGAGAGTATTGATAATTATTTCAAAAGGGATGTCAATGAAATGCCTTTAAATCTGGAGAAAACTGATTATCCAGCCCTGGACTGGGAGATGGATCTTGGATTTTCAGACCACACCAACAATTGATGTAGTAAGGCAGAACATCATCCTGGGTTAACACCCTACAGCTTGAGTGCCAAAGGACACCAGTTGGCTTTGGTTCTTCCCAGTTGGTTATTCCCAGATGTAGATTAATGGGATATCTCTCATTTGGAGCTTCTGGCCTTGCTCTGGTTTCTCACAATCAGCTGAAACCTTATGCCCTCCATTCAGCTGTAAGTTGGGAGTCTTTTTGGAGGAAAAGACTCATACTCTGTACTGTAGATTTGTTGGAGAGGGTGCCTCTAATGATGTTTCTGGGGTCCAAGGAGTAAAACTATTGAGACAAAAGGAAATCAGAGTCCTGGGATGGTTTGGGTTTGAAGGAGCCTTAAAGATACAGTTCCAACCCCTTGCCATGGGCAGGGACACCTTCCACTAGTCCAGGTTGCTCCAAAGCCCCATCCAACACTTCCAGGACATCACTGGACACTCCCAGGGATGGGGCAGCCACAGCCTCTCTGGCCAACCTGTGCCAGGACCTGCCCACCCTCACAGAGAGGAATTTCTTCCTAATATCCAATCCAACCCTGTTCTCCCTCAGTTCAAAGCCATTCCCCCTGTCCTGTCACTCCATGCCCTTGTCCAAAGTCCCTCTCCAGTTCTCTTGCAGGGCTCCCATGAGGTACTAGAGGTATTTTCCTTTTTCCTCAAGGTCTTTGGGACTCTTCAGTGCCCATGGCCACCCCTTTCCCCTTCAGTCCTTGGCAAAGGCCATTATGTGGCATATTGGAAGGACAAGCCCAGTATTGCCCATGGGAGTTTATTGATCTCCCAATAATCTCTCAGTATATGAGGATGGGACATCATTTTGTTTGGGTAACCCCTGATTGAAGGGCTGTCTTTGCTTGTTTTCTGAGCTGTTGGTGGATGGTTTAGAATATGGAAATTTGCACAAATTGTTTGAAGGTGTCTTGGATGATATTTGCATGCTGGGATAACTCTAAGCCAGTGAATCCTCTTCCCATAAGAGTTTTTCCTCAAGATCTTCCCAGCATGTTTTCTTGCACTTCTTTATTTGGAATTGAAAATGTTTCTCCCTTTATCTGTCTGCAGTCACTGGGAAAGAGAATTGCAGGGATGGGAACAGGAATAGAATCACAGAATCATAGAATGGATTGGGTTGGAAAAGATCTCAGAGATCATCAAGTCCAACCCTTGGGCCAACTCCAGTCCCTTTACCAGATCATGGCACTCAGGGACA
>JAWWLZ010000082.1:1189434-1201329 GCA_035041345.1 Poliocrania exsul | reverse complement strand
CATTCTATGATTCTATTCTATGATCCCAGAGAGTGGCATTCTGCTCACAGGTTAAAATAGCTAAACTGAGGTGCCTCCGTGTGAGTTCAGTCCCCAAGCTCCTGTTAGTGAGTGGAGATGTGGTCAGCACCTCTCCTGTGGAGGCTGGAGAGCTGTCAGAGGTGTTTCTCAACTGTAGGTGTTTAAACCCAAATGTTTGCCTCGGTGAGGTCAGCCCTGGCTGGCTGGTGTGATTCCAGTGCCTAAACGTACATGCTTGTTCCTGACTCCATCCACGAGCTGCCAATCCATCAGAATCTGGTCTTCCAACTCATGATGTGCCACACCTGGGGGGGCTCCATGTGGATGCCTTGGCAGTGCTGCACCTGCAGTGCCAGCTCTCCCATGGAGCTCTGCAGAGGTGAATCCTGACCAGAACAGCCCCATCTCCAGGTTCCCTCCCTGAATTTCATGACCCTGTCTTGTTCAATTAGCTCTAAATCCAGGAGCTTCTCTCCTAGCTGAGCCGATTCCCATTGGTTTCTTGCTTTCCCATCTCCTGTACAATGGTGGTCACCTCCTTTTCCAGCTGGAGCAAGTGGGTTGGGGGTTTGGAAGTGTTGGGGGTTTGGAAGGGTTGAGGAAAGCCTGAGCTGCTGAATGACTGCAGAGTGCAGCCCCTCTCCAAGGACCTCAGCAATTTTTGCCCGGGTTGCTGATGGTCTGGGCGTGAAATCGGTGGAGGAGCTTTGTTTCACATGAACTCAGCTCTCACTTCTGGACAAACAGTGAAATGTGACTTTACATGAGGGACTCTGAGGGCTGGGCGGTTTTTTTCCCCCCCCTCCTTGTTGAAACGTGTTCTGTACACTCTTGTCTAACATTGTGGGATTTCTTGTGGAGTTGGCCAGACACTTTGGCACACAAAGCGTGACAGCCCTTACCCAAGCCGGCCCAGCTGAGCTCTGCAAGCAGCAAAACATCTCCCTCTGTAACCCGCCCCTTGTTTGAATGCTACTGTGTATTATTGCATTGCATTTGAAAAGGTCTTGGCTGTCACAGGAATGAAGTGTGACCATTGGCCAGGCTTTGCTGAGGGCCGTGTTGTGAGTATTGTCTTTCTAAAAATGTTGCTGGAATATCAGGATTGGGCCGGGCCCCAGTTCTGAGTCCATGACCTCGTGCACATTTGCACGTGGTGCTCCGCGGGATCCGCGCGGCCAAGGAATTTGGAACCGGATGGGCAGGAAGTGGATTGGAGCCAGTGCTCTGCTGTCAGGAGGCCACAACATGGGCAGGTGCCACAGTGGGCAGAGGGGGAGGTTGTTTTCTTCTCTGTCAGATGCCACAGATGCCCAAAGGAAGGGCACTTTCAGTCAGACCTTGCCAGGAACCAGATCTGTAAAACAAACTCCTATTATGTGCTATTTCAGGGGGTGGTTATACCTTTACCAATTTAAAGTCAAAGTATAACCTGTTTGGGGGGAAGGGAGAATTAGAGCTGATAAAAATCAGTTTATAATTGTGGACAAAATGCAGATTATCTGACTGTCCAAATAAGTCTGCTCCTGTTGCCCATGGAGGAATCCCAGGTGTCAGTCTCTCTGTGTGGAAGGTGCACTGGAACATTCCAGTGCCATGTCTAAGGAGACGGATGTTCTTTTGTGCCATGAAGCATCTTTATTGCAGCCTCATTTGGAAAGGATGGGATCCTTTGTTTAGCATCAATCAGGTGATGGGTTTGGGGTCCTTTACAGCCTCCAGGGGCTGTTGCCACCTTTGTCTCCCTCCCAGATGAATAACCATTGACTCTTTTCCTTGTTTTCTCTTCCCTTCCTGATATTCCTTCTCCCTATGCTGCTTTTTCTGTGGAAAATATCCTTGTCTTTCTATTCCTTCCATCTCATGTGAACTTTGTGGTTCCACTGGCTCTGATCTTCCTTCTCTATTTCCACTTGGTGGTGATTTGAGGAGAACCATTCCCATACAAGCTCTCCCCAGGCAAGATCTGGCCATTTTGCTCCATGGAGACTCACTCTCTTTTGCTAGGGGCATAAATTAGACATACACATTTATTTTCTGATACCTTGAACAAGTTATTTCTCTTTTCAAGGGCTTTGAGAGATGAATCTTATTCCTTGTTACAACACCGATTGCAAGAGTTTGAATTTTAAAAAAAGTAAAAATAATCAGTGACTTAAGAAAGGATTTGAACCTAAGCCTTGCCCTCAACAGTCCTTTTGAACATGCTGCTACATTCTGGAATAATATCCTGACCACAGGTTGAGAGATGGAAGCTACCTGGATGTTTTTGGAGTTCTGCTTTTGGTGATGGTGATTCAGGCTGTTGCTGTTGAGAGTTTATAGGGTTTTTTACATATATATATATATGTATTTCGGCTCCATGAATGTTTTTCTTCAGTCACGAAGTGAGCTGGGTGTGATGTTACACCCAGTCACTGCTGGTGGGAACAGCACAGCCTAACCATGTTATCACTGAGCTGGTGCTGCAAATGGCTTGAGTTTAAGGTGGTTCTGGTGTGCTGTGTTATTAAGAAGGTTCCTACTGTCCATACTCATGTTCTGGAGCATGTGCCACCCACCTTTGGTCACTAAACTGACTCCTTCCACTTGTATTACAATTTATCTACTTGATGTTACTGACATGGATAAATAAGTGTTCAAATATGTATTAATGTCTTAGTTGCATCACAGTTTCAGATCTTTGTGTACATAATGAATGGCAGGACTTGCACAACCTTTGTGCACTTTTTTAGTATGATTAATTAGCCAATTAAGCAAAGTTCTGGCAGGTAAATGCCATATTTAGAAACTGAGACCCTTGTAAAACAAGTATTTCATAGAATCAGTTGGGTTGGAAGAGACCTCTGAGATCATCAAGTCCAACCCTTAATCCAGCCCCACTTTGATTACCAGATCATGGCACTCAGTGCCATATCCAGTCTCATTTCCTGCACTGTGTGTTCTCTCCTTTTCCAACAGGTAGATTTTGAATTGTCATCAAAAATGTCTTCCAGAAAATGTCATTTGTGCTCAGTGTGTTGATTCTTCCCCCATAACTGATCTTCTTCTGGGGCTGTATGTGTGTCTCCAGGTCATCAAGGCTGGAGTGGAGACAACCTGCAAATGCCACGGCGTGTCCGGATCCTGCACCGTCCGCACGTGCTGGAGGCAGCTCTCTCCATTCCACGAGATCGGGAAGCAGCTGAAGCAGAAGTACGAGACGTCCCTCAAGGTGGGCAGCACCACCAACGAAGCCACGGGCGAAGGGGACATCTCCCCACCCAAAAAATCCACGCCCGGGCACAGCGACCAGCTCCCAAGGACTACGGATCTGGTCTACATTGACGACTCTCCGAGCTTCTGCATGCTGAGCCGCTACTCCCCGGGCACCTCGGGGCGCAAGTGCTACAAGGACAAGAACTGCGACAGCATCTGCTGCGGGCGCGGGCACAACACGCAGAGCCGCGTGGTGACGCGGCCGTGCCAGTGCCAGGTGCGCTGGTGCTGCTACGTGGAGTGCAAGCAGTGCACCCAGAGGGAGGAGGTTTACACCTGCAAGGACTGACCGTGGCCTCGCCGGCGACCCTCGGAGACAAACAGGGTTTGACTGACCTTCTGCGATCTTGAAGGCTTTGTTGAGACATGAGCACTTTGTAGGGTACAGGTGACCCAGCTGTGTGTTGCTGTTTTGTTGTTTTGTTTTGTTTTTTTTTTTTTTGGTGTTGTTTTCCTGTAGACTGAATTTCAATGAGGTCCAACCATGTGGAATTAAGTGCCTGTCACACTGGGGTTAAGACACCAGGTGACCTTCACCTTAGTCATCCACGCAGTTTGACGGATCATTTATGCTTGGACCATCTTGATGGTTTCACCAGTCCTCCATGAGCTCCCAGGCTGATAGATTCTCTTTGGCATAAGTTATCTGTACTACTTTATTCCTGGAGCTTTTCCAAGTGCTTACAGAGCTGAGCAGATAAGATCTTTCTGCCTTGAATGTGATGGTACAGGAAGTGGTTGGTTGTTTCTCCTAAAACTGGAGAGAGGTGTGTTGGGTGATGATGGTTCCTGATGGTTCTTCCAGTGGAGTTTCTGCACCTGGAGCAAACAAGGCTCTGACAAAGAGACCCACTGGGAGGGTCAGCTCTTTAATGACAGCCCCACATGCATTGTCACCAAGTACAGCTCAGAAAAACGGTGGGTCCACCACGTTGCAGACAGAAATATATCCAAGAAAGAGGTTGGGAAGACAGTAGAACACCAGATGTGCCTGTCCCTTCCAGTCCAATCCCATGTTCTTTATTTAAAACAATTTCTCCAAAAGCAGGTTCTTTAGCACTATGGCTATCTTAAATTTAATTTTTTTTTTTTTTAAGAACCACTAGATACTTTGGTCTCATTTTTGTGCATGATTTCTTTTTCCTCTCCTCTTCCCACCTCTTGCTGATGGACTTCACCCTGTGGGAACTGCTTCAAAAATCTGGAACTGGACCTTATTTTTTGCCAGCTGAGTTTGGATTTGTGTTCCTGAGGAGGACGAGAGAAATCCAAGTGCCTCTTGGAACCTGGCACTGTCTTGCCTTGTCCTGCAGCTGTTTTGGCCTGGAGGAGACCTCTGGAGGAGTTGACTTTTCTTTTACTGGGTCATCATTCCATTTTCTCTAAACCATGGCAGTGGTACATGACACAAGCTGTATGTAAACCTTATGACCTTAAGAGTTTATTTTTTTTTTCCTAACCACTAGCTCGAGAACTGTATTTTAAGAATACGACTGCTAAATCCTAACAAACTCTTGGATTTGGAATAACCAATGGACACAGAGACAAACCAGCCAGAGAAGGCAGGAATTTGACTGCAGTGGTAGATCACTCAGTGCTGGGAAACAAATGGCAACCTTCAGCATTTCTTTTTTTTCCTTGGAAGAAGAGACTTAAAATCCAGGATTTGATGCACCAATATGTGAAAGTGGATTGGAAGCAGCCAGTAAATGCCTCAGCAAAGCTTCCTGAGGAAACAATGGAGAGTGGAGGGCATTTAATTTGATTTTTGGTAGCAATTTTTGGTTGTCCAATAGTAGCAATTTCCACCAATTTTGTGCAAGCCAATCTGGTTCTCAAAAGAGACATTTTTCAACCAGTAATTAGATATTAACAAAGAAAATGAGAGCAGTTTTCCAAGATGGACTATTATTTTTCGAAGCCTTTTTTTCCTTATTTTTCTTGATTTTTTTTTTTCCCCCCACCCAAATAGTAGCCACTAATATTTAAGCTGTTCCTGTGCATCTACTGGGAGGAGAAAAGCTCTATTTTGGTTTTTTCTTGGTAACAAACACCTGCAGTCCAGCTTGGCTTGTTGGCATCAAATCCTTGAGGTGGCATCAAATCTTGAGGGGGGGCATGAGGAGGGACAGGGTGTTGCTGTTAATGGCACCAGGTCCTGCCAAGTGAAGGGAACTGGCTCTTTTTTTGGTGTTTGTTTATTTGCTGTACAATTCTGGAGGTTGGGGCAGTGCTGGAGGAGGAGGAGGAATCCACACAGGGTGGAATTCCCACCTTCTCCCACACAGGAAGGTGTCACAGTTCTGGGGGGATGAAGTGCTTTGAAAGTCACCCACGAGCAGTTTATCTAATGGTTTAAAAAAAATAAACTGACTAGAAACTTATTATTCAGTGTGTGCATGTGTATATATACATATTTATATACACTCACACCTGCCAACACATAAATATATATATATATAAATATTGAACGAACATTTATTTATTGTAAAGCCCTTCAGAAGGACCTTCTTATGGTTTCAATGTGGTATTATGTTAAATTCTCTTTCTCCCTCTGTCTCTCTCTCTCACACATTTGTGCAAACTCACTGTTACATTTTAATGTGTGTCCTAGAATAGCTGGACCCAAACCTGCTCAAAACACGAGGATTTTTTTGGGTCTGAATTACTATTATTTCTGGCTCCATTCTTTTTATTAAAAAAAAAAAGAAGTTCTTAACTAAAGGATGGGCTGCAACTTATGTGCATTATTATTATTAATTATTATTATTATTATTATTGTTATATTTAAACCATGGGCCTCATTTTCCTTCTCCTCACTGGTGTCTCTGTCTCCATTGACCTCACTGGTGTCTCTGTCTCCATTGACCTCACTGGAGTGACCCCACATTGCACTGGTGGGAGAGGAGAATGAGTCCCTGGGACAGAAGAGAAGGTGGTGGGGCCATGAATATCCCCACCAGAAATGCTGGAGCAGGATGGGATAGGGAAGGTTTGGTGTGTTTGGTGTGGGGGAGAGAGAAAGGGCTGGGAAATCAGGCAGGTTGGCAAAGCTTGACTCAAAGAAAGCAGCAAAGAGTGAATGAACTACTGAGTGAAAGAGCTCTTCTGTCTATTATAACTCACGCACTGAAGCCTGGATGCTTTCTGTAAGTATTTAAAGAAAAAAATAAAAAAAGGAGAAAAAAAAAGACAAAAAAAAGAGGAAAAAAATAACACAAAAGCACCACAAAAAAACAAAATTGTATTTATGTTCATGTGGATATATTACTTGCCTGTTATATATTGTAAATAGCAAGGTTTATTCTCCTGTGGTTAAAAAAAAATAATTATAAATAACTAAATAGTAGCGAGGCACATGTGTTAAATGTATAGGCAGTGTATAAAATATACTAACACTCTGAAATCAGGAGAACTTGTCTTCTTGGCCTTTTGACCTAGGGTGGTATAACATATGTGGGTTATTTTTTCTTGTCCCCCTCCTGCACCACTTTGTGTGTGTTTGGGGTGGGGGGTGTTTAATTCCAGCGTTTTCCAATGTTTGCCTTATCCTTGAAGAAAGAATGGAGGGGGAAGAGCCTTGTTTTGGAAAAATCCAGCAGGATGAAACAAGTAGGGAAGATGTAAAACCACCTCAAAACCTTCTTGAGTGCTTGGCTTGGGTTTTGTGGTGGTGATAAATTTGTGTTGGAGTGGAATTAACTCCTGGAGTAGGAACTTCTGCTTGTGCTGCTCCATAGACAAGTCCTGTAAAAGAGACACTGAATCCTCCTAAAACATTGGGGAGTGTCCTGTAAAACCTTTTTTTCATGCCAACTGGATTAAACTGGATTTTTCCAGAAGGGTAATTCCACCACCACACCATTGGATCTCCAGTGCAATTCCATGAAATTGCTCCTTTTTGTAAAACTGCTACAAAGTAGAGTGGATTTGGGTCCTTGGTGTCATTTCATAGATATAGATAGATAGATATATATTAAAAAAAAAGTGCAAAGCAACTTTTCCCCTTTTTCTTACCCCCAGAGAAACAGCTTTTTGCTCAGATGTAACTGGAGAAGGACAGATGGGTGTAGGGGAGGTCTCTGTCCTCCCAAAAGTGTCAAAGTGTTGGTTCTCCTCAGCTGATCCAGCAAGACTTGGCCAGATCAGTTTTGGGGTGGGGTGGGGAGGGGGGGTGCAACCATTATTTATATAACTTTTTTATTAATTTTTTTTAAAAGAGAAGTTAGCTGATGGAAGAATATTTTTATTGAATAGTGCATTTAGTTATGTCAGAAATATAAAAAAAAATTATATATATATAATATTTTTGTAAACAAGGCAAACTGCAAACGTTTGCTGTTTTATATTAGAATTTTCTATTAAAAGAAATAAAAAACCCACAGAAATAATTGTTGCACCCGTCATCTGTTTGTTTAACAAGCTTCTATTCTGTGTGACTGACTCATTTATGCCGGATGTGGAGACCTGCAAAACAAGTCCTAAACATTATATTCTCATTGTCTTCCAGTTACCTAAACCTCCCCCTGGTGAAACAGGCAGGGCTTAATCAAAGGGGCTCTTCTTTAATTATTATTATTATTACAGTAAAAAATTGTTAGGAAGAATGAACAGCTTGTAATTGAAATATATATTAAAAAAAATCCACCCCAAAATTTCAAGTTTCCCCCTTTTTGAGTTGAGCATCTTGAGATGGGTCTGGATGGAGAGAAGCCCCAAACCTGTTTGCAAGAACCAAATATTTGCCCTTGATCTCAGTTGGCCTGGGAAGAATGATTCTTAAAGAGATTATTTTTGGGGAAAAAATAATCATCTGAGTGCATGGGAAGGTTAAATGAAGAGGACCAAATTGCAGGCTTGACCCAACACAAGTAATTTGAATTTTAATCTGTTTGGATGGGGCAGTAAATTTGGGGAGCTGGGACTTGATCCCCTGTGGTTCAGGAAGCCTTTTGAGTCAGGGAATGAGTTATGGACCCTCTGTTTTCAAAAGAATTTTGGGAATTGCTGCTTTGGAGACCTGAGCAGGGGCAAAATAATGTCTGAGGATTTTTTTTTGGTTGTTGTCAACCAGCTTGTTGCCATCTGCCCTCCTTCAACCCAGGTCTGGAATTCCTTTGGGAATCCTTTCTCAGCTGCCCCATTCCAGCCAACACACAGTAGTGGGTTCTTTGGCTGTGCTGGGCTTGGATGAGCCCCTGGATGAGGAGACAGATTTCTCAAGGGTACTTTCATGGAGTAGCTGCTGCTTAAGGTGATTTTCTGGTGGATTATGGTGCCTGTGAAAAATTCCTCAGTTGATGCTGCAGGAAAATTCGGTCTGTTCTGTACCCACTAAAACAGGTGCAGTAAAGCTCTTCATTCCCGGTTTATCCGGCTCTGTGGGCACATCTGGGGCGAGTCTGCCTTCCATGCCCAGCTCATCCCAGTTTTCAGGGTGCTAATGAGGTGATGACTTTGGAGAGCTGTGTTTTCCTGCAGGACATGCAGTGCCTTTCTGGGCCCTGCTGTTGGGGCTGTGTGGCACAAGATCAGGTCCATAGAAATCATGGAATGGTTTGGGTTGGCATCTTAAAGATCATCCACTTCCAACCTCCTGGTTGAATGGGGTCAACCCCCTGAAATCTGGTTGTTACTGAAGCACTCAAGCTTAGGGCCGTGGGTGTTACCATTGAATAGCTTTTAATTCTATTTTTTATTGGTTAACATTGGCTTTGACCAAATTATTTATGAGTTCCAGGCAACAGAATATTTCTGAAGGTTTCCAAACAGAATAAACATTTCCAAACAGAATATTTCTAAATATTTCCTAACATAATATTCCTTTATGGGTGGGGAGGAAAAGCAAATGGATGGACTTCAGGATGGGCTTCCTGTAACTTCATTTCTTCAGGTGCAGGGAGTGAGTGGGGTGTAAATTCAGACCATAAATGATCCAGACACATAAAATTCAGCTGTCAGGGGGGAACAGCTGAATTTAAGTCTTTTCCTCCATTGTTGCTGAATGTTTTCAGACATGGGAAAAATCCTGCTTGGCAGCATTGGGGAAGGTGATCCAAAAGGACAGGAGATTCCTGCCTTTCATCCCAGGGTTGCTCAGGAATGTTGGGAAAGAGGCTGACCTGGAATCTTCCCCCCCTTAAATAAGGAGCTCTTGGTTTGCAGTCCCTGTAGGCACCTCTAGAAGGTGTTTTGACCCACAAGGAGCTGCCAGTTTCTCCCTGGTGACAACCGAAGGCTCAGTAGAGGTGGGGAGGAATTCAGGATTAATCAAAATTGTGGATAATCCCTCCAGCTCCCTTGGGCACAGACCCATTTGAAACAGCAACACCAAACTGGCACAGGAATTTCCCCTTTTCCCACCCCAGTCTCCCAAGATGTCCTTTGAGGCATGAATATAAAGTCTAGGATTTGTTTTGCACACCTGGGATGGCATTTCCTTTGAAAGGGAGGTGGGAATTCTAACATGAAGGATTAGTATTTTTCTTGTTTTTCTCTGTTTTGTTTTTTTTTTCAATGTCTTATGGGAGCCTAAGTTATTTTTCTCTACCTCATATGTACAGCTTGTAGGTATAAATCTGATTCTGAGTGACTGTTGAGAATGTATTTAAGTTATTTAACATCTTTGTATAACAAAAAAAGAAAAAAAAAAGCCAGAACAAATGAAACAATAAATGTATTTTAAATTATACTCCAAGTGTGCTCGTCTTTCTTCTCATCTCCTGGAAAAGGTCTGTGTTCAGTGGCTGTGGGAGACCCTTTGCCTCCTTGACCCTGAGATCAGCTCAGTTGGTTCAAACTTGGTTGTAATAATGCCCAAGGTCATGGGTTCAATCCCCTGTGTGGGCCATTGACTGAAGAGTTGGACTTGATGATCCTTGTGGGTCCTTCCAACTCAGAATAGTCTGGGATTCTCTCTCTTTTTCTTGTCCTCTTAACTTGTCCTTGTGTCTAATTTAAGCCTCCAAAGGCCACAAAGCTTTGTAGGATGGCAAGAGTGTTGTAGCAGTGCCACAAACTGGAGAAATGTCTCCACACCCATTTTCCATGATGATGGAGTGACTTCTCTACATCAAGGCCAACCTCCCTAGATTTCTTTTCTTTTTTTTCTTTTTTTTTTTTTTCCCCTCCAGGTCTTCCACTTTCCCAATGAAACAGCTCAGAAAGTGGGATCTGATTCAGGATTGTTCCAGTGCTCTAATTTGGGGGCAGCATTTTGAGCAAAGCGACGTTCAACAAGCTCAGGAGGCTCCATCAGCTTTCCATGGAATTGCATAATCATCATACTTGTGTGGGGAAGTGATGATACCTTGGCAGAGTGTCCCTGTCATGATGTGACTGCAAAGTTACTCTGCTCAAGTGACTGGCCAAAGCTCAGAATAGGTTGGATGTGGCCAAATTTAGTCTGGCTGAATGACAACAATTACAAAAATGGTCATTCCCCCAGGCTACACATTATTGTCTGTCTTGATCAAATGTCTTTTTCTTCACAAAGGACCCCTGGAGGAATTTAGTACCTTAAAGTCACTGCAGCTCAGCTTTAAATAACCACAGCCTGTTGTTGTTGTTCATCTTGCAACCTGCTTAGGACTCAAAGGGGTGATTTGGGTTTGCAAAAGGCCCCAAGAAACAACGTGGTGGCCCCGTCTGTGGGTGCATGAAATGAGGTGCTGCTTCTCTGGGCCACAGCTGTGGGATATTCATGGAATCATGGAATATCCTGAGTTGCAAGGGACCCCCAAGGAGGATCCAGTCCAACTCCTGGCCCTGTCCAACCCCAGCAATCCCATCCTGTCCCTCAAGAGTGTTACCCAAATGCTCCTGGAGCTCTGGCAGCCTTGGGGCTGTGCCCGCTGCCCTGGGGAGCCTGGTCAGTGCCCACCACCCTCTGCAGGAGATTCCTTTTCCTGAGATCCAACTCAATCCTCCCCTGACACAGTTCACAGTTGCTGCTTTTTCACGTGGTTGAGAAAGTTTAGAAACCAACCTGCAGCCACCTGAGGTCCAGCTGCTCAAGATCCTTCTCCAAGAATCCTTCTCATCTCCCCAGGGGTCAAATAATCCTGTTAACATAAAGAACCTTCATGGGATGGGGTAAGAAGCATCACATCACCAACAGTGGCCCCTCAGCTGGCAGAGGCAACTTCCCACCCTGCAGTCCTGGCATGGGTTTCACCCACATGTCCAGATGCTCCTCACCAATGGTTTGACGCCCTGTAGAGGCAACTAAGGGTGGTCCAAATGATCCAAACAAGCAGAGAGACAACCCAAAGTGTGGGTCAGGCTGACCTGGGGGTGGGATAGAAACACTGAGCTTGGAAAGAGCCTCAGCTGCCCTTTCAGTGTGGCCCTGATGAACTGCTGAACAACCCAGGTTAAACTATTCAAAGGCCTACTGGGTTCTTCATGCTGTGCTGGAGGACCTTCTAGTGGAAGGTGTCCCTTCCCATGGCAGGTGGAATGAGATGATCTTTAAGGTCATAGAATCATAGAATGGATTGGGTTGGAAAAAACCTCCGAGATCATCAAGTCCAACCCCTGGGCCAACTCCAGTCCCTTTACCAGATCATGGCACTCAGGGACATGGCCAAGCTCAGCTGAAAAACCTCCAGGGAT
>JAWWLZ010000082.1:1118113-1128648 GCA_035041345.1 Poliocrania exsul | reverse complement strand
CCTGAGAGCCCCTGGCAGGGCCTGAAGGGGCTCCAGGAGAGCTGGAGAGGGACTGGGGACAAGGGAGGGAGGGACAGCACACAGGGAATGGCCTCCCACTGCCAGAGAGCAGGGATAGGTGGGATATTGGGAAGGAATTCCTGGCTGGGAGGGTGGGGAGGGACTGGAATGGATTTCCCAGAGAAGCTGTGGCTGCCCTATCGCTGGGAGTGTCCAAGACCAGGATGGAGCAACCTGGGCCAGTGGGAGGTGTCCCTGCCATGGCAGGGGGTGGAATGAGCTGATCTTTAAAGTTCCTTCCAACCCAAACCATTCTGGGATTCTGGGATTCTCTGGCACTATTTCTACAGCTGAAATGATGAGGCAGCTTCAGGCACGAACGGAACTCATCTCACCAAACTTTTGCCAGTAGGCACTGAGGCTCTGCCAAACTAAACCTCCAGCAGACAAGTTGAACACCGAGTTTTTAGCTAAACTGGGCTAAACCAACCTGTGTCATGGGATAAATCACCTTCTAGAAGTGTTTGCATATGTTGATAGAAAGGGATTATGGGTGACAGGTTAAGGTGGATGATCCTCAGGTACCTGAGATCTGTCCCACTGCAGGGGTAGCTCTGACTCTTGCCCTGTTTTTAATTTAATTGAAGAAATTAGCCTGGTGAGGAGGTGACTTAAGGCATGGGAATTAAAACTCTTGTGAAACAACTTGAGAGCATTTCTGAGGGGAAAGGTTTGCTTTTGGGCTGATTATTCTGCTTCTTATATTTTCACCAACAAATGATTGTTGATTTCTAAGAGACCTCAGGCGAGACAGGGTCAATTAGCCAAGTCCACGATGTTGGATGATTGGATAATGATTTGACAATGATTTGTCCTTCTCAACTAAATGAGTTGTGATGTTTGCTCTGTCACACATGTATGGCTTGAATTCAGCCTCTGCACTCCTGGCACAAAGCTGGGATGTCCCAGTGAGGAGCCCACTGGCTTAGACGTTCCACATGGAGAAACATCTCCAACACAGTTGGGAGTTGCCCCTGCTGAGGCTCCTTCCCCTTCAAAGAGATCAGAGGAGCAGGACCTGAACATGGCAATGGACAGCCCTGAGATGAAACTGGGGTGAAGTTGGCCCACTTGGATAGAAACAATGCCCTTTGGTTTAGGGAATAATCTCCCTGCTCTGGAGCTGGGCTGGACTCCAACTGTTGGAGCTGCCTCAGTTTGTTGATTGCCGGTTTCAGGTTTTTTTCTCTCTTTAGCATTTTTTCCTGCTTTTTTCTTTCCCCTCTCAAAGTGAATCTCAGCAAATTCGACAGCCCCCAGGCCCCCCTGATCCGATTTAAACTCCTGCCGCCGCTGCTGGTACCAGTGCTGAAAAAAGAACTGGCTCCTGTTCAAGTCCTTCTCCTTTCCAAATGTTTAGGGATTTGGAGCCCATACAGACAATTCCTGCGTGTTTCTGGGGAGGAGAAAATAGCCAGCAGCTGTTCAGGGGCTGATCGATCAGGAGCTGAGGAAGAGGAGGGACAGAGAGGGGGCTTACAGCTCCCAAAGCTGCACACAATGAGGAGACAATGCTGGGAAGGGGCTCTTGGGGAGGACAGACACCCTGCCAGCGGATCCTTGAGTGGACAGATCTGCTCTCCCCACCATCAGGAGATATTTCCCCCTAACCTGCTGTGGGTGTATTTTCTAAAGATTTGGGAAGATGAAGGAGGAAGAGGAGCTGGGCTGAGAACATGAACACTTGGCAGGGAGACTGGGGGTGGGTGGGGTATCTTGGAGGAGGTCTCCATGTCTCCAGTGAACCACTGCACTGACTTCTGTGGCATCTTGGACACATAAATGTGGACAACTTGGGCTGCAAGGTGGATCCTGCCTTGGGGGTTCCACTCAGTTGCCCCCACCCAGGTGTTGAGTGCCATGTGAGAAGCCCAAGGGAAGGACACACTGAGCTGGTAAATACCTTAAAATATTTGCTGCTCAGGAGTCTTTGAAAAGGACTTTCACTTCCCTCTGGAGTTAAATGCCAAGACTAGAAGGTTTTCCAGAGACCAGTAACCTCCCACCTTTGTATAAAGGAATTTAGCCCAAAATCTCCATTATATTTGGTATAAAAAAATATTTTTCCCTTAATATTTTGTCTCACATCTGACCTGAGGTGACTGGAGGGGGTAGTGGGGTAACAGATCCTGCACTTCTTAGCACTGCCCAGCAGCACATCATGGAATCATGGAATGGTTTGGGTTGGAAAGGACCTTAAAGATCATCTCCTTCCAACCCAGGGAAGGGTGGGGACACTTCCAACTAGACTGGGTTGCTCCAACCTGGTCTTGGACACTTCCAGGGATGGGGTAGCCACAGATTCTCTGGGCAACTTGTGCCAAAATATGTCCTCTAACTCACAAGACATGATCTGTGCAGCCTCCATTTGTTCCACTGGGATGGAATATGTTTCTGGGTGATGTTTATGTTCATCTGAAATCCAGGAGACAACTCATGTAATCTGTGTTTGAGTGCCAAAGATGTCTGAACATTGTCTTAGATCATAACTTGGAGCTTTGGGAGGAAACTGAAGGGAGATGTTTGTTAGGGACTCACCATGAACCCATTTTTTATGGAGAACATGGGTCAACCCTGAAGACATCATGCCCAACATTTTGATGTATTCCAGAGTTTCACCTGTGCATTGTTGACTCAGAGGAACTAAAACTGTTCTCCTTGAATTCTGGAATGGCTGGGTTTGGAAGAGACCTCTGGAGATCATGTAATCCAATTTCCCAGCTAAAGAAGGTTCACCTAGAGCAGGTTGCACAGGATCATGTCCAGGTGGGATTTGAATATCTCCAGAGGAGACTCCAAAACCTCTCTGAGCAGCCTGTTCTGCTGCTCTGTCACCCTCAAAGTAAAGAAGTTTTTCCTCATATTCAGAAGAATCATATTAAGAAGAAATGGACTGGAGTTGGCCCAAGGGTTGGACTTGATGATCTCGGAGGTCTTTTCCAACCCTATCAATTCTATGATTCTAAAAAAACTCTCCCTCAAAGTAGGTTCAATAATCTGTGATGAAACAGGCACAGGAGTTTACACCCAATTCCAGGGAATGAGAATAAATGGAAAGAATTTGGTTTACGAGGTACCTCAGGGCAAAAATGAACACGTTTTCAAAATTAGTCATTGGTGGGGGAAAGGGTTGGCAAAACCTGACGGTCCAAAACGTGTCATCGTGTGGTTACATGGCCTGAGATCCTCAGAGCTGAGGAATTCAATGACATGCAGCACCCAAAAATGGGATTCCACAGCCATGAAGCTGCATAAAGGCTGAGTCTGTCCCTCCCTCACTCAGCAACAGACGTTGGTAAGTTCTGTTCAGCTCTGTCATCACCATGGAGACGTTGACTGTTTGTATCGTGACATGTGGAACTTTACCTGGAGCCTCAGCTCCCTTGCAATTACATCAGATTATTTATCTTCATTAAGATGATCCATCTTCATTACTTAGAAAGTGCTTTTGATCAGGAGCACCTGAAAACGTGACCCAGAAAGCTTTTGGTGCAGCAGCAAAAGAGGTTTGTGTTGCCCTAAAATGGATTTATTATCTCACCTGGTGGCATTAATTTAAAATTTACATGTCTGGTCAACAGAGTTCTCTGCATCAGTGGAAAAAGCTAAAAAATACTAATGTGAACCTAAAATACATGAGATGAGCCTTCCCCTGGATATCCCAACCCTTCCAGGGACTGGAGACTTGCAGATGGTTGGCTTTGAATAGTGATGTAGGACTCATCATTAGACTCATCATTGAGAGAGGTGAGTGAGAATCCAGTTTAATGCCAATCTGATTTGTTTGGAGGCTCTTTAATGGTGGCATTTCCCCCCTAAGATGCCAAGCAAATCTGCTGGGGCAGATGTGTCTGTGCTACGTGAGAGCCCCAACGCATTTCCCGGCCGAGCTTCTGAGCTCAGAGCAATAAACCTGCTCCTGGCACGGGGGTTCTTTAGATTAGAGCTGTAATTTAATTAAGGCTGCTTTGCAGGGACACTGATAGGCCTCCTGGCTCTGCCCAGTCCCATTCAAAGGTCGTGTTCCTCCCCTGGCTCTGTGAGGACATTCAGGTTAAACTTGGTCCTGGTGTCCCAGACCTCGAGGCTGCTCCAGCCCTGGGTAGTTATTTATGGGGCCATGCCCTAGTTCAGCAAAGGGGAAGTTGAAGATGAAAAATTGCCTTCTCAGATGGCCCAGATTAGATTTTTCCATGGGGCTGTTGCAGTTTCCACCCTCCCCAAGTGACTTGAAACCACCTTTGCCCTCCCTCTTCCCTGACTCCCAGATTTTTTCATTCCACCTGGGCCTCCTTCCACTCCTGGTAAGTGTCATGGGCTTCTCTCTGCTCCTCTGAACCTCCCCCAGAACCACAACAGACCTTCTGGCCTCCAGAATTTCCCTTCTTGTCCTTCAGTGTCTTAAACCAAGGAGAAGGACTGGGCTCAAAAGATTATCACGTTCCCTTCTCCAGTCCTTGATCTATGGACTTATTTTTAGAGGCTCCTGGATGTTCACACCTGGAAGTGTTTCCTGACCTGCAGGATCAGCACAGCCTGGAGATGCTCAACCAGGGACTTCTACAGCAAGTGAAACAGCTGCCAGTTTGGCTCCCTTGGCTTCTGGGACACTCATGATGTTTTTCTCTTATATAATGACTACATTTTCCTGACTATTTTTCCCTGTTTTCCCCTTATCCTTTGCCCCTTTTGGTATTCAGTACAGATTTTATTTTATTTTATTTTATTTTATTTTATTTTATTTTATTTTATTTTATTTTATTTTATTTTATTTTATTTTATTTCAATTTATTTCATTTCATTTCAATTTATTTCATTTCATTTCAATTTATTTCATTTTATTTTGTTTCGTGCCCAAATGTGACTGTCAGAGAGGATTTGGTTCAAAACACAGATTTTTTTTTTAGTAAACAGAGGCTGAAACTTTTTAAAACTGGATTCTGGATATTTCTGGATGGAGATCTGCTGGTAGAGTCCATCAAGTTGACAAAAATCTCTATTTAATTTTGTGTTTCTCAGGGAAAAAAAAAAGGGTTGTGTTTTGAGGAAGGGAAAGTGAGCAGAACTGCTTTAATTTCTTGCTTTGTTACTGATCTTGCAAATAAAGCATTTATTCAGAAATCAGTTTTTCTCCTAGGTTTTGTTTTGTTTTGTTTTGTTTTGTTTGAAAGCTGATCCATCAAAGAATGGTCAAAATCCATCCCAAGTTTGTTGTTTGGGCTCCCTGCATGGTCCATAGAGAGACAAACACATCCAGAAGATGAATCTTCTAAACTTCCAGTAGGTATCTAATTTGTAATTAAAAGAAGCATCTTTTGGAGATGTTCTTCTTCCCAGGGATTTTCCAAGAAGTCCAACTCAGACCACACAGTGGACTGAAGAAACTCCTGTGACCTTCATTAAATGCTTTTAACATGAATGGTTTTTCTTCCCATGTCTTTGGTGTTGAAATACTGTGATTGCTCCTTCCTCATCTCTTAGGAAAGTTCAAAAAAGAAAAAAAAAAAGCCCAGAAATCATTTTCTCCAGTGGTGAGACCCCAGATTTCCATCCCATTCACCTTCTGGTTGTCCTTTTCCTGAGATATGTGAACCTTAGACAGTTGGTATCTTGTTCTCCTTCTCACCTGAGCACAGAGATGCTCCAAGCCAAGCCAGATTTTATGGCTCAGGCAGAAAGCACCCAAAGCTTTCAAGTTCAGGTCATTCCAGGCTGATCCTTCTCTTCCTACAGAAGAGATTTTAGGTAAGTTTGGCTGTATTTGCTGTTCAAACCCATGTGATTAATTCAAGTTCTCCCCCCTGTAGCTTAATTTCCTTTATCCACTACAGGAATTCTTTCCATTCCCTCTTCCCATCCTTGTACTCTCCAGCAGATACTTCCACCAGGTTCTTCTTGGTTCTCCACTATTTCTATCTTCAAACAGAAAATTCCTGCACTGAAAGAGCAGCTTCATGTACCAAAGGTAATCCCTGGTAGTGCAGAGAAAACCCTGCCCCAAACTGTTGATTTTCTCTTTTAAAATGTAGCAACTTCGTGTTCCTTTCTCATTCTTGAGATTTCCTCTCCATTCAAGTCCCATCCATGCAGCTCCCACATTTCTTTCCCCATCACTTCCTGCTGGGACTGCTTGAAAATGCTTTTCCAGTTTGTTTCCTCCCCAAAGGTTTTGTGTTCTAAAAGAAATTCAAGATTTAGCAGCAGTTAATTCAGAATATTGAAGGAGGTGCCCAAGTGGGATTAATTTTTTGCTTCATTATTTTATGTGAAACACATGAGGTGAAACACCATTTCCTTGGCTCACAGGAAATCCTTTGGGTTTTGAAGCACAAACTTTCATATCAGAATTTTCTGCAAGACTTGGGATACAGCAAACATTGCTCTGTGTCCCCTGCAAAAAGGAAGCAGCTTCAACCTTTTTTCCTCTCTAAAATCATGTTTTCTCCCTAAAATCATGTTTCCTCATCTCTCCTCACTTTCCACTCTTGCAGTGGCTTTGGTATGAATTTCCCAGTGCCAGTGGAATTCCCAAAGTGCTCAGAAATTTATTGAACTTCTTAGAGTTGGTCAGATCTCAATTCACCATTGGAGTCTTGACTAAGGACGAGGTGAAGGAAACAGCTTCAAACCATCCATGTGAAATGATGAACTGGGAATGGGTTTCTCTGAGACAAATCCTTTCTGAGCTCCAGTTTTGAAATATTCCTTTTGATCACCTGAGGCACTGCAGGAGAAGGCAGAGTAACTGTCAAAGCACTGCTGGTCCTGTGGAAAAAGTGAGGAGAGCGTTGACTGTGGTCCTTTGACCTTCTTTGGAAATGATCCCTCATTCCTCCTCCCCACCAGACTGCCTAGGCTTCAGGGTGGCTGAACACTGAGTGAATTCCCAGCTGTGACACCTCAGCATTGATGTGTCCAGGCCATGGCATGGAACTTGAGGGGAAAAATAAAGGAGCACAGACACAGACACTGGAAAAAGCAACACCTCCTGAATTCCCACCACCACTTCCCGGAGCGGTCGCGGTTGGGTCTGTTGGGGAAAAGCTCCACCTTGAGCCAACTCCTGACTCAGCCTGGCCCCATCCTTGTGTCCAAGACCTAATAAGATCAACCTGAACTTGCTGACATTGGGGTAGCCCAGGGAGTTTCCAGTCAGGATCACCAACCCCCTAAAATCCCGCTGGATAATCATCACACCCCCATTATTGGAGATTTACAGTCAAGGTGTGTTGAGACCTCGTGTGGGCTCAGAGTTGACATGGAATGGCTCAGTTGTGCAGACAGTCAGTGCTGGAAAGTGGAATGAGGGTTCCTGGAAGCTGAGTTTCTCCTTTCACATCTGGATTAGTACCTTAAACTGAGTGCAACTCTGAACTCTGCCCGAAACCACCCCCCAGGTGTTAATTTTAGACAGGCCCCTAAGAGGTGCTTCCTTTGGGAGAAAGTTTTAGGGCAAGCAGAACTCATGGGAAAAGAAAAATTCACCCTTGGGAGTGATCATTGATTTCTATCCTAAATCCTAATGAACCAGGGCTGGTGACACCACCTTTTAATTAGACCCCTGCTGGGAAGTCGATGTTCAAGTTCTCACTAAAGGTCTGCATTGGTTTAGAGAAATTTTATTTCACCCTTAGCAGAGCAGCTTTGCATTTCCCCCCCTTCTTCTAATTAAAAAACCCTAATTTTTCTCACTCTTTTTTTCTCTCTCTGTAGCAAAATTCTGTCTTTTACAAGGATTTTTCCCAATGTGTGAAAGGACCTTGGTTGAAGCTCCTGGAACTGTTGTATTGATAATAAAAAGGTGATTTTGAGCAGATTTATTCTGCCTGACAAAGCTCAATTTGGCTTTTCACGTTCAGTCAGAAGAAGCAGGTGAAGGCTGAGCAGATGAACACCAGGACCTTTCTAGTTTGTGGTTTCAGATGAACTTGGAACTGCAATAACACAAATCCAGAGAACTTTTGCTGGTGGAATTGTGATCTGCAAAGAAAAAATCGATGCATGGAAATCATATTAGCGCCGTCTTTCACATTCACATTCTCAATCCTCCCTCGTTTAAGGGTTTTTAACTCTTGACCTCATGGCAAATTTCTCCCTCATTTAATGCTTAAGATGTTTAGACCATTAGGTAAAAGCAGCATTGTTGGTTGGGTTACGTGTTGGAAGTCAGAGTGCCTGGAAAGAATTTTGCTTTGTGGTTTCCAGGCTGCCTCCAGAAAATTGGAATTGCAGGGGAGGCTCTCGGTGGAGTTCGAGTGAGAATGAAAATCCCAACCCCAAATCCAGACTGCAGCAAACCTGAACAGCAGGAGGAATCAGTGCAAAAGGTTGAAAAATTTTCTCTTCACCTCATCAATATTTGTCATTTCCTAAAGGAAACCAGGCAGGTTAATTGTGATAAAATATCTATGTACATATATTTCATATATATGTGTGTGTACCTGTGCTTGTGTGTGTAGATATTAATTTTCCCCCTGTTCTTCTTCCTATCAGACTTCACCATATGGCACTAAACCCATCATTTAGTGTGGAATTATGAGGCTAATGGAATGTGGGAGATGAGGTCTTGCTTTCCTATTGGCCACCAGGCTCCCCTTTGACTGCTGGGGGAAGACCAAACGTATAAACAGAGGTCTGTGGCCATAGAAACACCCAGATCAACTTGGAAATTGCATCACATTAAAATAATTGGCTTAATTTTTCTTTTTCTATACATTACAGAGTAAAAAAAATGCCTGGCATGTGTGTTCAAATCTCTATATTGTCCAAATCTATATATTGTGGTTCAAAACCTTACAAAGCAGATAATTCATCCTGGGGAGAGGTGCCAATTTTTTGCTCCATTCAGTCATCAGTAACTCATGGAAATGCAAGTAAAATTCAGATGAAAAAAGCTCTTTCTTTTCAGTGAAGTTTTTAACTTGTTCCTGCTGCAATACAGATTTGGTGCTCACTCTCCCTGCTCTTTTCCCAGCCCCTATCCCAGCTCTCTGCACACAAGTTGGCATTTGGATCCCTGAATCCTTGCTCAGAAAAAGGGCTGTATCCAAACTCAGACCCTGTCCTTGTCCCCCTGAATTTTGAGGTTATTGTTCCTTAAATCCAGCCATCATTTCCCTTTTTTTTTTTTGCAACTTGTGACTCTTCAACCTTCAGCTGCAACTCTGAGGAGCTGCATCTCCTCCACCAACCCCATCTGTGGGGTGAAATTGTGCAATTTATTCCCTTTTCCAGTGGGCAAATATCATTTAATGCTCCCTGCCAAAGGAATTAGAGGTACAGATGTGGATGTGGGTGCTTTTTATGGAATTCCAAGCTTTTCCCAGAGGAAGTTGTTACTTCCCAGTGTGTATCCATGATCCTTTGTGGTGTTTGTGCAGAAATTTGGGCTTTATCCTCTGCACATTTCTGTGTTATCTCCTGTAAAGCCACATCTTCCACTTCTCCTATCCTGTGCCTTTCCCTCTGTCATCCTTCCCTTCCCAAACCTTGCTCTTCACTCAGATACAGCTAAAATTGTAAACCCAAGCTATTTAGTTTATCAGTGTTTGACATAAATGACTTTCTTTTCCTTTCCATACTCCTGTCAGAGCTCCCAGTGACTTCCTATGTATATTGACATTTTGCCTTCAAATGGTCCATCATGTTTGATTCATCACAAGAAATACCAGAGAAAATGTGACACTTTTTCCACCAGAAACCTCCAATCCTACTTTGCATTCCTGTGCCTCAAAATAATCCTTTCTACAACTCTTGATTACGTTCCCCCCCTCTCATCCGGCTTCTTAACACTCATCCAATCCTCCATCTTTCCCAAATTTGATTTCTTAATGTCCCAACATCCATGATGTGCTCAAAGGGAGTCTTTCTACTGAACACAAAATCCTGACTGACTCTTGTGTCTTTATGAAGTTCTCCCTATTTCTGTCTCTTTGTCTGATTTTCATGCTTATTAATCACATAATTATCTCCTTTCACACTTGAACATTAAGTGCCTCCTCTTAGGCCTCCTGTTCTGAAATCAGCCTCACCTTCAATGCCCATAAAAACTGGTCTCAGTGTTGGTCAAACAAGGTCATTGGAAACTGGTGCAGGTGCCATGAAAAGCTCCACGACATTTCTACTGATTCCTGCAGGCTCTGGGTTAAAGTTCATGTTTAGAACTATTCTGATAACATATTGATCAATATTTCTTCAACCTCCCTATCGTCACAGCCCTGATCAGTTATTTATTGGCATTAATGTCTGCTACGTGACCACAGCCAAGATCCAGCTCCTGGAGTGACCTGGAAAAATGCACAGCAAGAAACAGACTTTGCCCCAGACAAGTTATGAACTGGGTAAGGAAATCAGAACATGAAATAGAACCTTTCCAAAGCTGGCAGGGACAACTTTATGGCCAGGGACTTGTCTGACACTCTGTGTACCTTGAATATGCCCAGGGTGGCAGAACATGAGGTTGTTGTTCCAATAAA
>JAWWLZ010000082.1:901751-912902 GCA_035041345.1 Poliocrania exsul | reverse complement strand
GTGGGCACAGCCCCAAGGCTGCCAGAGCTCCAGGAGTGTTTGGATGATGCTCTGGGGCACAGGGGGTGACTCTGGGGCTGGGCCTGTGCAGGGCTGAGGGTTGGACTGGATGGTCCTTGTGTGTCCCTTCCATGTGGGAACGTTCTGAGGTTGTCCCCCTGCGCTGGCAGCAAACGCCCGAGGAGGAGCTTTGCAACCTGCTGACCAACATCCTCTTCTCGGTGACGTGGCGCGGCGTGGAGGGCTGGGACGACGCAGCGTGGCGCGAGCGCGGGCAGGTCTTCTCCGTGCTCACCAAGCTGGGCACGGCCTGCCAGCTGGTGCGGCCGCCCGACGAGATCAAACGCAGGTGAGCGAGCCCTGCCCGGCCCGAGGGCACCCCCTAGGGCACAGGGCAGCCCATGGAGCCCTGCCTGTCCCATGGGCACTCCCAGAGCACAGGGCACCCCCCAGGGCACAGGGCAGCCCATGGAGCCCTGCCTGTCCCACGGGTACCCCCAGGGCACAGGGCAGCCCATGGAGCCCTGTCTGGCCCGAGGGCACCCCCAGGGCACAGGGCAGCCCGTGGAGCCTTGCCTGTCCCATGGGCACCCTATGGGCACAGGGCACCCCATGGGCACAGGGCACCTCTGGGCACAGGGCAGCCCATGGAGCACTGCCCAGCCCCACGGGCCCCCCCTGAGTGCCCTGTCCCTGCAGCCTCCTGGAGATGATGTTGGAGTCGGCGCTGAGCGACCTGCGCGAGTCGTGCCCGGGCACCCTGCCCGGCCTCACCCACAACGCCCTCCGGCTGCTCCGCCTGCTCCAGGACTTCCTCTTCTCCGAGGGGCACAACAACCAGGCCCTGTGGAGCGAGAAGGTGGGTGGGCACCGGCGGGCATTCCTGCCCCCAGACCCGAGCTCTGGACTTTGCTGCCAATGCCTAATCCCTGGTGTGAGACCTGAGACTAAACCCAGCCCTGCCTGCAGTGCTTGAACTCAAACTTGGGGTGTAACCTGGGCCTTAACCCTAACCCTGAGCTCACCTGAGGAAATAACCTGAGCCTTAATCCTAACCCTGACTTCACTTTAGGAAATAACCTGAGCCTTAACCCTAACCCTACTTTAGGAAATAACCTGAGCCTTAATCCTAATCCTGACCTCACTTTAGGAAGTAATTTTAGCCTTAACCCTAACCCTAATGCCACTGCTGACCCCTGAGCCCTGATGTTAGACCTGAGCCTAAGCCCAGCCTTAGGTGCATGAACCTAAATTTAGGCAATAACCTCAGCCTTAATCATAAACTGCAAATCAAATCCTAATCCTGACTTTAGAAATAACCTCAACCTTGATCCTAAACTTCAGTCAAACCCTAACTCTACCCCTAACCCTAGGAAGTAGCCTCAGCCTTAATCCTAAACTTAAATCAAACCCTAATTTAACCATAGGAAATAACCTTGGCCCTAATCCTAAACCATAAATCAAAGCCTAATCCTAATTTTAGGAAATAACCTTGGCCTTCATCCTAAACTGTAAATCCTAAACCTTCAGGTTTGTCCTGAACCCTAACTCTTAATCCTAATCTTAGCACTAACCCTACACCCTTACTGTAAAGCTAAGACCTAACCTTAACTCACAGCCTGTCACATAACCATACTCCTTAATCCTAATCCTAAACCTAAACCTTACCCCTGCACCTTGCCTTAAACCTCCATGCCAACCCCAACCCCATACCCAAGCCCTAATCCCAGTCCTAATCCTTACCCCTAACACTAAACCCTGAGCCCCAACCTCGTGCCAAACCCAGACTGGTTTGTCAGGAGTGTTACGAGTTGGGTTCTACCCTAATCCTAAACCCACCCACAACCCAAAGCCGAGGGGTGTTGGGTGATGGGGTCAGACCTGGAGGCTGGAGAGGGGTGGGATTCCCGCCCAGGGGTGGCATTGCTGCTCAGGGGGTCTCACCATGTCCCCCCCAGATCTACGAGGGGGTGAACAGCCTGCTGGACAAACTGGGCGTCTGGTTCCACCTGGCCAACGGCACCTCCGACCTCAAGGAGATGGCCCAGACAGGTCTGCGTGTCCTCCTTGGGTACATCCTGCTGCAGGACCCCCAGGTGGGTCCCCCCTTCCCAGGGCTTGTGCTGGGATCCTGGGCCTCAGGGTGGCCCCATCCCATGTCCTGTCTCCCTCTAGCTGGGATCCCTGCCCTCAGGTGGCCCCATCCAGTGTCTACCCAGCTGGGCTTCTAGAGGGATCCCTGCTCTCAGGGTGCCCCATCCCATGTCCTGTGTCCCCCCCATCTGGGTTCCCAGTGGGATCCAAACCCTCAGGGTGGCCCCACCCTCTGTCCTCCAGCTGGGCTCATGGTGGGATCCCACCCCTTGGAATGGCCCCATCCCATGTCCCTTAGCTGGCTCATGGTGGGATCCCAAACCTTGGGGTGTCCCTATCCCATGTCCCATGTCTCCCATGATGGGATCCCACCCCTTGGAATGGCCCCATCCCATGTCCCCCAGCTGGGCTCATGGTGGGGTCCCAGCCAATGGAATAGCCCCATCCCATGTCCCATATTTCCCACTATGGGATCCCAGTCCATGGCATGGCCCCATCCCATGTCCCATATTTCCCATTATGGGATCCCAGCCCATGCAATGGCCCCCTCCCACATCCCTCAGCTGGGCTGATGATGGGGTCCCAGCCCATGGAATGGCCCCCTCCCACATCCCTCAGCTGGGCTGATGATGGGGTCCCAGCCCATGGAATGGCCCCATCCCACATCCCTCAGCTGGGCTCGTGGTGGAATCTCAACCCTTGGAATTGCTCCCTTCCAATGTCCCTTAGCTGGGCTGATGGTGGGGTCCCAGCCCACGGAATGGCCCCCTCCCATGTCCCATGTCTCCCATGGTGGAGCCCCAACCCTTTGAATGGCCCCCTCCCACATCCCTCAGCTGGGCTCATGGTGGGGTCCCAGCCCATGGCACGGCCCCCTCCCACGTCCATGTCCCCTCAGCTGCCCTCGCTGGCGTACGTGAAGCTGCACAGCGTCCTGCAGACGTCCTCAGCCCCCCGGCGGGACGAGGCCTGTTACCTGCTGGGGAAGCTGGAGACGCCGCTGCGGCGCTCGCTGGAGGCCAGGTCGGAGGCGTTCTCCTGGCTGGTGCCCATCGTCCGCACGCTCCTGGACCAGTGCTACGAGACCCTGCAGCTGCAGCTCTTCCTGCCCTCACTGCCCCCCACCAACGGCAGCCCCACCTTCTACGAGGACTTCCAGCTCTTCTGCACCACCCCGGAGTGGAGGGGCTTCATCGAGAAGCACGTGGGTGTGGTGGCTGGGGGAGCACCTGGGGAGTGGATGGTGGGGGTGAGGCCCTGGAAACACCTCTTTTCTCGTCCTGGTCTTCTCAGGTGCAGCCCACCATGGCCCAGTTTGAGATGGACACCTTTGCCAGGAGCCACGACCACATGTCTAATTTCTGGAACGCCTGTTACGATGCCATGATGAGCAGTTCCCAGCGGCGGGAGCAGGAGAAGGCGGCCAGCAGGAAGATGTTCCAGGTACCACCTGCTCCTCACCCCTGGGATGTCAGCCTGGAGTGTGCTCCTCATCCTGGGAGTGTGCTCCTCACCCTGGGGACATGCTCCTCACCCCAAGGATGTCATCCAGAGGATGTGCTCTTCATCCTGGGGACATGTTCCTCATCCTGGGAGTGTGCTCCTCACCCCAAGGATGTCATCCAGAGGATGTTCTCCTCATGCTGGGGACATGTTCCTCACCCCAAGGATGTTACCCAGGGAATGTGCTCCTCATCCTGGGCACACAATCCTCATCCTGGGGACAGGATGATGGGGACATGCTCCTCACCCTTAGGCTGTCACACCAAGAACCTGCATCCCAACTTGGGGACATGTTCCTCACCCCAAGGATATCATCCAAAGGATGTGCTCCCTCATCCTAGGAGTGTGCTCATCATCCTGGGGACATGCTCCTCACCCCAAGGGTGTCATCCTAGGGACATGCTCCTTATCCTTGGGACATGCTCCTCACCCTTAGGTTGTCACTCTGGGGCCTGCTCCCTGACCTGGGGACATGCTTCTCATCCCAAGGATGTCACCCAGGGGATGTGCTCCTCATCCTGGGCACTTTATCCCAGGGATGTGTCATCATCCTGGGGGCATCACCCTTGCGAAGTTCTGCCTCCCCCAAGCACATCACCCTGGGGACATTCTCCTTGCCCTGGGGAGGGCCCCCATGAAGGTGCCCCTCACCTCGGGGATGTCCCCAAACCCCAGCCCTGCTGTCACTTCACTGTGGCGCTGCCTCTGCAGGAGCTGGTGCTGGAGCCGGTGGGGAAGCGCTGCAGGGCGGAGAACGCGCGGCACGCCAACGTCCTCAAGCAGGCCCACCACCACCACAGCACGGTGCTGAAGCAGTGGAAGTCCCTGTGTCGCCTCCTCACCTCGCCCCGCTCCGCCTGGGCCGACCGGTGAGCCCCTGCCCCGTGCCCAGGGAGGGGTGGCATGGCTGGGGGTCCCTGCGGTGCCTCACCCCCTGTGCCCCCCAGGAACCCACCAGAGGTTCGCTGGAAGTTGTCGAGCGCCGAGACCTACTCCAGGATGAGGCTGAAGCTGGTGCCCAACCTCAACTTTGACCAACACCTGGAGGCCAGTGCCCTGCGGGACAACCTGGGTGAGACTTAAAACTTGGTTGTAATAATGCCAAGGTCATGGGTTCAATCCCCTCTGTGGGCCATTGACTGAAGAGTTGGACTCGATGATCCTTGTGGGTCCCTTCCAACTCAGAATAGTCTGTGATTCTGTGACTGGTGGCACTGGGACACCCGGGGGTCCCTCCGTGCCAGCAGGCGTGGAGTTGAGCTGGGAGCTGTCAGGGACAGCATTGAATCTGGGGGCCTTTCACAGGACTTGTCCCCCAGCTCTGGGTGGGCTGGGGGGACCTGCTGACCTCTCCTCATTTCAGGAGCCGACCACCTGCAAAGCCCCACCGAGCCCCTCCCGCTCGCCATGGCCAAGGAGGCCAAGGTGAGCGAGCTGGAGGACGACCAGCTGGCCGAGGAGGACCTGCCTGTGCTGGATGCCCAGTGAGTGCCCCCCTGCCCTGCCGTGGCAACAGCTGGCCCAGGCTGGGGGTGTTCCCGGGGTCTCCTCACCCCGCTGTGCCCCCCAGGGCGGAGCCCAAGGAGCAGAGCCAGCGGGAGAAGCTGGTGGTGTCGGAGGACTGCGAGCTCATCACCACGGTGGCCGTGGTGCCAGGGCGGCTGGAGGTCACCACGCAGCACATCTACTTCTATGATGGCAGCAGCGAGAAGGAGGAGACGGAGGGAGGTAACAGCGTGTGAGCCCTGAGGGGGGTGAGGGCCCCCCACCTGGCCCATCTGCCCCAGAACCCATCACCCACCAGTGGTTTGGGCTGGGCTTCTCCCAGCCCCACCCCTACCCCTGCTCACCCATCTGCCCCAGAACCCACCACCCATGGTTGATTTGGGGTGGGCTTCTCCCAGCCCCATCCATCTTCCCCAGAATGCATCACCCACCAGATGTTTGGGGTGGGCTTCTCCCAGCCTCTTCCCTACCCCCACCCACCCATCTCCCTCAGAACCCATCACCTGTAGTTGGTTTGGGGTGGGCTTCTCCCAGCCCCACCCCTGCCCATCCATCTCCCCCAGAACCCATCACTCATGGTGGTTTGGGGTGGGCTTCTCTCAACCCCCTCCCTGCCCCAGAACCCATCACTTATGATTGCTCTGGGGTGGGTTTCTCCCAGCTCACCCGTCTCCCCCAGAACCCATCACCCATGGGAGGTTTGGGGTGGGCATCTCCCAGCCCCATCCCTGCCCACACCTCTCCACCACAACCCATCACTTGTAATTGGTTTGGGGTGGGCTTCTCCCAGCCCCATCCCTATCCCTGCCCACCTATCTGCCCCAGAACCCATCACCCATGGGTGGTTTGGGGTGAGCTTCTGCCAGCCCCCTCCCTGCCCTGGGAAGGGGGGGTCTGGGTGGGTGGTGATGCCGATCTTGGCAGGGATTGGCTACGACTTCAAGCGCCCCTTGTCCCACCTGCGCGAGGTCCACCTGCGCCGCTACAACCTGCGCCGCTCCGCCCTCGAGCTCTTCTTCATCGACCAGGCCAACTACTTCCTCAACTTCAAAAAGAAGGTGGGATGCCCTTATCCCACCCCAGCCCCCCCTCCCAGGGCCACGGCACTGCCCAGGCTCTGATCACTCCATGTCCCCCCTGCTGTCCCCTCCAGGTGAGGAACAAGGTGTACTCCTGCATCCTTGGCCTGCGGCCCCCCAGCCAGATCTACTTCGGCAGTCGGTCCCCCCAGGAGCTGCTCAAAGCCTCGGGGCTCACCCAGGTACTGCCCTACCCATGCCCATCCCCATCCCAGATGTCCCCTCCTTGGATGGAAAAAGGGAGGGGGACATCATGGAAGGGGATGCTCATGGGAGATGGGGTGGCTGTGGGATGGGGATGGCTCTGGGACGAGGGGTGGCACTGGGTTGAAGATGGCCGTGGGACCAGGGGTGGGTGTGGGAAGGGGATGGCCGTGAGACCGGGAATG
This sequence comes from Poliocrania exsul, assembly GCA_035041345.1. Lineage (NCBI taxonomy): Eukaryota > Metazoa > Chordata > Aves > Passeriformes > Thamnophilidae > Poliocrania > Poliocrania exsul. Next base: position 906,331 of record JAWWLZ010000082.1, on the reverse strand, counting down.
GCCTTGGGTTGGAGATGGTTCTGGGACCAGGGGTGGCTGTGGGACCAGGGGTGGCTGTGGCACCAGGAGTGGCTGTGGCACCAGGGGTGGCTCTGGGACCAGGGGTGGCCATGGAACAAGGGATGTCTGGGGGGTTGGGGATACCTGTGAGACTGGGAATGGCCATGGGGTGGGTATAGCCATGGGGCTGGGGACAGCCATGGGACATGGGAAGGTCTGAGACCAGGGATGACCACAGAACAGGGGATGGCCATTGGACCAGGTGACTGTGGAACCAGGGATGGCAGTGGGATGGAGATGGCCATGAAACTGGGGACAGCCATGGAACCAGGGACAGCTGTGGAACCAGGGATTGCCATGGGATGGAGATGGCCATGAGACTGGGGACAGCTGTGGAACCAGGGATTGCCATGGGATGGAGATGGCCATGAATCTGGGGACACCTTTGGGACCAGGGACAGCTGCAGCACTAGGGATGGCCATGGTTGGGTCTGGGGGCAGCCATGGGACCAGAGACAGCTGCAGCACCAGGGATGGCCACGGCTGGGACTGGGGACAGCTGTGGGACTGGAGATGGTCTGGGGCCAGTGATGTCCATGGGATGGGCACTGCCATGTGGTGGGGTGTCTGCCCTGTCTGCTGCCCTTCCAAAGCCCATCTCATCCCTCTCCCCTCGCTCCAGAAATGGGTCCTGCGGGAGATCTCCAACTTCGAGTACCTCATGCAGCTGAACACGATCGCGGGGCGCACCTACAACGACCTGTCCCAGTACCCCGTGGTGAGCCCCCTGTGCCCCCCACCACCTCCCCAGCGAACCTGTGCCCCTCAACCTCACCCACCTCCCCTCCCAACGCCCCCAGTTCCCGTGGATTCTGCGGGATTACGTCTCGGAGACCCTCGACCTCTCCAACCCGGCCGTGTTCCGGGACCTGTCCAAGCCCATCGGGGTGGCCAACGAGCGGCACGCCCGGGACGTGAAGGAGAAGTGAGTCCCCCCCCAGAACCGAGGGCGGGGGATGCAGGGGGCACCCAGCTGGCTCACAGGGGGCACACCCCACCTCGCCCCCAGGTACGAGAGCTTCGAGGACCCCACGGGCACCGTGGACAAGTTCCACTACGGCACCCACTACTCCAACGCCGCGGGGGTCATGCACTACCTGATCCGCACCGAGCCCTTCACCACCCTCCACATCCAGCTGCAGAGCGGCAGGTGGGCACGGGGGAGCCCAGGGAGGGCACCCCGGGGGGCACAAACAGCCCCCAACCAGGTGTGCTGTGCCGCCAGGTTCGACTGCTCGGACCGGCAGTTCCACTCGGTGCCCGCGGCATGGCAGGCGCGCATGGAGAACCCCGTGGATGTCAAGGAGCTCATCCCGGAGTTCTTCTACTTCCCTGAGTTCCTGGAGAACCAGAATGGTAAGAGGTGGCCGTGCCCACCTGTGGGACCACCTGGGGGGTCTGAGTCCTGCCCTGAACTGAGGGTCTTGTTAAGACATCCCTCAATGACCAGTGTTTATTTATTATTTATTACCATCATATTTTTATAGTATTATTATTTATATTATTAACACAATGTCTTGTGTTATGTTATCTATTTTATATTATATAATATTATGTGCAATTTATACATATTATTATATAATATTATGTGTGTTTTATACATATTATTATATAATATTATGTGTATTTTATACATATTATTATATAATGTATTGTTATATATTTTATAATGTTAATATGTTATTATATTGATATAATATTATATATTATGTATTAGTATATTATTGTGTATTAATTTTTATTCAGGGTTTATTTCAGAGCAAAGTGGTTGCAATGGAAAGCAGAGATGGAGCCATTTGGGTTAATATTATCTACAGAATTATAGGAATATAAAAGTATATAATGTTATATATTTTATAATGTTAATATGTTATTATATTGATATATTTTGTGTATTAGTATATTATGTTATTTATTATTTAGGGTTTATTTCAGAACAATGTGGTTGCAATGGAAAACAGAGATTGAGCCATTTGGGTTAATGTTATCTACAGAAATATAGGAATATAAAAGTATATAATGTATTGTTATATATTTTTATACTGTTAATATGTTATTGTATTGATATTATATTTTGTGTATTAGTATATTATATTATTATTTATTATTTTAGGGTTTATTTCAGGACAATGTGGTTGCAATGGAAAGCAGGGATGGAGTCGTTTGGGTTAATGTTATCTATAGAAATAGAGGAATATAAAAGTATAAAGTTCTCACTTGAAGCAAATGTATAAGGCAAAAGAGAGAAGGGAGGGGTGAGAGCAGGGAGATGTCCCCACTGTGGGGCCAGGATGAGACCTGGCTGTGGCAATGGCCCTGCTGAAAAGCTGCTCCTGCTCTGGGTCCTCCAGGCTGGGGGAAGGCCACGAAACTTGAAGTTCAGTGGCTTCAAATACCTTCAGGTTCAGGTGGGAACACCCAGAGATGGCTCTGGGGGCACTCCAGGGGGCTTTGATGGTTTATGGCCCTTCTAAGGCACGCCCAGCCCAGCTGAGCCAGTTGTGCCCCACCAGAAGGGATGGAAACCTTCGGCCCCACGTGGGAATGTCCCCTGGGGGGGAAAGTGTCACATCTGAGCCAGTTGTGAGAGGGGGACATGGGCAGATAAAAGGCACTGTCCCACCTCCCAGGATCTGCTTCTTATCAGCCTCTTCCCTCCTCTGGCTCCAAAGCAGCTCCTTGCTGAACAAAGGTGGGTTTGTGGTGGTCACCTCTGAAGGTGGAGATGAGGATGGGGATGGAGGTGAAGGTGAAGATGGAGAATAAGGAAGGGCATAGAAGTGAAGATGGAGGTGGGGAAGGGCTGTTTTTGCAAGTGGCTGGTTGTGTGAGCCCTCAGCCATCACCATCCCAGTCTCTCACACTCCCCCCCACCCACAGGCTTCGACCTGGGCTGTCTCCAGCTCTCCAACGAGAAGGTTGGGGATGTGGTGCTGCCGCGGTGGGCGCGTTCCCGCGAGGACTTCATCCACCAGCACCGCAAGGCCCTGGTGAGAGGGGGCAGCTCATCCCACAGGGGTGTCCCAGGGGCTGGGGGCATTCCCAGCCCTCCCTGATGCCCCTCCTTGGCATCAGGAGTCAGAGTATGTCTCAGCCCACCTCCACGAGTGGATCGACCTCATCTTTGGGTACAAGCAGCGCGGCCCGGCCGCCGTGGAGGCCCTCAATGTCTTCTACTACTGCACCTACGAGGGTGAGCCATGGGAAGGGAGGTGGGGGGCACCTCCCAAGTGGCCCCCTGTGACCATCCTCACCCCCAGGGGCCGTGGACCTGGATGCCATCGCCGACGAGACGCAGCGCAAGGCCCTGGAGGGCATCATCAGCAACTTCGGGCAGACCCCCTGCCAGCTGCTCAAGGTACCTCAGGCCCCCCAGCCCCCAAAAGCAGCCCCTTTTGGGGGGTGCCCCCCTTGTGATGGGCTCCCTGCCCCCCAGGAGCCCCACCCCGCCCGGCTGTCGGCGGAAGACGCTGCCCAGCGGCTGGCACGCCTCGACACCCGCTCGCCCAACGTCTTCCAGCACCTGGACCAGCTCAAGTCCTTCTTTGTGGAGGTGAGGACGACCCCGGGGGGTTCGTGGGTGGGACTGGGAGGGGTGGGGGCGGCCAGGAAGGTGCCCACAGTGCAGCTGGTGTGTCCCCACAGGGCATCAGCGACGGGGTGGCCCTGGTGCAGGCCGTGGTGCCCAAGAGCCAGGCGCACTCCTTCATCACTCAGGGATCCCCCGACGTCCTGGTGAGTGCCACTGGGGGGGTCTGCTGGCCCACGAGGGCTTCAGCACCAAACCAGGAGGGCTGTGGTGGTGGGAGTGGCATCATCCCCACCTCCCCCTCTGCCCAGGTCACCGTGAGCGCCAACGGCGTGCTGGGCACCCACAACTGGCTGCCCTACGACAAGAACATCTCCAACTACTTCAGCTTCACCAAAGACCCCACTGTGTCCAACGCCAAGTGAGTGCCCCGGGCTCGTGGCTCTTGGGGACTGTCCCTGGAGGTGCCACCTGCCCAGCAGCACCTCGCCCCTCCCTCCTGGCAGGACGCAGCGGGTGCTGCAGGGCCCCTTTGCCCCCGGCGCCGAGCTCAGCGCCCGCACCCTCGCCGTGTCTCCCGACGGGAAGCTGCTCTTCAGTGGTGGCCACTGGGACAACAGCCTGCGTGTCACCTCCCTGGCCAAGGGCAAGGTGGTGGCACACATCACCCGGCACATCGGTATGGCATCCCTGGGCGGGGCATGGGGTGGGGTGGGACCCCCTGAGGGAGCTGGAGAGGCCGTGGGGGGAGGCAGGGATGGGTGAGGGGCATCACCCAGTGTCTCCGTCTACTGGGAATGCAGGTGCCCTCTCAGGGCTGGAATGGGGTTGGCAGCAATTCCACATCCCAAAATATGACTTGGAGTGGGGTTGGCAACAATTCCATATCCCAAAACATGACTTGAAATGGGGTTAGCAATTCCACATCCCAAAACATGGCTTGGAATGGGGTTGGCAGCAATTCCACATCCCAAAACATGGCTTGGAATGG
>JAWWLZ010000082.1:835585-850585 GCA_035041345.1 Poliocrania exsul | reverse complement strand
GCAAGGGACATTGAGGGGACACTGAGGGGACACGGAGGGGACACCGAGGGACAGCGAGGGGACATTGAGGAACACCAAGGGTACACTGAGGGACAATGAAGGGACACTGTGGAGACACTGAGGGGACATCGAGGGACATTGAGGGGACACTGAGGGGACACTGAGAGGACATCAAGGGGACAATGAGGGAACACTGAGGGGACATTGAGGGAACACTGAGGGGACACCAAAGGGACATTGAGGGAACACTGAGGGGACACCAAAGGGACATTGAGGGGACACCGAGAGGACATTGAGGGGACACTGAGGGGACACCGAGGGGACAATGAGGGGACAGCGAGGGGACACCGAGGGGACACTGAGAGGACAGCGAGGGACATTGAGGGGACATTGAGGGACACTGAGGGGACACTGAGGGGACAGCGAGGGGACAGCGAGGGGACAGCGAGGGACACTGAGGGGACACTGAGGGGACAACGAGGGGACAGCGAGGGGGACAGCGAGGGGGACAGCGAGGGGGACAGCAAGGGGACACTGAGGGGACACCAAGGGACAGCGAGGGGACACTGAGGGGACACCGAGGGGACAGCGAGGGACAATGAGGAGACACTGAGGGGACAGCGAGGGGACACTGAGGGGACACTGAGGGAACAGCGAGGGGACAGCAAGGGGACAGCAAGGGGACAGCAAGGGGACAGCAAGGGACACTGAGGGGACACTGAGGGGACATTGAGGGACACTGAGGGGACAGCGAGGGGACAGCGAGGGGGACAGCAAGGCGACACTGAGGGGACACCAAGGGACAGTGAGGGGACACCAAGGGGACACTGAGGGGACATCGACCCCCAGCCCCACCCGGGACAGGAGCACAGGGTGGAGCCAAAAAATTCCACAGTGCAGAATTCCAGGTGGGCTCAGACAGAGCAAACCCTTCCAGAGAGAACTGCGGGATCGGCGGCGCCTTCCGGAGAGTTCCACAGGTTATTCCAACACCTTGGATGGAACCAGGGACACCAAACACCCCAAAGATGGGGCTGAAGGAGCTGCATTTGGGATGCTTTGGAATTCAGGTTGTTCCTTAAGAACTTGGATTTGGGATTCTGTGGATTTCAATCTTTTCCTTAAGAAGCAAAATTTGGGATTCTTTGGAATTCAAACTTTTCCTGAAGAATCTGGATTTGGGGTTCTTTGGATTTCAAAATTTCCCTTAGGAACAGAAAGGAATAAAGAGGAATTACAGCCTTTGGAAGGCCCTGGATCTCTGCCACGATGACTGCACTTCATTAACCAAGTAATTAATCAATTAATGCCAAGTATCTTGGCAGCTCAAAGCTCATCAGTGAATTAATGAGGACCATTCCCTTGATCCCAGCCAAGGGGCAAGCCCAGCTTTCCATAATTCCCAAGTTTCCTGCTCCAAGCAAAGCAGATTCCCCCCAAGGAAGGAGAAGGAACAAGGACAGGCTGACCCCATCCCTGCTTTGCTCAATTCCCAGGAGAATTCCCAGGAGTTTTCCAGTCCTCCCAACACACCCCAACCCACCCATGGCCAGTTCCCCCTTCTCTGTCCTGGGACAACCAGAGGTTCCCAAATCCCTCCCCAGCTCCAAACACAGCCCAGAGCTGGAATTTTGCCCAATTCCATCAGTTTTGAGCCACAGTTTGGTCTCACCATCAGAGATTCCCTACAGAAAACATTCCCAGATTTCCCTTCAAGCACCAGCTGATCCAGAAACATCCATTTCCAGAAGAAAGAGCCAAAGGCTTCGGATTCTGAGCCTTCCAAAGGCAGAGACGGCGCCAGAACCACCAGGTCCAAAACTTCTTCCTATGGATCCAATTTCCCATCAAAATTCCTTCTATGGATCCAATTTCCCACCAAAATTCCTTCTATGGATCCAATTTCCCACCAAAATTCCTTCTATGGATCCAATTTCCCACCAAAATTCCTTCTATGGATCCAATTTTCCACCAAAATCCTTTACATGGAGCCATTTTTCTATGAGAATTTTTTACCTGGAGTCACTTTTCCACCAAAATTCCGTATATTTGAGATTTCCCAGCTTTTTCCCTCCTGGAAACGCCCCAGTTTTGTCCTGGGAATGTCACTAAAAATTAAGGATCTGCTTCCATTCTGAGGTTCAGCATTTCCAGAATTCCCTGGAAGCTCAACCCCCATTTTTAAAGTGCATCTCCATCCAATAATCTGAATTTTATCCCAGTTTTCCACATGCTAAAAGTGCCTCAAAATTCCCCCAGAATTCCAAAATGTACAAGACAAACCTTCAGGAGCCTCCTCTCTCCCATAAACCTTTTTCCCCCTTTTCTTCTCCTTAAGGAGGGAAATCTGGAAGCCCAAACTCTCCCTCTCTCTGGGAGTGGAGGAACAGCCTCATTCCTTCCCAAAATTCCTGGGAATTCCCAAACTTCTCCCCAATCCTGCTCTTCCCTTTTTGCTCAGTGCCAGGGAATGCCTGAGGAAGGAATGGAATTTGGAATTGTGACATCAGTCAGGAATTCCCAGGGAAGAGGGGAAAGGGATTCACCTGCCCCAAGGAGGGAAAGGATGAGGATGGATTTGGAAAAGGGAAAACCAGAGGGAACAAACCCCCACCTGAACTCCAAAGCTCCTGCACCATTCCCTGGAAAACCTCCCCCTCCTCCTCTGGGAGCAGGGCAGGACACTCCAGTGGCATCTCCCACCACTCTCATGGAAATGGGATCAATCCCCAGGTAATCCCTGCCCCAAATCCCTTTCTTTGCCCCAGGCAGGAACAAAGAGCCATCCAAGGAAATGCCTCACAGGAAAGAGGAATTTTAAGCCGAGTTTTCCTGCCTTGATGGAATTAACTCCTGAAGTTCAGGAACATCCCGGGGTCCATCCAGGCCTGGATCTCACACACAACTGGATCCTTCCCTCTGGAATGCCCCAGGTGGGATGGGCAGACTGGAATTGCACCAGGAAACCCCAAGCCCACATTAAAACCTCCAGATCAGCTTTGGGCAGGGGAGAGGAGTTTTCCTGGGATCAGAGCAGCATTCCCAGGATCAGAGCAGCATTCCCAGGGGTCACAGAAACATTCCCAGAAGTCACAGCACCATTCCCAGGATCAGAGCAGCATTCCCAGGGGTCACAGCACCATTCCCAGAAGTCACAGCACCATTCCCAGGATCAGAGCACCATTCCCAGGATCAGAGCACCATTCCCAGGGGTCACAGCACCATTCCCAGGATCAGAGCACCATTCCCAGGGGTCACAGCACCATTCCCAGGGATCAGAGCACCATTCCCAGGGATCAGAGCACCATTCCCAGGGGTCACAGCACCATTCCCAGGGGGCAGAGCTGCCAAGGATATTATTTCCTTCCTCACTGAACAACTTTTAATTCCAATTCTAATTCCAATTCCAACCTTCCCAAACCCAGGATTAGGCCTGGCTTAAAGCTCAGGCTCAACCCCCAGCTCTGCCAAGGCCTCCACCCCTCCCCATTCCAGGCTCTTACCCCCATTCCCATTTTTTCTCTCCCTCCTCCATCCCACTTTTATCCATTTCCAGGTTTTTCAGCCCAAGGTCACTTTGGCCCCACCACAGACCAACCACAACTGAACATTCCTCCTTCCAGCAAAATCCAACTTCAGGACTAAAAATTACTGGGAATTAGTGGGAAAAGTGGGATAAACACCCATTTTAAAGATTATTCCCAAATCCCTTCCCATGCAATCCCTGCACAGGAAAATCCCTCTGTCTAAATTGCCTTTTTAAAGGTGGGGTTTTTTTAAGTTGCTCTTTTTAAATTGTTCTGTTTAAGTTCAAACGTGTTTGGGACCAGGAAAAGAATTCCAGGAAAGCCCAGGAAGCTGAAAACTTGAGGAATTTTAGAATAATAATAATAATAATGAGGGAAATGCCATCTACTTACAGCTGCTGTTACCAGGCCAGGATGGGGCTTCATTCCCAACACATTCCCAGCACTTGGAGGTGTTGAGGCTCCACCTGAGCTGAGACAATTCCCGAGGAATTTGGGCTAAAAATCAGGGGAAAACCCCCAGGAGCAGCAAAGCCACTCCCCCCTCCCAGGGAGGGATCTGGGAAGGCCCCTCAGGCTTTTCCCACCCTCTGCCTTCCTGCTCCAGGTAAATCCTGGGATTTGAACCTCCCCCACCTCCCTGTCCCATCCCAAGGGATTTTCCTTCCTTGGGGCAGCAAATTCCAGCCCTGGGTTTCTCAGCACCCCCTGGCACTGCAGCTTTGTCTCCCAAAATCCCTGGAAAACAAAGAATTCCCTTTGTTTTGGGGCTGAGTGGGACACGTGGAGCTCATTCCCAACATCTCCATGTTCCCAAAAATAAAGCTGGAAGGAGCAGGCCTGGCCCTGCATCCCAAAGTTTCCAAAGATGTTTCCTACAAGCTTCATATTGAGACAATCCATGGAATTTGTGTCCTTTTCACCCGGTCACCTCCTAATCCCAACACCAAACATTCCCAGAATTCCCCATATCAGAGCCCCAAATATCCCATTTTACCCCAAATTCCTCCCCAGTTTAACAGGAAGACACTTCCCAGCCCTAAAATCACATTCCAGAGGGGGAAAACTGCAACCTGCATCCCAAAAAATAGAAAATAAAATGTTGGGACGGCCCAGCCTGGCTCAAAGTCACTGTTTTAGTACAAATTAATATAAATAAATTAATATAAATTAATGTAAATTCCCAAAGTATTTACTTCCTACGTAATTAGAGATGAAGTTTCATCTCCTACTTAAGGCAGGAATGGGAATATCCTGGGAATTGCTCTCAATTCCATGAAAGAAAATAAACCCCTTTCCTGCTCCTTTACACCAGGAATTGGCACCAAAATTCCAAACTGGGAACGGCTCCAGAGTTTTTCCTGGAGGGTTTATATGCAAAAGGCTGGAAAAAGAACCACCTGGGAATGGCACACTTTGGATTTCCAGCTCCTGGTGCCTTTCAGGAAGGAAATCATGGAATTACAAAGTGGAAAAGCTGGAAAATGTTGGAGCAGTGCTGGGGAAAACCAGTGGGAATCCCTCTGGGAAAGGAGCATTCCCAAGGCTCCAGCCCCTTCCCAATCCAGGCTGATGCCTCTCCCTCTCACATTCAATTTATGGATCAAATTTTGACTCCTGGCCCAAAATTTCCTGGATTTCAGTGCTGCTCCAGCCTCTGGGATGGATCCCAAAAAGCTGAGATGCAGCTGCAGGGATGGGGCATTTTTAGGGGATTTACCCCTCAAAAAATGGGAAAAGACAGGAAAAAAGTCAAGGGAAAAGAAACTCTTTCTTAGGAAGTGTCTGACCAACATTCCAACAGCAACCCTGGGACCTCCTCAGGCTTTCCCAGAAAAGCTGGGGCTGATCCCTCCCTGCAGGTGTCCTGGGCCAGGTTCCCAACTCCACATTCAGGCTCCCAAATTCCAATGTACAAAGAGACTTTTCCTCCACCAATCCCTCTTTCCAGACACGTTAAAGTGGGCACACAGAGTTGGAAACCCCTGGGGTTCAGGAGAGCCAAGCTCCTCCCTTTCCCACTCCACATCCCGTGGGATCATCATCAGGCTCCATAATAAAGGGGAGGACATTCCAAGGGAAATGCAGGTGGGAAAGAGCCTTTCCCTCCCTTCAGCTCCTCCAGGTGGATCAGGACACGCTCCAGGCCCTCACTGGGCTGTTTTCCAGGAGTTTGGGCCCAGGGAACCAACCTCATGGAAGCTTTTCCTGAGGGAAAGGCAGAACAGAACCCACATTCCCACAGGAAGCACAAACCCATCAATCCCAAAGTGACACCGACACGGAACAGCCCCGGAGGCCCCTCAGCACCAAAGGACCTCCAAAAACCTCAGGAACAGCCACAGCCCAAAGCCTGGAATTCCAGACTGGCGGAATCCACACCAAGTCACGGTCACAAAACCAATGGAGGGTTCCAAACCTCCAGTCCTGAATCCCAACCCCTCCAAACCTCTGATCCTGAATCCCAACCCCCACAAATCTCCAATCCTGAATCCCAACCCCTCCAAATCTCCAGTCCTGAATCCCAACCCTTCCAAACCTCCAGTCCTGAATCCCAACCCCTCCAAACCTCTGATCCTGAATCCCAACCCCTCCAAACCTCTGATCCTGAATCCCAACCCCTCCAAAGCACCCACAGACACACCAAGGCCCACCAGCACCACCGGTGGGACAGCTGGAGATCCACCTTCCCCCAGGCCGGAGCAGAATTCCCACTGGGAAGGTCTCCCTGCCACAGGATCTGCTGGATAAATGTGTTTTCCATCCCAAGGACAGAAGGGAAATAAATCCTTGGAGCTCTCGACTCCGTGCGATGACCACGACGTGTCACTTGTCCAAGAGGCTCCTCCTCCCTCGGGATGCAGCAGCTGGAGATGACCTTTGAATCTTCTCCAAAGAAGCAACAGCACCAAGAACCATCCATGAAGTATCCAACAAAGGATTCCCAGAGCAGCTGTGGCTGCCCCAGCCCTGGAGTGTCCAAGGCCAGGCTGGAACAACCTGGGACAATGAAAGGTGTCCCTGTCCATGGTAGGGGTGGCACTGGATGGGACTGAAGGTCCTTTCCAACTCGGAGCAGTCTGGGATTCCAGGCAGGTCCAGGTCCAAGCAGCTCCAAGGAGAAGCTCCACATGGAGTGTGGCAGTGGCTCCAAGCTCAGGGAATCAGGTTGGCCCAAACTTGAGGCTCTGCTGGAAGCTGAAGTTCCCAGGAATCCAAGCTCTGGTTGACAACGGACACAGAGAGCGACCAACCAGGGAAAAGCCAAGCACAGTTCCTCTCCTAACAGGAAAACTCCAGTAAAAGCCACTGGAATGCACGTCCATCGTTCAGTTCCCGGCTCAACATCCACCTCCTCCAGCTCAGCAGCATCCCTGGAGTGTCCAAGGCCAGGCTGGATGGGCTTGGAGCAACCTGGGACAGGGGAAGGTGTCCCTGCCATGGCAAGAGGTGGGATGGGATAATCCTGAAGGTCCCTTCCAACCCCAGGAATGATTCCCAGGAAAAGAAGGCTGAGCCTGACCATCTCCCAGGCTCTGCTCTCCCCACCAATTCCAGTGCTTGGAGCTACAACAGCCACTCACCCCAAAACACCAACCAAGCACATCCCTCCTCATCCCACCCCGTGGTCCGTACGGGATGGAGGGAACCCACAGGCTCCGGCAGCACATCCACAGCCATGGGCCTGGCTTGGATTCCACTCCTCCCAAACACCCAACAGATTCTGGGACATTCCTAGCGACCCAATAACCCCAAACATTCCTTTTCTCCAGGCAAAAGCTCCCATGCTGGGAACAGCACTCCCAAACTAAGCCATAACACTGAGGAACACGCCATGGACACGTTGGGAATGCCGGGAATCGGGGGAGGGATGGGGAAACAACTCCTGGAAGCACCACCACAACTCCTGAGAGCTTCTTGAAAGCACCACAACACTGCTGAGAGCCTCCTGAAAACACCACAACACTCCTGAGAGCCTCCTGAGTCCCAGCAGGGACCTGACGGCCCAAGGAAGGCCCCAAATCAGGCCAGTCCATCAGCAATTCCATCCCAAATCCCAAGGGAACCCACTCCGGCTCCTTCCACCCACCCAGGTGGGCCCCACTGGGCATCCCCAGACACCCAGGTGGGACAATCCAGGTGCTTTGGGACACAAATCCCACGTGCCAGGATCCCTCCCAACACTCCAGACTGCAAAGGGGAGATACCTAAAGTGTGATAAACCTTTGGGGATCGACTGGAGAGTCCTTTGGGCCCGGAGGGGCCCTCAGGAAGGGGTGAAGCTGAAGCACACCAGGATTTCTCCAGGTTCTCCCACCCCAAAAGCAAAACCCAACCTGGATTCTGAATCAAATCCCTCACACCCCACTAATTTTGGACGGCCCAGCCACGGGGAAGCTGCTCCTGGGTTGCTCCAGGTGGGCACAACCAGACCCACTCTGGAAAGGTTTGCTCTGTTCCTCCTCCAACCCCTATTTTTGGCTTCTCCTCCATCCCACCATGGTCACTCCGTGCCTGGCAGCCGCTCCAGAGCCTGCAAAGTTTGGGGAGCCCCCAAATCCTTCACCAAGGAAGCCTAAAAGGGCAAAACCAGCGCTGGGAGAGGCAGGAGGAGGGGTGGGGGAGAAAGGCAGAGGGGCAGGAGTGCCTTGGGATGGAGGGGTGATGGAGCTGGGGGGAACTGGTGGGATGGAGGGCACAGAGGGATGGAGGGGATGAAGGGATAGAGGGCACGGAGGGATGGAGGGGTTGGAGGGGATGGGGGGCACGGAGGGATGGAGGGCCAGGCTGGAGCAGTTCCCGAGCGGAGCAGAGCCCGGTCCCGGCCATTAGAGCGCTCCCCGTGCCGGCTCCTGCCTTCCTGCCTTCCTTCCTTCCTTCCTCCCGCAGAAAATGGGGTCAGCGCAGGGGCCGCCCCGGCTACCGGCAAACCCGAGACGGGGCTCGCTGAGCAGGGAGAATAATATTAGTGGTAATAATAATAGTAAAAATAATAAAGAAGGTGGTGAAAAATGGCCCCGCGGGGAGGCCAGGACACGTCCGCACGCTCCGCCCGCGCTGCCCCGGGCAGGGACGGGACGGGGACAGGGGAGAGAGGACACGGGGACAGGAGACACGAGGAGCGAGGGGACACGGGGGACAGGGGGACACGAGGACAGGGGGACATGGGGAGCGAAGGGAAGCGGGGAGCGAGGGGACGCGGGGAGCGAAGGGACGCGGGGACACGGCCCGCCCTCCCGCCCGCCCCGCGCCCGGCCCGCGCCCGGCCCGGCCCGGCCGCGGCCATCACGCAAGGCCGGGGATGCGCGGCCTACCCCGGGCCCGAGCGCGGCCGCACGGACAGGCCCGGGCAGCGGGCTCGGCGCAGGGAAGGGGTGTCGGGAGGGTCAGGGGGCGGCGGAGGAGGGGAGGGGAGCGCAGGGCAGGGCCCCGCCGGCCGCTCCCGGCGCTCCCGGGCCCGAGGCCGCGCAGGGCCCGCGCTTACTCCGGCGTGGGGTGCTCCGGGTCGTAGAAATCCCCCATGGCGGGCGGGCGGCGCGGGGTCCGCAGTGCCCCCTGGCCGGGGAGGCCCCGCTCGCCCCGTCGGGGCTCCTCACATGGTCCGGCGGGGCCCCCCCGCAGCCCGCGCCCAGCACGGCCCGGCCCCGCCGCGATCCGCCCCGGCTGCGGCTCCGCCTCCTCCGCCCGCCCGGCTGACGGGAGAGGGGACGGGGACGGGGACAGGGACAGGGGACAGCGGGGCAGGGACACAGGGACAGGGAGAGGGATAGGGGACAGGGACAGGGGACAGGGGACAGGGACAGGGGACAGGGACACAGGGATACCGGCACCGCCGGGAGCAGGGACAGGGAGAGGGGACAGCGGGACAAGGACAGGGGGACACGGGGACAGGAACACGGGACAGGGACAGGGACACGGGGACAGGGACACGGGGACAGGGACACAGGGACAGGGACACCGCTGGGAGGAGGACACGGACAGGGACAGGGGAACAGGGACAGGGACACCGCTGGGAGCGGGGACACGGGACAGGGGAGAGGGGACAGGGACAGCGAGGCGGGGAGAGGGGACAGGGACAGCGAGGCAGGGACAGGGGACAGGGACAGGGACACCGCTGGGAGGGGGACACGGACAGGGACACGGGACAGGGGAGAGGGGACAGGGACAGGGGAGAGGGGACAGGGACAGCGAGGCAGGGACAGGGACAGGGACAGCGGGGCAGGAACAGCGGGACAGGGACAGGGACACGGGACAGGGACACTGCCAGCGCCGGGAGCTGGGACAGGGACTCGGGACAGCGGGACAGCGGGACACCGGGATATCGGGATGGGGACAGAGGGACACCGGGATACCGCCACACAGGGACACGGAGATACCAGGACAGGGGGATACAGGGACAGGGGGACAGAAGAATGCCGGCACCGCGGAGCACCGGGACATCGGGATACCGGGACACCGGGACAGAGGGACACCGCGACACCGGGAGAGCGCCGGGATAAGCCGGGAGCGGTCCCGCCGGGATCAGCCGCGGTGTCACCGGGATCCCACCGCGAGCAGCTGCAGGATCGCCGTGGGCAGCCCCGGAACCACCGGGATGCTTTTGGAACCGTACCGGGATCGCCCCCGGGATCACCGCGATCAGCCACGGGACTGCCGGGAGGAGCCGCAGCACCACTGGGATGTTCTCGGGATGTACCAGGATCACCCCTGGGATGCCCCAGACCACACCAGGATCACCCCTGGGATGCCCCAGACCACACCAGGATCACCCCTGGGATGCCCCAGACCACACCAGGATCACTCCTGGGATGCCCCAGACCACATCAGGATTACCCTGTGATCCCCCAGACCACACCAGGATCACCCCTGGGATCACCGGGCCCACACCAGAGTCAGCTGCAGAATTCCCAAGATCTCAGTGGGCTCAGTGGATCTCAGAGCCACAGGATCCCTGGGATCTCCTTGGGATTGCCCCTGGAATGCTCAGGATCTCTCCAGGATCAGATGGGAAACCACCAGGGCCACACCTGGATAAGCTGCAGAACAGTTGGGATCACCAGGACTATCCTGGATCTTTCATGGAACCACCAGGATCTTTTCAGGATCTCCCCAGGACCACCCCAGGATCTCACTGGTGTCACCTTTGGAATCACCAGGATCAGCCAAAGGATCACCAGGCCCCTGCATCACCCTTGGCACACCAGGGATCTGGAATCTCCTGTTTCCCTGGCATCTCCCATACCCAGGATCACCCACAGTCCAGTATTGCCACCCCTGGGATCACCCCTGGGATCACCCACACCCTGGACACTGGCACCACAGGACACCAACACCCCTGGCATTCCCAGAACACAGGGATCACTGTCAGCCCAGGATCTCCAGGATCATGGGCACCCCCAGGATCAGACCCTGGGATCACAGCCCAGACCTTGGCACCAGATCCCTGGGGCTGTTCCTGCCCCCAGCCCAGGGGGATTCCTGGGATCATCAGAGAGAAAAGCCCCCAAAATCCCTAAAAATCCTTTGTTCATTCCACAGGTCATTTCCCAACTTCCCAAACCCTGGGAAAGCTCCTCCAGAGGGAGCTCACCTCAGGAGACCCACCTGCTTTTGGGATGCAGCAAGATCTCTCTGCTCATGTAGGACCCTTCAAGCCACATTTGCAGCTTCCAATATTGAGATTTTGTGGGATATTCCCAGATCTGGGAGCACGGCCTGGGCAGCAGGGACACATGGGACAGGATGGGAAGCAGGGGAGGGGTGGATGGAGGGAAGGATGAAGGAAAGGCTTAGCTCCAAGTGTGTGGAAATGTTTTCCTGGGAAATCCAGGTGGGATGAATTTCCAGCAGCTTTGTGAGCCTTTGGAAATGGATAACTGCAAAGGAAAGGGGATTCCTGGGATGTTCTCCCCCAGCCTTCCAAGGGAGCAGAAACAGAGGGAAGTTCCAACAAACTAAACCAAACTGAACACCCTGGACTCATTAATTTTCCCAGTGTTTCATGGAAATTGGAGCAGCATGTGGAAAACCTCCAACCTGGGATGCTTAAATTGGGGATGATCCCAGCATGGCCAGTGCTGGTGTTGGCTGCAGGATGTTCCCAATGGCCAGGGAGCACTTTGGGGCTCTCAGCACTGTTCTTCCAGCTTCCCAAATAATTTTGAGGGAGCTGGAGGGGCTCAGCCTGGAGAAAAGGAGGCTCAGGGGGACCTTCTGACTCCCTGCAATTCCCTGGAAGGAGGTTGGAGCTGGGGAGGGGTCGGGCTCTGCTCCAGGGCACAGGGACAGGAGAGAGGGAATGGCCTCAGGCTGGGCCAGGGGAGGTTTGGGTTGGATAGTGGGGAAATTCTTCCTGGGAAGGGCTGTCCAGCCCTGGCACAGCTGCCCAGGGCAGGGGTGGATCCCCATCCCTGGAGGGATTTCAAAGCCCTGTGGATGTGGCACTTGGGGACATGGGCAGTGGTGGCCTTGGCAGTGCTGGGGGATGGTTGGACTCAATCTTGGAGGGCTTTTCCAACCAAAATCATTCCATGATTACCCATAAATCAGTGTTGGTTGTTTCATTCCCTTCTCCAGGTGGATCCCACCAGCACTGACTCGTTGCTCCAACAGGAAGAAGCCCAGGAGTGGCTCCAGCACCAGGAGAGTGGGAGGCAGCAGCAGCTTGGGATGTCCACCACAACCAATCCAGGTTTTCCAGAGGCTCAGGAAAACCAGTGGTGCAGTTTGAACTCCCTGGCTCATGTCCCATGCAAACAGTGGGACTGACTCCCAATAACATCCCAACCAGCACAAAGGTTGGATGCCTTGATTTCCCAGTGTTTATTTTTGTGGCTCAATCGTGGACACAAACATGAGGCACTTCTGGAGCTGGCATTCCTTAGGGAATGCTGGATCCAGGCTGAGCCCCAGCCTGCTACATGATGTGCAGGAGGGATGGGGGTTTGTTCTTCCCAGCAGCCGAGGTGATCCCGGGTTTCCTGCGCATTTGCTGGAGGGATGACATGGTCCTGTCAAAGGTTTTCTGGGAACAGGGAACACAAAGGGATCAGCTCGGATTTCAGAGCACAGTTCTCACCTGTAAAAGCTTTTTACCTGAAAAAGTAAAACCAAACACCTTCCCAGCCTTTCCAGGTGGTGCTGAGAAAAGCTGGAAAGGTCCCCATGACACCAGCACTGCTGGTGGTAGATCCCAGCAGGCACCAAGAGGGCACAACAAATCCTGGGAAATTCTCCTCCTGCCTCTGTTTTTGAGATGTTTTTGTGGAATCCCAGAATGGTTTGGGTTGGAAGGGATCTAAAGGATCATCCATTCCATCCCCTGCCATGGGCAGAGACATCTTCCACCAGCCCAGGTTGCTCCAAGCCACAGCTTCTCTGGGAAATCCATTCCAGTCCCTCATAACCAACAATTCCTTCCCAATATCTCATCTGAATTTATCCCCTTCAGCTTAAAGCCATTCCCCTTGTCCTGTCCTTCCACACTCTTGTCCCAAATCCCTCTCCAGCTCTCCTGGAGCCCCTTCAGGCTCTGGAAGAGGCTCTGAGGTCTCCCTGGATCCTTCCCTTCTCCAGGTAACCCCCCCCAGCTCTCCCTGGGAAAAGCTGTTCCATTCCAGGTTGGACAGGCCTTGGAGCACCCTGGGACAGTGGGAGGTGTCCCTGCCCATGGCAGGGGTGGCACTGGGTGATCCTGAAGGTCCTGCCCCCCCAGCCCCCCCAGGACTGGCACTGCATCACCTGCTGCTCCGCCCTCATGCTGGCCCTGTAGAAGGGGGTGGACGCC
The DNA here is from genome assembly GCA_035041345.1 of Poliocrania exsul. Classification (NCBI taxonomy): domain Eukaryota; kingdom Metazoa; phylum Chordata; class Aves; order Passeriformes; family Thamnophilidae; genus Poliocrania; species Poliocrania exsul. Next base: position 837,271 of record JAWWLZ010000082.1, on the reverse strand, counting down.
GGGCACTGCGGCAGGAGCGTCTCCTGCATCCGCTCCAACTTCTCCTGCTCATCTTCATCCTGCCAGGAAAACCAGACCCCACTCCATGAGACATGAGCCAGCTGGTCCCATTCAGCTCAGCTCCAAAGCCTTGGCAGTGAGAGGTTCCCCTCCCCACACCTCAGATGAGCAGATTTGGGCAGGACTTGGGAAAAGGGTTGGGATTTTGCCAAAGGAAGTTCCCCTTTCCATGCTCTGCCAAGACCTTCCCCAGGACAGTCCCCCTTCCATTGCAGGATAATCCCACAGCACCCCAGAGGGCTGAGCTTCAGCCTGGTCCAGCTCCCAGCTGAGGTCCATCCTGGGCTTCTCCAGGGAAAATCAGGAAGGTGTGGGCAGACAAGGCTTGAATAAGTATAATTTTTAAAGACACCAGGTTGTGTTTAATGTTTCCTTGCTGGATTTGAGGATGGATCCTCAGCCACCTCCTGTGGGGGTCCATGAATAACCTGGAGAAGGTGACAGGGACATTCCTGTGGGATAAAAGGCAGGTGGCCAATCAAATCAAGCCAAGAGCGAAAGATGAACATCCTGGAGATGTGGGTTGGAGCAATAAATGGGAATTTACTCCACAACATTCCCAACAACTCCCTGGCAGGAAAGGGGAGCTGCGGGGAGTCAGGGAACTCCCAGAGAACAAGGGACAAGACAAAAGGAAACTGAAGGTTTAGCTTGGATACTGGGAAAATTCCCTCCTGGGATGGGCTGTCCAGCCCAGGCACAGCTGCCCTTCCCATCCCTGGAGTGGTTTAAAATCCCTGTGGATGTGGCACTTGGGGACATGGTCAGTGGTGGCCTTGGCAGTGCTGGGAATGGTTGGACTCAATGGGCTCTGAAGGCTTTTCCAGCCTCAACCATTCTGTGATTCTGAGAACTGTCCTTGAGAAGGGAAAATGTTTCCTCATTAGGATTTATCCAAAGGGGTTTGGGTTGAATTGCTTTGTTGGGGTTCTTTTGCTCTTCCTTATCCAGCTCTTCAGGGGTATCTGGAATTTCCCCCAGCCTGGAGGGCACAACACTGTTTAAATTAACTCACTGGGTTTGTTGTCCCCTCCCATCAGGGTTGTCACTCCTGTACTCAAGGGAACCCATTCAGAAGGATGGGAAGAACCTCCCTGTGATGAGCTTTAAGCTCCTCACATGCCTCTCTAGAAGGGAGGAAGGAAAATGTGTCCCTGGGATTTACAGAGAAAACACTTGGACACCTGGAGGTAGAAGAATTCCTGTTCCATTCTCCTTCTAAAAGCCCAAAAATGGGCCAGTGATGGAGAGAGTAACACAGTTCACCCCAAACACCTCTGGGTGGTCCCCAAATCCTGATGGGAACCAGAATCCCAGGATGGTTTGGGTTTGAAGGGAACCTTAAAGGTCATCCAGTCCCACCCCCTGCCGTGGGCAGAGACACCTTCCACTATTCCATGGTGGGATATCCAACCTGGCCTTGGACACTCCCAGGGATGGGGCAGCCACAGCTGCTCTGGGAAATCCATTCCAGTCCCTCCCTACCCTCCCAGCCAGCAATTCCTTCCCAATATCCCACCTATCCCTGTCCTCTGGCAGTGGGAAGCCATTCCCTGTGTCCTGTCCCTCCCTCCCTTGTCCCCAGTCTCTCTCCAGCTCTCCTGGAGCCCCTTCAGGCCCTGCCAG
>JAWWLZ010000082.1:731610-742440 GCA_035041345.1 Poliocrania exsul | reverse complement strand
GCACCAACCGCGCCATGGCCGACTGGGCCCCCGCTCAGGTAAGCAGCACCGCACTGCCCTCAGCCGCCCCGCGTCCCGCCCCCCCCTCCCCTCCCCTCCCTTCAGCCGCGGGCGGCGGGCGCGTCCCCGCGCTGAGCGCCGCGCTGTGCCCGCCGCGTTCCCGCAGGAGCTGGAGAGCATGATGGAGTCCCCGGAGCTGGGCCTGGAGCAGCCGCTGCCCGCGGCCGAGCAGGGCCCCGGCGGAGAGGCCGAGCTGCCCGCCGCGGAGATCTCCCTGACGCTCGTCACCGAGATCCAGGCCGTGGACAGGAAGGTGGACACGCAGGCGGCGCAGCTGATGAACCTGGAGGGCAGGATGAGGATGGCCGAGACGAAGCTCATCGGCTGCGAGAAGACGGCGGTGGAGTTCGGGAACCAGCTGGAGAGCAAGTGGACGGCGCTGGGCACCCTCATCCAGGAGTACGGGCAGCTGCAGAAGCGCCTGGAGAACATGGAGAACCTGCTCAAGAACAGGAACTTCTGGATCCTGCGGCTGCCCCCGGGGGCCAAAGGGGAAGTGCCCAAGGTAACGGTTCGGTGCTCCCGCTGCAAAACGGGGCTGGAACGGGGCTGTGCTGCACCTCTGCTGGGCTGGAGCCCCGTGCCCCGAGCTCAGCCCCACACTCTGAGCTCAGCCCCACACTCTGAGCTCAGCCCCACGCCCTGAGCTCACAGCCCCGTGCCCTGAGCTCAGCCCCACACCCTGAGCTCACAGCCCCATGCCCTGAGCTCACAGCCCCACACCCTGAGCTCACCCCCGTGCCCTGAGCTCACACCCCCGTGCCCCAAGCTCAGCCCCACACCCTGAGCTCACAGTCCAGTGCCCTGAGCTCAGCCCCACACCCTGAGCTCACAGCCCCATGCCATGAGCTCAGTCTCACATCCTGAGTTCACAGCCCCATGCCCTGAGCTCACAGCCCTGTGCCCTTAGCTCAGCTTCACATCCTGAACTCACAGCCCCATGCCCTGGGCTCAGTCTCACATCCTGAGCTCACAGCCCCATGCCCTGAGTTCACAGCCCCGTGCCCTGAACTCACAGCCCTGAGCTCACAGGCCCATGTCCTACCCTGTACAGCCCCATATCCTGCACTCACAGCCCGTTTTGGGGCAGCTGCAGTGCTGAGCAGCAATTCCTGGCTCCCTCAGTGTCTTCCCTTCAGCACTGGGTGAGAAGCAGCAGCACAGGTCTCATTGTGTTAATTACACAGCTCTCATTATGTACATGTGATCCCCCCCAAACACTCTGGGGCGTCACAGACTGCTCAAGGTGGAGCCATGTTGGGGTCATGTGGCATTGTGTGGGTCACCCCCTGTGCCTGGGGGGTTTGGGAACATCCCTGGTGCCTGTCCAGAGGTGATGGGCAGCACAGTTGTGTCAGAAATGAGGTGAATAGGAGTCTGTGCCTGGTGTGAGCAGAGGGGAGGTGACAGAAGGGGAGAGGGGAAGTCCCTGTGGTGTCCCTCGAGGGATGAGATGCGTAGGAGGAACCCAAGTGCTCCTGCCCAGGACTGTCCTGTGCGACGCTTGAGGGGTTTGAATGAGAGCACTGAATGAGAAAACAGCCCCAGGTGTTTCCTGACACAAGAAACCAACCCCTGGTGCTTCTCTGTGCAGGTCCCTGTGGCCTTCAACGACGCTTCCTTTAACTTCTCCGAGGAGGAGTGGAAGAGCCTGAACGAGTGGCAGAAGGAGCTTTACAGGCACATCATGAAAGGCAACTACGAGGCCGTCATCTCCATGGGTAACGACTGGCTGGGGCTCCCTGGAGCCTCCTGGGCATCAGGTTTTCCCGGGAGCTGGTGGATGGAAGCAGCACTGTGTCCAGCAGGAGTGGGGAGGGCCGTGGTGTGCTGGGTTGGGAAGGTGTTACCCAACCCTGGCAGTGAGTTCAGCCCTCACCAGCTCAGGGTAGGGGTGGAAGGACGTCCCTGGTGGTCCCTGTGGCCAGCAGAGCAGCTGGGCTGTGAGGAGGAAGAGGAGGAGGGTAAGTGAGAGGATCCTCAGAGCAAGCAAAGCTGGGGAATAGGGGAGTTCCTTTGTCATGCCAAGGTCCACAGATCCACTGCTCTGGGTGCATCAGCCTGCTGGCCCCTTAGGGCAGCAGAGGGTGCCTGTGCCCTGCCTCTGAGGGTCCTTCCAGCCCTTTCCATGGGCCCTTCCATGAGAGAGAGGTTTGCCAGCACTGCCTGGGTGCTCTGTCCGACCCCAGGGAGCAAATCCTGCTCCAGCTGTTGCTGAGACAGAGCTGGGAGAAGCTGTGGGCGAGGCTGACTCTGCTTTCCCCTCAGCAGCTCAGGGCACAGCATTCCCAGCTGAAGGAATGCACTCTGCTCGCTCCTGCCAGTCCTGGCTGCAGGAATTCCCTCTGGGCAACGTGTTGCCTTCACAACATGTTCTCAGAAATGACCTTGCCTTGGCTGGACAGTGGGAGGGAGCACAGACACTGTCCCTGGTACTCAGGCACTTCCCTGTGCCGAGTGCAGGCTTAGCCACTTCCCTCCATCCAGCTCTGCCCAATCCAGGCCTTTTGTCTTGTTTTTTCTCCCCCTTTCTTCCTTTATTTCATTGAGCAAAGGTCTCCTGCTGTCCCTGTGCACCAGGGAAGAAGGTGAGGGGTAAACAGTGCCCTCATTCTCCTGTTTACAAACAATGCTGTGTCCTGTTCCTGAGGCACAGGAATGTGATGATCCCAATGAGTGAGATCTGGGGATCTGAGCCTGGAGCATGGAAAAATGTATCTGTGCTTTAACCAAAGGCTTCCTTTGAGGAAGAAGGTTTAGGGAATTGGCTCTTGTATAAGGCCAACAGATCCACCAGAGCAGGGGTGGAATTTAATCCCCAGAGACTCACACGTGTCAGGAAATGGAAGTTTTCCGCTCTCCGCTCCAGGAGGGATGGTGATTGTCCCTTTCCCAAAATCCATGAGCAGCCTGTGGCTCGGATGAGCAGGAGGAGCAGTCCTGGCTGGAGGGAACCACACGGGGAGGGCACTGCTGGCAGCTCTGGTGCTGTCCCTGAGCTGAAGTCCCCATTGCAATGGATCTTAGGGAGGAGAAGACAGGAAGGCTGGAGGTGAGTGCAGACGCATTTTCTTATTCTCCTCCTCACACTGCAGGCTGGGAGTTGCTCCTCACCTGAGCAGAGTGTGCTCCTGCATCGCTCAGTCCAGGGCCCACGCAAGGTGAGAGGTGCACATGGGTGGGAGCATCTTCCTAAGCCTCTCTTTCCATTCCCCAGCGAAGGAAGGTTGGTGGGCGAAGGTTTGAGTTCCTCTCCCACGAGGGCGGGGCAAACATCCTGATCCTCTTTTTCCCTGCAGACGCTGCCATTTCCAAGCCTGACATGCTGTCACGGATTGAGCAGGGAGAGGATCCCAACACTGAGGATCAGGAGGACTCTGAGGCTGGAGAAACCCCCACAGACCCCAGCAGTGGTGAGCCACAAGATTCCTGGGACCTGCTGGTGTTGAGATCCGAACCGTTGAGGATTTTTAAGTCCTTCCAGGTGGGGAGGTGGAAGCAGAAATGGGGCAATTGAGTCTGCTCTGTCCTTGGGTTCAGGGTGGCTTTGCTTTCCCAGTTGTCTCTCACCCGATGCCTCCATCTCTCCTGGAATCCTCCAAAGCAGCTGGGAGGTGGGAGTGTAACTCCTGTTGTTTTCTCTCCTGCAGAGTTTTTCTTCCCTGGGCCTGATGAGAGCTCGTGGGGTAAATACGAGGAGACTCTGGCTGAGAGCCACGAGGGCTCTGAGGAAGAGGAGGGCATGGACGTCCCTGGTACATGTGAGTGCACTGAGCTGCTTTGGGAAGTGTCCCCTGCCTGGATGTGCTTTTGCTTTTCATTCCCAGAAGCAGCTTGGCTCTTTTGGATGATGCTTTTCCAGAATTTGAGCCTTGATAGTTACTTTGAGCCACTGTTTATACCATGTGAGACCCTTCAGCCCCAGGCACTGTACCAGCCCATGAGGAAAAGAAATTTTATTCCCCTTTCCACAATTTTTTTTGCCTTTGTCCTAAACCTCAAGAGCTGTCCTGCTACACCTCCTGCTGAGGAACCCAATTTTTCCCTCTGGCCAGTTATATATAGCTAGATTATATATATATATATAAAGTATTATAATGTATTTGAGAGCAGGAAGGTGCTGGAGCATGTCCAGGACAGGGAACAGAGCTGGGGAAGCGGCTGGAGCAGCTGAGGGGGCTCAGCCTGGAGAAAAGGAGGCTCAGGGGAGACCTTCTGGCTCTGCAATCCCTGCCAGGAGGGGGAGCCAGGGGCAGGGGTCGGGAACAGGGACAGGAACTGGGACAGGGACAGGAGGAGGGCATGGCCTCAGGCTGGGCCAGGGCAGAGGCAGGTGGGATAGTGGGAAAATTTCTTCTTGTGTTGTCAAACATGAGAAGAGGCTGCCCAGGGTGAATCCCCATTCCTGGAGGGATTTTAAAGCCATGTGGATGTGGCATCTGGGGACATGGTTACAGTGGCCTTGGCAGTGCTGGGGGAACAGTTGGATTCAGTGATCTCAGAGGCCTTTTCCAACCTTGACAATTCTGTGATTCCAAGCCAAATCCCTTTGGCCTTGCCTGTATCCCAGGACAGCAGTGCCAGGCACTGAGCTGGGTGTGCACAGCAGAGCCCACCTGTGCCCCGGGGGAATTGTGGTGTAAATAACCAAGTGACGAGTGCTCTGCTCTGCCAGATGAACAGCCCTGCGAGGAGGAAGGTCCGGAAAGCCTGGAGCTTCCCACGTCGTTGGCAGGGAAGTGGGAAGAGGTTTTTTCCAGCCCAGAGGAGGAGATGCAGTCGAGCAGCAAGAGCCAGAGCGGGTCGGACCCGCCGCAGCGAACCCCGGCGGGCAACGGGCTGAGACGCTCCGTGCGCCGCAGGAGGGACTCGGCCAAGAAGGACCCTCCCCAGGAAGGAGCCGCAGAAAAGGGGCCGTACATCTGCTGCGAGTGCGGGGAGAGCTTCCTGGACAAGCAGCTCTTCGCCAGCCATCAGAAGGCACACGCCAGGGAGGAGGCCCGCACTTCCCTGGAGCACGGCGAGAGCCCCTGGCAGAAATCCAAACCCAAGGGCCAGGGCTCCTCCCGCTCCAAACCGTCCAAGCGCCCCGACGGCGACAAGGGCTCCGGATTCAAGTACGGCGTGGTCAGGCACCAGGTGAACAACATGGTGGAGAGGCCGTACACCTGCTCCCAGTGCAAGGAGAGCTTCAGCCTGGAAGTGAGTCTTATCCTGCACCAGAAGCTGCACACGGGGAAGGGCGACGGGCCGCTGACGTGCACCTACTGCGGGAAGGACTTCCGAGACCTGTCCAAAGCCATCCGCCACCAGCGCATCCACACCGGGGAGAGGCCCTACCAGTGCACCGAGTGCGGGAAGAGCTTCATCCGCCGGGATCACCTGCTCAAGCACTGGCGGGTGCACACCGGGGAGACCCCCTACCAGTGCCCCGTGTGCGGGAAGCACTTCCGCTACAAAGAGTCCCTGAATTGCCACCAGAAAATCCACTCGCGCAACCCGCGGCCCGCGGAGGAGGCGCAGCTGGGCCTGGAGTCGGCAGGGACCCAAACCAAGCATTTCTGCGTGAAAAAAGAGACTACGCAGTAGCCGAGGAGGGGCCGGGCGGGAGGGCTCGCGGTGACCGTGACGGTGCAGCATGATGGCAGGTGACTTGTATCGCAGCTAATCCACGTGGTCATGCTACAAAAGCTTTGGTGAAGCATCCAAGGAATTCCTCTTACAAACTCTGAGCGGCCGGGCCAGGCACCTCTGCGGCCCCGCGGCGTCCCGTGGCTCTCCCGCCGCGGCGGCGGCCCCTGAGCAGGGTTGGATTTCGCCTGTAGAGAATAATCCCGAGCGATTCTCCGGGGCCCGTATTTAGCAGGTGTTCCCCCACCTATCTTTGTGCATATTCAGGAGTGACAAGCTTTCGCTTTCTTTTTTCCACTCGTTTCACTGCAAGGCTGGAGGCGCGAGGAGGGAGGGAGGGAAGGAAGGTGCCATTCCCAGGCAGTTGGTCGCCCGCTCCCGTCGTGTTGCCGTGTCCCAAAGGGCTGCGAGGCCAGGATTGGGCTGAAGGGGAGAGAGGCGAGGCAGAGAGGTGGGTTAGGGCACGACACAGGATTTGTGGAAGGCGGAAAAGCAGAGAGGAGAGTGTGGCAAAGAGCAAGGTGAGAGAAAGCAGGTGCAGGAGAAGGGGCTGAGGACATTGGAGCAGGAGGAGTCGGGCAGGGCAGCGTTGGAGGCGTGGTGGGATCACGTCTCCTTTCTTTGGAAGGTGTTGCTGGCACCAGCCGGGCCGTGGTTTCCCTCTGGCCCGAGGGGATGGTGCTGCTGGGCCCACATACAGACTCCTGTCAATGAAGGTGATTTTATTACTATTTTTTAACTGGGTTTGGTCTCACTCAGGTAAGTCAGACGAGTGAAAGCAGCTTCTCCTAACCCCTGTAAAGAGCTGTTTGGTTTTTAGTTAACCTAGAAGTAGTATATTATTATTATTATTATTATTATTATGAACTATTATTATTATTAATTATTATGATGATGATAATACTACAAGGAAAGGTGTGACACTATATTTCACAGTTGCTCTAAAACACTTCAATGTATGCGATAAACGCCCGGAGTTTTCCAGCCGTTTGTGTAAATATTGGTTGAGCTCTGGAGCTGTTGGTGTTGTTCGAGGTGCCTGTACGTGGTGTCTCTTCGCTGTGTATCGTCAGCTGCTGGTTCGTGACCGTGTTTTGTAATAACTTTTGTAAAGTCTGTCAATACAGTGTTTCCATTCTGAATTCCGTGTGGGATGAGCCGTGGCAGCCCCTCGCCAGTTCCTGCAGCTCCTGGCTCTTACTTGGGAGCTTTGCCAGGTAATTTGTGGGGCAGGTGAACGGCACGAGCCAAGCTGAGCATCTGTGGAGCCCGGCCTGGCAAAGGAGGCTGCTCCAGGTGTGCATCTGGCATTTGGGATTCGTGTTCTTACCTTTTCCTCATCTGGAAGCAGATTTTGGGTTTATGATCCATGAGCCAGCCTGTCCCACACACACTGAGGGCTGAGGGGTCACTTCCCTCAGTCAGGGACAGGACAGGGCAGAGCTGGGATATCCCATGCCAGGAGAAGCGCCAATGGCTGTGACTGCTTCAGAGCTGGGATTGTGGAATCCCAGAATGATTTGGATTGGAAGGGACCTTAAAGGATGCCCAGCTGGTGCCACACACAAGGTGCTTTGCCCTTCCAGGAACTCCCCACAGCCCAGTGTCTCTTCCCTGCCAGAGCCCAGCTCAGGGGGATGTTCCCCTCTCCCAGGTCTCCCTTGGGGAAACCCACCAGACTCCCCCCAGAGCTCCAGCAATGCCCAAGGGGTTGTTCCCCTTTGAGATCCCATGTGGGAGGTGGACAGGGCAGCCTGTGGGGTGGAGCCACTGCAGGGATGTGGCACTTGTGGCCCACAGATCCTGGCTTTGGCTTTTGCCAGGCGGGAGCCCCTCAACCATCCCAATCCCTGCAGGGTGCCTGCAGAGCCAGAGTGAGCAACCCTGGAGCCCCTGGATGGGATGGAGCTGCCCCACGAAGGGGGTGGTGGGGAGGAAGAGGAGGAGGGAGAAGAGTTCAGGGAAGGAGCATCCTGTGGGATCTGGGCTGGTGGGGGTTGCCGGTGGTGGAGCTGAGCACACGGGGACTCCATGAGGATACACACATGTCCTTCTGTGTTGCACACGTGTGCTGTGTGTGTGTAAACACACCTGCACACATGGCCTGAGCCCTGGTGACAGGGACAGTGCTGTCCATGGCCACAGCCACATCCCCATCCCGCTCTGGCTGATCACGGTGAAGGGAATAAATACACCTGATAAAAACACTTGGATCTCAACAGGGACAACACGGAGCCTCCCACAGCTGGGATCAGGCATTCCCTCTGCCCAGAACCTGCCCTGGATCCGTCTCCCCAGCTGCACTGGGATGTACAGACCCCCCTCCATCCCAGAGCTGCTCCTGGTGGCTCCTCCCAATGGGTCACTCCTGGATGGGGGTTGCAGATCCCTGGGACAGCCCAGAGCGGGGCAGGGTGTCCCTAACTGGGGGTCCCCACCTGCTGTCACACCCGTGTATCCCCCCAAGGCTGGGTGCCTCATCCTGTCCCCCTCGTCCCCTCTGCTTTCCCACAAACCGAAGGATTTCCTGCCCTTCTCCTGTTTGGTGTTCCCAACTTCCCCCAGTTGTCAGCCCAGGTCTCCAAAGTCAGGACTGGGAATGGGGCTGTGTGCCAGAGAGAGAAGGGATGGGACAGGGCAGATGGGATGGCCTGGGGATGGAATGAGGTGGGACAGGAAGGATGAGATAGGTCAGGGGGTGGGATGAAAACGGTGGGACAGGGTGGGTGGGATAGAATAGGGTACAGGGGGACAGGGATGGGATAGGATGGGACAGGAGGGCGTGGATGGGATGTGACAAGATGTGAGATGGACAGGGTGGAACTGGATGGGACATGACAAGAGTAGGCAGGACACAACAGGATGGATGGGATGGGACAGGGTGGATGGAGTGGGATGGCAAAGGACAGAGGGTGTGATGAGACAGGATGGATGGGATGGGACAGGATGGAACTGGATGTGACAGATGGGATGGGATGGGATAGGATGGGACAGGGTAGCGTGGATGGGACTGGACATGGTGGGATGGATAAAAGGGCCATGACAAGACTGCACAGGATGGACAGGGACAGAATGGGACAGGATGAGGTGGACGGGAAAGGAGAGGACAGAGCGGGAGGGGACGGGACTGGCGGGTCGGGTCCGGTCCTGTCCAACGCGGGGAGCTCGTCCCGGGGGGGTCTCTCCGGCGCCGGGGGTGAGGGCAGGGGGGTCTCGGGGTCCATTTCCACGGCGCCGCCGCCTCCGGCCGCCATTTCAGAGCCCGCGGGGCCCGACGGGGCGGGGACGGGCGGGGGGGACCGACGGGGCGGGGACGGGCGGGGGGAGCCGCGCCGGGGTCTCTCTGCCGACCCCGGGGCGCACCGAGCACACCCCAGCGCTTGCCCAGTGCCCTCCCGTCTCTCCCACTTGCCCCTCTCACTCTGCCCCCTCCCCAGTCAAACCAGTCCCTTCCCCAGCCCTCCCAGTGACCCCCCAGTCCCCCCTGTTAGCCCGGGAACAGCTCCAGTTCCCCCATTTCCTGCAGCATTCCCCCAATTCCCTCGGGAATAGCTCCAGTTCTTCCCAGTTCCCTCCAGTCCCCACTGCCAGCCCAGTTCCCTCCTGAACACTCTCGGTTCCCCCCAGTTCCCTCCAGTCCCCCTCTGTCAGCCCAGTTACCCTGGGGACAGCCCCAGTTCTTCCCAGTTCCCTCCTGAACAGCCCCAGTCCCTCCCAGTTCCCCCGGTCTCTCCCCAGTTTCCCCGGGAACAGCTTCTGTACCGCGCACTCTCCCAGGTCCCCCCAGTCGCCTCCGCCAGCCCAGTTGCCCCGTGAACAGCCCCAGTTCCCCCCAGTTGCTTCCCTGTCAGCCCAGTTACCCCGTGAACAGCCCCAGTTCCCCGCAGCCCCTCCCCAGTCCCGCCAGCCCCGTTTCTCCTGGTGCTGCCCTCCCAGTGCCCAACGTCCTCCCAGTCCCTTCTGTGTCCCCAGTCCCCCTCAGTCCCCCAGTTCCCCTAGTCCTTCTCCAATCGCTCCCAGTCCCCCCCGCCAGCCCAGTGCCCTCTATTCCCTCCAGCTCCCCTCAGTTCCCTCCAATCCCTTCGGTCCTCCAGTTCCTGCCCAGTCCCTCCAGTCTCCCCAGTGCCCCTGGCCCACTATTCCCTCCAGCCCCTCCAGTGCCTCCAGTCCCCCTGGTCCCCTATTACCCCAGTCCCTCCAGTCTCTCTGGCCCCCTATTCCCCAGTCTCCCCACTCCCCCCCACTTCCACCACTCCCCACCAGTCCCCCTTGTCCTCCCACTCCCTCCCCACTTTCCCCACTCCCTCCAGTCCCCTTCCAGTCTCCCCCAGCCCTCCCGTGGGGGACCAGCCAACCCCTGCCCAGTGCCCCCAGTCTACTCCCAGTCCCTCCAGATCCTCCCAGTGCCCTAGTCTGTTCCCAGTCCCTCCAATGCCCAGGTCCTCACTGTCCCCCTCTATCCCCCAGTCCCCCCAGTCCCTCCAGTGCTCGGGTCCCCACTGTCCCCCTCAGTCCCTCCAGATCCCCCCAGTTTCTCCCCAGTCCCTCCAGTGCCTGGATCCCCATTGTCCTCCACTGTCCCCCAGTCTCCCCAAGTCCCTCCAGTGCCCGGGTCCCCACTGTCCCCCATGTCCCTCAGTCCTCCCAGTCTCCCCAGTGCCCCTGGCCCCATATTCCCCCAGTCTCCCTGGCCTCCTATTCCCCCCCGTCCCCTCCAGCTCCCCCTACACTTCCCCCAGTCCTCCTCTGTCCCCCCCCAGTCTGCTCCCAGTCCCTCCAGATCACCCCAGTGCCCCAGTTTCTCCCCAGTCCCTTCAGTGCCTGGGTCTCCACTGTCCCCCCCAGTCCGCCCAGCTCCCCCTTAGTGCCCCAATCTCTCCCTGTTTCCCCCATCCCGGTGCCGGTGCCGGCGGGGGGGCCCCGACGGGGCGGGGGCGGGGCTGCCGTGGGGCCGCCAGGGGGCGCTGTTGTTGCAGCGGGCCCCGCCCCCGGCCCCGCGCTGGCAGCGCCCCCTGTCGGCGCGGCGGGAGCGGCCGGAGCGGGAGCGGGAGCGGGGCCGGACCCGGAGCCGGAGCCGCGCTCGGTGTCGGAGGAGCCGCCGCCGCCGCCGCCGCCGCCGTCGCCCGGCCCGCCCGGTCA
>JAWWLZ010000082.1:713937-725448 GCA_035041345.1 Poliocrania exsul | reverse complement strand
CATCCATCCATCCATCCATCCATCCATCCATCCATCCATCCACCCATCCATCCACCCATCCATCCATCCATCCATCCATCCATCCATCCATCCCTCCCTCCCTCCCTCCATCCATCCATCCATCCATCCATCCATCCATCCATCCATCCATCCATCCATCCCACTGCTGGTCACTCCAGGAAGAAGGGGGGGTCTCTTGCTGTCCCTGTCACAGTGAGGCAGAGGAGAGGCCATTCCCAGGCCGGGTGTGCTGTGCCAGGAGCAGAGCTGGACACTGGCAGTCTGGTGCTGTGTGTCCGTCGAGCCGTGCTGTGCCAGAGTGCTGTTCTATCCCAGTGAAATGGCAGCAGGTGGAGCTGCTCTGGAATCACTCAGCATCCCAGGCCGTCACAAACCAATGGTGCTTTTATCCCCCACATGGAGCACCGTGGAGCTGCCAATGTCCTGGCAGGAGGGTCTGAGGGCATCCTCAGGGGCGGTTTTTCTGAATTCCACATCGAGGGGCAGCTTCCCAGTGCTGGGAGGCTGCAGCTGGCTCACATCTGGGCCGTGGGGCAGGGCAGGCAGGGGCCAACAGCTGCAGCAGCTGTTTCTGTAGCACCCCCTGTGTGCATGAAAGGCCACGCTGTAACACCCGGTGCCCCTAACACTGTCGCTGTTTCCCCTCAGAGGACGGGATCGTGATCAAGACGGAGGAGGAGGAGGAGGACGACCCCGACGCGCTGGAGCCGTGCGCCATGTTCTCGGGCAGGGCGGAGCCGCCGCCGTTCGCGGGCCACGAGGCCGCGCTGGGCTGCGAGGCGCAGTGCAGCTCCAAGGGGCAGCCCCGCGGCCTGGCCCCCCGCGTCAGGAAGGCGCCGGCCTGCGACAGGGACTCCGGGGACATGAAGCCGGCCAGCGCCCAGCAGCGGAACCGCGCGCGGGAGAGGCCCTACATCTGCCCCGAGTGCGGCAAGAGCTTCATGCTCAAGATCAACTTCATGATCCACCAGCGCAACCACCTCAAGGAAGGGCCCTACGAGTGCCACGAGTGCGACCTCAGCTTCCGCAACAAGCAGCAGTTCCTGCTGCACCAGCGCAGCCACACGCGCCGCGGCGTGGGGGTCCCGCGGCGCCCCGAGCATGGCCTCAAGCCCCCGGCGCGGCCGCCGCCGCCCGGCAAGCCCTACAAGTGCTCCGAGTGCGAGAGCAGCTTCAGCCACAAGTCGAGCCTCAGCAAGCACCAGATCACCCACGTCGGGGAGCGGCCCTTCACCTGCGGCGAGTGCCGGAGGAGCTTCCGCCTGCAGATCAGCCTCCTCATGCACCAGAGGATCCACGCCGGCAAGAATGAGATGGCCTTCCTGTGCCCCCAGTGCGGGAAGAACTTCACGCGGCCCTCCCACCTGCTGCGGCACCAGCGGACTCACACCGGCGAGCGGCCCTACCAGTGCAGCCAGTGCGAGAAGACCTTCAGCGAGAAGTCCAAGCTGACCAACCATTACCGCATCCACACGCGGGAGCGCCCGCACGCCTGCGCCGTTTGCGGGAAGGGCTTCATCCGCAAGCACCACCTCCTGGAGCACCAGCGCATCCACACGGGCGAGCGGCCCTACCACTGCGCCGAGTGCGGCAAGAACTTCACGCAGAAGCATCACCTCCTGGAGCACCAGCGGGCGCACACCGGCGAGCGGCCCTACCCCTGCACCGAGTGCACCAAGTGCTTCCGCTACAAGCAGTCCCTCAAGTACCACCTGAGGACGCACATGGGAGAGTGAGGGGCTGCCCACGGCTTCCTCCCCCTCCTCTCCCTCTCTCCCTCCATCCCTCTCCTCCTCCTCCTCCTCCTCCACTCGTCTCTCCCGCCCTCCCTCCATCCATCTCCCCCCACCCCAGCTCAGGGCATGGACATCAAGGAAGCTTTGTGTGGTAGCGCCGCTGGTCTGGTGGAGACTGGGCTGATTGGAAATAAATTAATGAGTTAAAGCAAGCAACGCGCGGCAAAATTAAAAGATTATATATATATAAAATTAACAGAAGCAGCTGATTTAGGGGGAATCCTCACCACCAACAAAAGAAACCTGTACAGGGTGTTTTGCCGGAGTAGGACTCGTAACTGCTTTTTAAATCTACTGTTTGGGTTTTTTTAATAAATGTGGAGGAACTTTTTATTTGATAAGCAACCTTAGGATGGGCAAGATTTTTTTGTTTTTGTTTTTGGTTTTGTTTTGGTTTGGTTTGGTTTTTTTGGTTAAATGCTCTGTAGGCTGATTCTGGCACAGTCACTTTTTGTCCAGGAGCTCTGCAGAGGTGCTGCCATGTCCCAACTTTCCGGGTGGGACACTACAGCGTGTGGCTACAAGGAGCTCCGGCCGGGGGGAGGTGAGTAATTAACAGATCCAGCTAACGAGGAGGTTCTGCGTGTGTGTAGATTGGAAGCGCTGGTAGGTGCCTGCCTGGCTCGCGGGGCTGTGATGCACTCCTGAATTATACAATAGAATAAAATTCTAGTTGCAGTAAAAGACCCTTTTTCTGGTAGGACCCCTCAGCAAGGCTCCTCCACACACTCATTCCTGGCGCTCAGTCCTCCCGGGGGTCCGGCATTCCTGGTGCCACCAGAGTGGCACTGAGGGCATCGCGGTGCAGGGGGTGTGGCCGTGGGTGCTGTGGGGTCACCATGGACCTGAGCACAGACTCTTGGTGTGCTTAACTGCTCTTCTCTCTGAACAAGTGGCAGGAGCAGCAGGATTGCTGCCCCAGCTGAGGAGCAGGTCCTGGGCTGGCTCTGAGGAGAGCCCTGACCAGCTTGAGGCTGCCTGGGGAGATGTCCCACGTCCTCACTGTGGGGTTCCTCACCACGTGTCACAGGGGGTGGGACACGGGTCCATCTCCTTGCTGTCCCACCAGCTGGGCTCCCTGGGATCCAGCTTGTCCTCACTGCACCTCCTGAGGCTGGGCTGTGGCCACAGTGGTGACACCAACTCCCTGGAGCACACTGGGCTCCTTCCCAGTGGTGTCAGATCTCCTGTTGGACAGTGGCATCAATAAACAGAGCGATGATGGATGAGTTGTCAGGACCTGTTAATGCCTTTGCAGAACCAAAGTCCTCATCCAGGACTTCCCTGGCATATGAATGCTTCCTGAATTTGGAATTTGCAGCCTCTTCCATGCCAGAAAGCACTGGAGAGCAGCACAGCCATGTGGAGCTGCCAAGAGCCACCAGCCAGTCACTGCTGTGAATGGGAGCGTTTTGGGGCTGCCAGGACAGGCTCCAGCCAAGGCTCAGCCTTCCCACTGCCCAGGTGGCGCCTACAACTCCTTGGAAGGAGTTTGGGTGTGCAGCCTGATTGGATTGATACTTCCACCCCTGGAAGTGTCCAAGGCCAAGTTGGACAGGGCTTGGAGTGACCTGGGGTAGTGGAAGGTGTCCCTGCCTGTGCCAGGGGCTGGAGTGAGATGATCTTTAAGGTCCCTTCCCACCCAAACCGTTCTGGGATCCCATGCCAAGTGCCAAGATGGGGCTGGATATCCTGGGAGGGAGGTGTGGGTGCAGGACAGGGGGTCTGGCTGCAGCCCCAGGCTCCTCAGCGGCCTCCCTGCATCCCTCTCATCCAGACTGGATGCAATTAAGGGGAAGAAATAAAAAGCACAACTGCTCGTGTTCGTCACACTGGCAGCACCACAGCCCTGACAGCATCCTTTTTCCTTCCTAAAAATGGATGGATTCAGCTTTTTCTTGGCAAAACCAGCACTAAGGAGCCCTTACCAGCCTGGCTGCCCCTCTGCAGTGCCAGGACCTTGGCACAACCAGGCTGGCAGTGCCTGTGCTCTGCTCCATGTCGCTGGGCCCCACCTGGCACCTCCTCTCCTCTCCCCCTCATGCTGCTGCTCTGCTGCTGCACACAATGGCACCAGTCCCTGGACTGCCAGGACTGAACAACATCCAGGTGACCTTCAGTAGCTCCAGTGTCAACAAGGCATCTCCCACGCCCCAGGGAGGACAGACACAGCCATGGCACCGAGCACTGACCTCGGTAGTGGCAGTGCTGTGGGCACAGATCCGGGGGTGGCACAGGCAGGAGCAGCCTCGCTGCCCCCTGAGCCATTGCAGGGGATCAGCAGGTTATCACCCTCCACTCAGTTATAGGGGGTTTGTTTGGGGGCTGCTCGATGCCACAACACCAGAGGGGTGAACACAGGGCCCGTGGGCTCCTCCAGGGCTCGTGGTGCCAGAGGGTTGTCCCGGGGTGCCAGGGGAGGTGGACATGGGTGCACCCAGAAGGCAGCAGCTCTGGGGACAGGGGACAAGCAGGACCCACCACATCTGGGCTGTGAATATCCCCTGGCAGCACTCCAGAGGCTCTGGATGACCAGGGACATAAGGATGTCGGCCTGGGGGGTTGCAGGGATGGTGAGCAGGGGCTGGAAGTGCCTTGTTGACACAGACACACACACAGAGACACAAACACACATGGACACAAAAATGCACATACACACATGTGTGTTCTGAGATCCAGGCACACAAACATACAAAGGGAGAGATGGACACTCCCATGCACACACACACACATGTAATGATATGGATCCACACACATGTGCACACACATACATGTGTAAAACACAGATGACCACACATGTGCACACATGGACACATAATGCTCACATCCCTGTGTACAGGCACTGACACATGCACAGCCCTGCACACCAACACCCAAATGCATATATGGAGACACACACAGACACATGTGCCCATGCAGTGCACACATACACACTCACACATGCACACCCCACACATGCACACATGCTGTGATCCATGTGCACACACGTGCACACACACATGTACAGAGAGACATGCACACATCAGCACACATCTACAGACAGATATCCACCCACACATGCACAGACATGCAGGCACGCATGCACATCCATGTAAAGAGATACACATTAACACACACACACACATGCACAGACATGCATGCACACACCAGCACATATACGTGTGCACACACACACGTGTGCATGCACACACATCCATGATCCATGTGCACTAGTGCACACACACATCCACGTGCACAGACGTGCATGCACACACCAGCACATACACATGTGCACAGACACATGTGTACATGCACACGTATCCATGATCCATGTGCATTGGTGCACACACATCCATGTGCACAGACACGCATGCACACACCAGCACATACACATGTGCATAGACACGTGTGCATGCACACACATCCACGATCCATGTGCATTGGTGCACACACATCCATGTGCACAGACACGCATGCACACACCAGCACATATACGTGTGCACACACACACGTGTGCATGCACACACATCCATGATCCATGTGCACTGGTGCACACACACATCCACGTGCACAGACATGCATGCACACACCAGCACATACACATATGCACACACACACATCCATGTGCACAGACATGCACCCATGTGCACAGATAAGCAAGTATGTATGCACATCCATGTGCACAGACACACATGCACACATGAGTACATACACACACAGACTCACAGAGAGACACAGACACAAAGACATGCACACAGACACATAGACAGACTCACAGACATGAAGACATGCACACACACACAGACACAAAGACGCACACAGAGACAGACACACAGGCAGGCACAAATATGCACACAGAGACACACGGACTCACACACACAGACACAGACACACACAGACACACACAGACACACACAGACACAGACACAGACACAGACACACACACACACACACGACACACTCCCGCGTCCCCAGCCCATTCCCGTCCCTGTAACCCCGCCCCATCCCGCCCCATCCCTGCCCTATCCCTGCCCTATCCCTGCCCTCCCCGTCCCATCCCGGCGCTTTCGCTTTCCCTTTCCCCTCGGCCATGGCTCGGGGGATGCCGGCGCTGGGCGAGCAGCTGGAGGCCGAGGCCACCTGCTCGGTGTGCCTGGAGCTGTTCTCGCGGCCGGTGCTCACGGAGTGCGGGCACAGCTTCTGCGAGGGCTGCCTGGAGTCTGTGCAGCGCTGCGGCCCCGCCGCCTGCCCGCAGTGCCGCTCCGCGCTCAGCCCGGGCGCGGCGCGACCCAACCTGGCGCTGGGGGCCGTGGCCGAGCTGGCGGCGGCGCTGCCCAGACCCGACCCGGGGTGCCCCGAGCACGGCGAGCCCCTAGCGCTCTTCTGCGAGCCCTGCGCAGCCCCGCTCTGCGCGCTCTGCCTGGACGAGCCCCCGCACCGCGCGCACCGCGTCCGACCCGCGCAGCGCGCAGCTCGCCAGCTGCGGGTACCGCGGGCATGGGCGGGGACTGCGGGGAGCTCGAGCATGGGATGGGGCTGCGGGGCACGGAGCTCCGACACGGGCTGCGGGCACCACGGACAGGGGCTGCGGGTACCGCGGGCACGGGGCACGGCTGCGGGGCAGGGAGCTCTGGCACGGGATGGGGGTACCGCGGGCACGGGCAGGGACTGCGGGGCGGGGAGCTCCGACACGGCTGGGGGCACCACGGGCTGGGGCTGCGGGGCAGGGAACTCCGGCAGGGGCTGCGGGTACTACGGGCATGGGCTGGGTGCCTTCGGGGGACAGTCAGGGTCCCCTCGGGGCACAGGTTGGGGTCCATTTGAGAGACAGAGTCAGGGTCCCCTCAGGGCACGGCTTGGTGACCACTGTGGGCATGGACTGCGGGCACTGTGGGGCACGGGCTGGGTGCCTTAGGGGACAGAGTCAAGGTCATCGTGGGGCATGGGCTGGGCTGCCTTGAGGGACAGTCAGGGTCCCCTCGGGGCATGGGTTGGGGTCCCTTCGGGGCCTGTGTTGGTGACCTTTCCAAGCATGGGCTGGAGTCCCATCTGGGCACACATCTGGGGTCCCTTCAGTGACAGGTTGGGGTCCCCTCTGGGCATGGGCTGGGGGCTCCTCTGGACACACATCTGAGGTCCCTTTCAGGGACTGGCTGTGGTCGCCTCCAGGCCTGGATGTGGCCCCTCCATACAGGGGTGGGATCCCTTCCAGACAGGCATCTGGGGTCCCTCCCAGACACAGGTCAGGTCTCCTCTGAGCACAGACTGGGGTCCCTCAGGGCACAGCCCCCTCCACACCCAGGTTAGGGTGGGTCCCTGCCCAGCCACGGGGTTGGGACCTGTCCAGCTGCTGGCTGGGCCCTGTCTGGGAACAGGTTTGAGTCCTGGGCTGGGATCCCCTGTCCCATCCTGCTGGTTCTCCCGCAGCTCCCACTGCCCATTGCCTGCTCCCAGCCCTCCCAGGAGCACAGGACCCTCTGCCCCACCCCACTGTGTCCCCACACGGTCCCCTGTGCCCCACACATCCTCAGCCAGGGTCTCTTCCCCAAAATGTGGCTCGTTGTGCCACAGGGGGTGGCTTGGAGGAGCAGGAGATATTTTATGGAATCCAGTGAATTTATGGAGCATGTCTGAGCCACTGCTACTGTCACTGCAAACCTTCCCACTAATCACACTTCCAACACCAGAAATTGTTTTTCCTAATTAGAAAAAAAGAAAAAAACCCTGAACCACAAACTCTAGGGTTTCCACATGAAGCTATTCCAGAAATGTTTCTGGCCAGAACAGCTGTGGAAGGGGATGTCCCCAGCCTTACTCTTGTGTGCTTGGAGACGTGGGTGCTGCCTCTGGGCTCAAACCCCCAGGCACCCAGGGGTCACCCCCAGGCGCCCAGGGGTCACCCCCAGAGTGGGACTGTCCCCACAGGGGCTGTTTGGTGACATCACCTCCCCACTGCAAAAGTCACTTTGAAATTGCCAAATCCACCTTTTTTTTTTTCTCCCCACTGCAGGAGAAACTCCAGAGCAACCTGGTTTTTCTACAAGAAGCAAAGGAAGAATTGAAATCCAAAGGAGAGCCAGCAAGTGTTAAGCTGCTGGTGTGTGTTCCTCTCCATGCCCTGCACCTGCTCCCAACCCACCTTCCTGGGCATGTCCTCTCTCTCCCTCTCCTCACATATTTCTTTCCATCACAACAATGCTTTCCTCTCTCCTCTCTGTCCATCCCATATCTCCTCCTTGGGTCCATCAACATCCAGACTTGCCACCCTTCTCTCCAGGCTTCCATCTTTTCCTCCCTTTCTGTGTGCCCCTTGCCCCTCTCCCCACCCCGTGCCATAGGCCGGGGTCACTCACGGCCTCCACGTGGTGCCTTGCAGGAGACGCTGGGCCTGGAGGAAGCGAAGCTGAGGGACACCTTTGAGGAGCTGGAGCGGTTCCTGCGGGAGCAGAAGGAGGTGCTGCTGGCCCAGTTCCCCCCAGTGCTCCTGGAGCTGGGCACGAGGTCCTCTGAGTACAACTCCAGTGTCGCAGAGAGGAAATCGCTGCTGGACACGCTGATTGCAGACATTGAGAGGAAACATGAGCAGCCAGAGGTCGAGTTCCTCAGGGTGAGGCTGGGGGCACCCACCTTGGCACTGAGACCCCCAGTGAGGCTGGGGGCACCCACCTGGGCACTGAGACCCCACACTGTGGCCCTGTGGTGAGGCTGGGGGCACCCACCTGGGCACTGAGACCTCCAGTGTGGCTGGGGGCACCCACTTGGGCACTGAGACCCCCAGTGAGGCTGGGGGCACCCACCTGGGTGCTGTGACCCCGCACTGTGACCCCCAGTGAGGCTGGGGGCACCCACCTGGGGACTGACACCCCCAGTGAGGCTGGGGGCACCCACCTGGGTGCTGTGACCCCCAGTGAGGTGGGGGACCCCATGATGAGGCTGGGGACACCCACCTGGCACCCTCTGCACCCCAGTGCAGCCCAGAGTGGTGCCCGTGTGGCTGGTGTGGGTCAGGGGCTACAGTGCTCTCTGAGGGAAGGAGAGGGTTGGGATGAGGCGTGGAGTGCCCCCCTCCCTGATGCCCTGTGTGTTCTCTCTTCCAGGACATTGGCACAGTCCTCAGCAGGTACGAACTGGGCTCGGTGTCACTCCTGCAGCTCTTTGGGCAGAGCTTTGGGAGCGCTGCAGGAGCAGGGAGGGACCTGGTTTGTCCCACTGAGTGGGATTTATCGTGGTGTTCCTGGGAACCAGAGGCCATTGCCCCCTCTCAAAGCCGTGGTTCCTGTGCTGGTTCACAGCTCCCCTGGCTCTGTGGCTGCAGGGATTGCCCCCATTTCCCCTGGGTGCTGGCTGATGGCTGGCTCAGGGCTCCTCTCCCTGTTGTGCCCCCTCAGCTGTGAGGCAGCCAAGGCCCCGATCCCGGAGCCGGTTTCCCCGGAGCTGCAGAGGACTGTTGAGACCCTGTCTGAGACGTGCCAGCTGGTTCTGGGCACGGTGGCTGAATTCAGAGGTAAGGCCCTGCTGGCTCCATGCTGTGCTTCCCCTGGGCTTGGCCAGCAGCAGCAGATCCTCAGTGCCTGGTGCCTCTGCCTGGGGTTTGGGAGCAAAACTCCCCTGCTCTGGATGGGAACCACCTCCAGGACAGGCTTCCCTGGAGCCTGGGGTTCTGAGAGCCTGTGTCTGGTTTGCTGTCCTGATGGGGAGCAGGAGAGGTGCCATAGGAGGGGAAACTCATGCATCTTCCTTTCCTTCCTCCAGAGAACCTGCAGAGCAAGATAGACAGAGAAAGGGGTAAGTTTCTGCAGCTGATGGGCACAAATGAATGAGAAAAGCTTTCCAGGATGTGTTTCCCCATGTCCTTGGCACAGAGATAGGCTCACACCACAACATCTAAAACCAGCATCTGGCTGGCACTGTGTCCTGTTGTTTTGACTGGGCCTGCTGTGAAATTCCTGGTGTGTCCCTGTGCCAGGCAGTGCCAGTGGCACTGTCCTGTGACACAGAACGAGGGCCAGGCCAGCATGAGCTGTGTTGGGCTGTGACCAGTTCAGCAGAGGGGCTGTGTGTGTGTTCTCAGCTGGCACTTAGAAGTGCCCTCTCAGTTTTTGGGATGAGTGACTTGAGCCCAGGGTGGTTGTGCCTCAGTTTCCCCCACGCTGCAGTCCCTGGAGGAGGGGGTTAGCAGAGGGCCTGGGGTGGTGACACTGAGCTGTGACACCCGTGTGGCCTTGGGGGATGGCCACGGGATGGCAGCAGAACATCCCACATGGATGGGGTGGGTGGCTCCAGCTCTGGAGGGAGGTTGCCCGGTTGGTCGCAGAGCAGGGTTAGGAGCTGGTTTGCCCTTGGGAGAGCACTTGTACCCCTTGTCCCAGGAGCAGGGACTAGCTGGCAGCACTCCTGCCTTGCAGCAATGCCCCCTCATACCCACGGGGTAACTGCTGCCCACTCCCAGCCTGGCTGCGGAGCCAGCAATGCCAGCAGGCCTGGATGCAGGTTTAGCAAAGTCCATCAAGTCCGTCCCCTGCATGTGGGGACACTGCCTGGCTTGGTCCTGCTGAGGGGAGAGCAGGGCAGGGTAGGGCAGGGCAGGGAGGGTCTCATGCCCTGTGGCACCCAGGGGGCTGCAGGAGTGCCCACTGTGGGGACCTGCCTGATTCGGTCCTGCTGAGCCCCAGAGGGGAGGGCAGGGCAGGGCAGGGAGGGTCTCATGCCCTGTGGCACCCAGGGGGCTGCAGGAGGGCAGGGCAGGGAGGGTCTCATGCCCTGTGGCACCCAGGGGGCTGCAGGAGGGCAGGGCAGGGCAGGGCAGGGCGGGTCTCATGCCCTGTGGCACCCGGGGGGCTGCAGGAGTGCCCGCTGTGCTCCCAGGCGCAGGGAGGCAGAGGTGCTGTTGTCTCCTCGGTGGGCACAGCCTGACCCTCTCTCTGTCCCTCAGAGCGGTTCTGGCTGGACGCAGACACGGCGAGCCCCCACCTGGCCCTGCTGCGGGGCCACAGGACCGTGCGGCTCGCAGAGAGCCCCCGGGAGCTGCCCGACAGCCCCGGGAGGTTCACGGGCAGCCCCAGCGTGCTGGGCTCCCGCGGCTTCACAGCTGGCAGGCACTACTGGCAGCTGGAGGTGGGCCCGGGGCACAGCTGGGCCGTGGGGGTGGCCCTGGAGTCCGTGCCCAGGAAGGACTTGCTGAGCGCGGGCCTGGGCAAGGTGTGGGCCCTGCGGCGGGACTGGGACGGGCGGTACACGGCGCTGCACATGCCCCCCGCCCCGCTGGCACTGAGGGACGAGCCCCGCAGGATCAGGGTCTGCCTGGACTACGAGGGGGGCCGAGTGACCTTCTACGACGTGGAGAACACGAGGCAGATCCTGCAGTTCGAGGCCTCCTTCAGCGAGAAGGTGTTCCCGTTCTTCTGGCTCTGGTCAGCAGAAACCTACATCAGCCTGTGTGACTGAGGGGGTCAGGTGTCTGCTGGCCCCTGCCCTTGGCTGGCTGAGCGTGGCACTGCCACAGCCCCACGCTGATCCCTGGCACACTGGGTGTCACTGTGCCCAGGGTGGCACTGCCACAGCCCCACACTGCAGACTCCCCTCAGCTCTGCTCTTGCTGTGTCTGCTCCTTCTGATCCCTTTGGAGCATTAAAGTTGTGCTGCCCTGCCCCAAGGTGTCTGCATGTCATGGCTGGATCCCGGGGTGACAGTGTGCCCTGGGAGGGACACTGGGTGT
>JAWWLZ010000082.1:694819-705191 GCA_035041345.1 Poliocrania exsul | reverse complement strand
AGCCTCGTTGCTCTTCTCTGGCCCCGCTCCAGCCCCTCAAGATCTTTCCTGACCTGAGGGGCCCAGAACTGAACACATGGGGATCTGTGGCATCCTGGGTGGGCAGGGAAGGAGCAATCCTCTAATCCAGGAGCTGGGAACGTGGTGTGCCTGGTGG
This sequence comes from Poliocrania exsul, assembly GCA_035041345.1. NCBI lineage: Eukaryota > Metazoa > Chordata > Aves > Passeriformes > Thamnophilidae > Poliocrania > Poliocrania exsul. The sequence continues at coordinate 705,034 of JAWWLZ010000082.1, read as the reverse complement.
GCAGCAGGGCCCAGGCAGAGGGGTGGGATCCCCTGGATCAAACGTGATCAGCTGGAGGCAGCAGGCTCTGAATCCAGGGAGATCCAGCAGGGATGTGCCAGGACCTGCAAACCCTGGGCTGAGGAGATTCCCCCAGAGCTGGAGCCACTCTGTGCTGGGCACATCCCTGTGTCACTGTGCTCCTGCCCCTGCAACGTGGGGCCATGCCATTCTGGAGCTGCAATTGCTGCCCCAGTGGATTCCAGGCCATTCTGGGGCTGGAATTGCTGCCCCAGTGGATTCCAGGCCATTCTGGGGCTGGAATTGCTGCCCCAGTGGATTCCAAGCCGTTCTGGGGCTGGAATTGCTGCCCCAGTGGATTCCAGGCCATTCTGGGGCTGGAATTGCTGCCCCAGTGGATTCCAGGCCATTCTGGAGCTGCAATTGCTGCCCCACAGCTGCAGAGCCATGGAGGGAGCTCCCCCTTCCCCACAGCACAGGATTGCTGCCTCTGTCCTGCTCTGGGTCCAAGGGCTCCCTGTTTCACTGACCCCCCCTCACCTGCTGAGTTCCTGCCTTTTCCCCTCATTCTTCCCAGTTTTCCCTTTCCCCTGAATCCCAAGGCAGGGGGAGGTGGGGCAGTGGCTCCTCTGACAAGCTCTGAGTGTGTGGCCATTTTTAAGGCACACAGCAATGCTTGGGTGGTACCACACTCACTTTTACCCATTTTCCCTCATTTCCCCCATATTTCCCCCTCAATTTTCTCTCCATTTTCCCCCCTTCCCCTCAGTCCCAGGGCAGGCCAAGGCAACACATTTGCAGTAAAGCTCTGTGTGTGTGTCCATTTTTAAGGCAAAGACCAACACTTGTGTAACCACCACACTCATTTTTACCCTTTTCCGCTGGTTTTTCCCACTCTTCCCGCCTATTCCGTCACGGAGGGGAGGCAGGCGCAAACATGGCGGCAAAGCGGCCAGGCGGGAACTACATTCCCCAGCATGCACCGCGCAACACGCAGGCGCGTCGCGCTCCCCGGAACGCCGGGAAATGTAGTCCCCTGGCAACATGGCCGCTCTCGCTCTCCTATTGGCCGGTCCGGCCGTCAATCGTGGCTGGTGGGCGGGGCCTCGCCCCCTCCGCCGTTTTTTACTGGCCGACGCGCGCGCGGTGGGAGGGGGTTTGAAAAAACAACCCGCCCCGCGCCGGGCGCCGCGCGCTGATTGGCTGGGCCGCGGTTTGGCGCCAGCTTTGGAGCGGGCGACGGGTACCGGCTGGGCCCAAAAGCGCCGCGGCGGCCGCGCAGAGCGAACCTCCGTGATGGACTCCGCCATGGGCACCGCCAACCCGCATCGCCACCATCACCGCCGCCGCCTCCTGCTGCTCGCCCCCGCATCCCCCGCGCCGCCTGCATCGCCCGCCGTGGTCAAGGCGCTCTTTCAGGACGAGCTCTCGCCTGTCTCCGACCTCCGCCTCACCATGGAGCAGCTGGGGCGCGGGTGAGTGGCGGCCCCGCTGAGGGCAGGCCGAGGGAACCCCGCCTTGGCCTGCTCTGGTGGCCCTCCCAGAAAAGGGACGCTTCGGGTTTATCCATCCCTTCCTTCTTCTGCACCACGGGACCCCCTTCCCCGCGCCATTCGGGCCCTCCGCGGCCTTCCCTTCCATTCCTTTCCCTTCCCGGCCCCAAGCGAGGCCTGGGGGGCCCCCAAAAAAGCCCGAGGACTCCGGGAGTCGTTTGCCTTCCGTTTCCTTCCCCCCTGTTCCCTGTCCCGCCGTGGAGCCTTATGGAGATTCCCGCCTACCACCCCTGTGCTCCCATCAGGCCTTCAGGGGGGTCTTTTACCCCTCCCTCCCCGACCCCTCCTGGCGGTCTTCCCCCCCCCCCCCGACCCCTCCTGGGGGTCTTTTTCTCCCTCCTTCCCCCCAAAAGACCCCTCTGAGGTGTCTTATAACCCCCCAAAGCCCCACGGATGTCTTTTAACCTTCCCTCACAAACCCTACCAATGTCTTTCACTTCTTTTCCTTCTGCTCGTCCCTCCCCACCCCTTCACCCCCTTCCCCCAGAATAAAAAACCCACCAAGGATATCTTTTACCCCCCAAATCCCAACTCCAAGGCCTCGAGGAATTCCCTTTCTCACCCTCCCCTCGTACAGAAGCAATGCCTGGGGGATTTCTCCTCCTTTTATTTCCTCCATCCCCAAATCGAGGCCTTGGGGGTGTTTTCATTCTCTTCTCCCTCCAAAACTGAGACCTTATTCTGCTTCCTCCCCTTCCAAATGGTGTTTTCATTCCCTTCACCCTCCAAAACTGAGGCACTGAGCCCTTATCCTGCTTCTTCTCCTTCCAAATGGGGGTGTTTTCATTCCCTTCTCCCTCCAAAACTGAGGCACTGAGCCCTTATCCTGCTTCCTCCCCTTCCAACCCCCCTCCTTGGCCCAAACCCGGCCCCTGCAGCCCCTTTTTCCCAGCCCTGCCCCCCAAAGTGTGGTCTGAAGGAGCTGTTTGTCCCCACCCCCCCTTCAGAGTGGCCTCAGGGGGTTGTTTTGTCCCCCCCCCACCTCTCAAACTTCACTACCTTCACACCCTCACCCCATTCCTGCTGCCTCCACCTCCCCCATCCCACATGGATCCTCCTTCCCCCTCCTGAGCCCTTTCCCTGGGCTTCCCCCTGTCCCACAAATACCTTTGTGTCCATTTTCCTGCCTTCCCTGCACCATCTCAGCCCTGTCCCTCCCCTCCCTGTCCCTTCCTCCCTTTGACTTTGCAGCCCTGGCTACATTTTTTCAACTAACTCTGCTGGAGCCTCACTCCAGGAGCTTTTCCTTTATTTAAGTGACACTCCATATGATTTTTTTTCTCTCCCAGTGCTGTGATTTAGTGGATACAACGAAATTTGGGAGGCAGCTCCTTATAAAAATGGGTTTAAATTGGGAATTTGGCATTTTTTTCCTGTGCAAAACCTGAATTAAGGAATGGCTGCCACAGGCTGGGCTGATGGAGTGAGGTTTGGGAGATGCTAAAGTGATTCCAGGCACCAATAACCTGAAGTTTCATGGCAAAATCTGTCACTTTGAGGTGTTAAACCCATAATTTGTGACAGCACAAACTCAGGGCAGGCTCTGAGAGCACCTTTTGAACCCCCCAGATTGGTGTGAACAGAGAAGAGTTTGGTATGAGAAGACCTAAAGGCAACCAGGATAATTCCTGTGTTAAATGACACTTCCCTGGCACAGAGGCCAAATTTCTAACATTTAATGATCTTTTTAAACCAAATCCCAACCTTCCTTTACAGGCAGCTGGAAAACCTGGAGCAGGATGTGGGGAACAGGAGTGGCTTGCAGAGATCTGTGTCTTCAGAATCCACAGACTCAGGTGGGGCTCCCCCAGCTGACAGTGGAGGTTGGAAAGCAAGTCCTCCTCACCCTCTCTTTTCTCTCCTTAAACCCAAACTGTGCCAACCTGCCCCAGCTGAGTGGGTTTGCCTTGGGGTTTGGGGTTTCTGTGTGCTTTTTGTGTGGAGCTGTTGTTTCTCTGAAACTCTTCAGTTCTGATACTTGCCCAGAAAAATTGCCTTTTTTTTCATTTTCAGTGAAAATGAATCAATCTCTTACCCCAAACTTGTAGACTCAGAGAAACTCTGGTTCTTCATTGCTGCAGCTGAGGGAATCAGTGTTTCCACAGCAACTTATACCCCACTTTGGAGGCTTTTTTAGCCTAAAAAAGAACTTTATGAACTTCTAACACCCAAGTCCAGCTCACAAACCACAGAGCAGGACAGAACAACCAACCTGGCTGAATCCTCCCTCTCTGCAGCTCCTCAGGAATCTCTGAGCACCTCTGGGTTGTGTGGACTAAAGTGCTGTGGGGCTGCAATGCTCCCCTTGGTTTGTGCTTTTCAAGTGCTTCCTGTTCTTTAAGAAGGACCTTTTGAGTACTTATTCTTTGGAATGAGCCCAAAATCTCTTCCTGGGAAGGGATGTAACTAAAACCAAGGCTTCAAAAACCCCTCACCAACCTAAGGGACTAAATTGTTTATTAAGTTGTGTGGGAGAGAATGAGCCAAGAGTATCCACAGGGCAGTCCAGGCAGGGCTAGGGGGGCTTTTGGTCACTCCAGTTTCCCCCAATCCTTTGATTATCCCTGTCCAAACCCATATGGAGTGTCTGGAACTCTTTTCCAGAGGTCAGGCTGCAGGTGGGACCTTCCCCATGAGCTCCCTGGGTGTTTCTGGGGGAGTTTGTAGCAGTGCCCAGCAATGCCTGTTTGCTGGGTGCTGATTGCCAGGAATTCTGTGTGTCCTCTGCAGGTTTGGCTCTGGATTCTCCTGGCCCTGCGACCTCCAGCGACACCATGGAGGACTCGTATGTACCCACCTGTCTGATTGGCCTGGGGCTCATTGCATGATTAACAACCCTGGCTTAATGAGGCTTGAGGAGGCTTTTCCTTGGCTGGCACATGTGCAGTGGGCTCTTCCCTGCTGAGCTGCTTCTCCATGTGCTGCCCACTGGGGGTGCTGGGAACGGTCCTGCCTGTGCTCTGAGTTAAGGTGTTGTACCACCCACCTTACAGGGCTCTGAGACTGCCCCAAGGGGCATCTAAAGGGCAGTTTCCAACCTTAATTCGTGCTTTGCTGTGCCTTGAATGATCACAGAATCCCAGAATCATTTCAGTTGGCAAAGACCTCCAAGACCATCAGGTCCAACCTTTGGCCCATCACCACGTTGTTGCTGGAACTGATGCCAGGCAGTTGCTCTGAGCTTTGAACCTGCCACTCCCAATTAGATTATTCTTTTGTTATCTGTTCTCTGGGATGGGGTCTTGGATTCACCAAGCTCTTCCTCCTTCAGCCTCACTTCCTGTCTGAACACTGCTGGAAAGAATTTAAGGAGAGGAGGGGAGGAGGAGTCTTTGATTGTTTCAGAAATTAGGAGGGGATAAGCTGGTTATAAAGGGGGTTGGGGAGAGAAAAGTGTAATCAAGAAGCAGATTGTCCAGAGCAGCTGTGGCTGCCCCAGCCCTGGGAGTGTCCCAGGCCAGGCTGGAGCAAACTGGGACAGTGGGAGGGGTCCCTGCCCATGGCAGGGGGTGGGATTGGATTGGATGATCCTTAAGGTCCGTTCCAACCCAAACCATTGTGGGATTCTGTGCTGGGCTGTGCTTCCCATAACCTTTAAACACAGGGCTGGTTTTTGATGTGCTTCTCTCTTGCTTTCAGGTTTGAGAAAGCAATTCTCAAATCCAGCAGAGTGAAGTGAGTATCATCCTGTTTTATGTTCTTGGTGTCTGTTGTAGCTTCTGGAGTTGGGGTGAGTTTTATTTGTGTCTTATACAACAAAATGTTGAATTAAATCTCTCTTCTTTCCCTGCAGCCTGAGAATACCTTTCAGGAGAATACACTCCCTGCCAGTAAGTGAGAGAAATGTTACAGGATTTAGGTGTTTATAGTGCAATACCTTCCCTAACATGTTAATTTTCTGACTTCAAGGCCAGTTGCTGAGGGTGCTTAATGCAAACTGTCAAAACTGCAGCTTGTACATTCTAAATCTCACTGAAGTTACTGTGAAGTTTCCATGATTTGGTTCCATCACTGCTGCAGTTGAACCATTTTGGTCCCTGTGCTGAGATGCCAATACCAGATTTCTGCACAGGGTTTGCACAAATTCATAGTCAGAGACTTTGCAGTCTTTATTAACCCCTTTTGTGCTGAAGATGTGCTTGTTGTGTCATCCTGAGCTGGCATTTTTGTGTGGTCATTGCAGCAAAACCTGCTGGGGTGCAGCCCTGCCCTGAAGAGAAACCACTCTGATTCTCTGGAGTCTGATGCTTTTCAGCCACTGGAACAGGATGACAATAAGGAGAATGTGAGTGATTAGAGGTTAATAAAAATTGGGAGGGCTTTGCATGTGCAGCTCTGCCAATAACCCTGGCTGTGGCAGGGGAAAAGGATTCACTCTGCTTGCTCTGGAGAATTCCAAGGGCTGCTCAGCCATCTCTTCCCAGTGCTGCCATGGATTCTCATGGAATCACTGTCCCTTGGCCTGCCCTGGGTGGGACTCTGATGGGTCTGCAGGAGAGGACACAGCCTTGGCTGCCCTCAGAAAGGCTGAGTTTTGTAGAGCAGTTGGCTGACAGGAATAGAAGAGCCTCCAGCCTGTAGGTGATGCCAGTGGCATTAGTTTGGGGTTATGTTAAATGAAACACTTGTAGCATCTTCAGCTTGGAAACATTCACCTTCAGACTATTCCTGTTGGCAGCAGGGAGCTTAAATCCAAAAGGTCAGGTAGTTTTAACAAAGCCCTGTGAGGATGAAATGATCCAAGCAACTTCCAGGGTTTGTGATTTTGGTGAGATGATCATTTTGCTCCTTTCTGACTCAGGAATCCTTTGAGTTTAAGAAGCCAACCAAGCCAGCTTCTCGGTGCTTCCGTGATGGCAGGGCTGGAGCCAGGAGGAATTCATCTCCTGCTCACACTGTAAGTTCCTTTCAGCTCATTCTCACCCAATTCTCTGGTTCCTCTCTCTGGGAGGAAGGAAAATTGCATCAAGGTGCAAAGGCAGTGCTGTTCATCACCACTGCTCAGGTGCCAAACAGAAAAACTTATTCATCTGCCAGACAAGAAAATTTCTCTCACCTTTGGCTCATGAGATGGTCAGAAATTTGAGAGGGGAGTCAGTGCAGGGCTGAGGGTGGGCATGGCTGTGGAACTGGAGGGGATTTCACTACCAGTGAAGCTGATACTCCTGCTGGGGCTGATGCATTTTGTAACAACAACCCCAGCTGGGTAGAACAAACTGCATTTGGTGTCCAGATGGGACACCCAGGGAGAAAATATCACCTTATTCATGTCCTGTTGCTTAGAAAAAGCAACTGAGAAACCATGGTGGGTCCTTGCACAGAAACCAAGTCCTGTCTCCACTCCTTGGCTCTTCATCCCTGATCCCTCTCTGTGCTGCTGAGGGAACAACCACTGTGTTCCCTGCAGTTCAGGAGGGTCCTGGCACCACCCCTGGGGTTGCAGCATCCTGCAGGAGGGAGGCCAAGGAGTGTTTTTGACTGAGACCTCCCTGCTCTCAGGTTGCCATGGATGACACACCCTCGGGGCAGCGGGAGCACTGCAGGGCAGCCCTCCTGCAGCAGCACTCCCTGCCCTCGGAGAGTGAGGATGATGATGGCTTCCTGGAGCTGCTGGATGACCAGGATCTGAAGGTGTGTGCAAGGGGAATGGGCTGGGAATCCCCAGAGAGCTCTGCCTGGTGGGACAGCCTGCCATGGTGTCAGTGTGCTCAGTAACACTGCGGCAGGTTGGGCTTCGGGGAGTCCCAGAGTCCCACACTGGGTGGGCTTGGAAGGGACCTTAAAGACCACCCAGGTTCAATCCCCCTGCCAGGCAGGGACACCTCCCACCAGGAGATACCATCATCCTTTCCAACTCACACTGTGCTATCTCTGTCTTGTCAGTGCTCTTCCATGGTGCAGACAGTGGGGTTTGTTTGGGGTGTGAACAAGGGGATTATTTTTAGTTGGAGAACTGCATTACAAGAGAGAAATGCTGGAACAGTTGGCATTTTTCTTCAGCAACTTGCTGAAAAACTCAGAGGTGGTATTTGCTTTGGAGCCACTTAAATAGGAGACTGTTTCCAGCTGAGTTTGGAATGCTTGGAGCTCTGGGGGATCCTCACTGAAATCTGTCAGTGAACTGGTGTGACTCCAACACACCCCAGATCGGTCCTGTTGTTTCACTGACAACTGGACTGATAAGGGAGTTAAATCCCTGAGGCTGCTGAATCCAGCTGGAAGGTTTCCCTGAGCCATGCAGAGCTGCATTCCCAGCCTGTGCCCGAGGTGGGACAGGTGGGATGACCTTCCTTTTCCCCTCAGAACGACGAGGAGATGCCTCCAGCCGTGGCGAGCCTGTGGACGGCCCCGCTGGTCATGAGGAGGGCACACAGTCGGGTGAGTGTCAGCTCTGGGGCTGGGCCTGGCCTGGCAGTGCCCACTGCTGGGCCACTGCCTCCCTAAGGACAACAGCAAACAAGCCCTGGCATAGCCCCCTGCACTGTTCCATTATCTCTGGCAGACTGACTTTGTCAGTGTGGGGGACACTTACAGGCTTTGGATTTCTTTTTACACTTCATAAACGTGAGAGGATCTCGACTCTCCCTGTCAGAATCTTGTTGACACACGTGGAATTCGCTCTGGAGGGGTCACCTGGAATGCTGATCCCCTGATAACAGGCTGGGAAGGGAATTCAGACTCCAGTACAGAGCTCCTTGATCTGCTGATAGATGGGCTGCTAATTGGTGTAGAGCACTTGGTCTTGCTTTGGTGCTCCCAGTGCCCCCAGCAACCCCTGTTACTGGAAATGCAAAGCCTGAATAACCCAAATCACCACCCTGTGATGCTCTGCAGGGGGGATGCCTTAAAGGAGGTGGGATCTGTACTAACCTGAAGGGCTGAGGGTTGTGCAATTCCCAAGCCAAACCTTTTCCAGACAACTCAACTCCTCTCCTTCCTCACAGTCCAAGCGGTGCCGGTTGTTTGGCTCTTCATCCATGCCCAGCACTGCAGGAAGAACCACCCAGAAGAGGATGGAGAGGTCCCAGGAAGAGAATTCCCCAGGGAAAAGCAAGAAGAGGAAAAGCCTGCCCGGAACTTCGGAGGACTCGACGGTTGGTGGCTCCACGTCCAGGGATTTGATTCTCTCCACAGAGAACTGATGTGGGGGGATCTGATTTTGGTGTCTGCCTTGTGGAGCTTTTCTGGATGAATTGCTGACAGTTCTCTCTGAGTGTGCAGAGATTTGGGGGAGCTGGGGCAGCACTTACATGGTCCTGAACATGAGCTTTGCCAACAAGAAGCTGAGGGGTCGGAATTCAGGGCTTAGGAGCAACCTCTGAGTTCTCTATGATGGGAAATAGGGAATGGGAAGTGTCTGCTGTCAGTGCTGATCCCTGACCTGTGTCCTGCAGAGTCTGAAGGTGGTGAGGACCCAACACTCCACAGCAGAGATCGAGAGCATCTTGGACAGTGACCAGAGAGACCTGATTGGGGATTTCTCCAAGGTAACCCGAGGGTTTCCATGGCCAGGTGTTGACTGGGGTGTTTCAGTGGCCTCTCCTGGTGGGGAGGCCTCAAACCAGCCCAGAAAAGCCCTTCCCTGTACAGAGGCTTTTCTGTTCCTACTGAAATCTTGCTTATTTGGACTTGAAGGTTGGACTTGATCTTGGAGGTCTGTCCAACCTTAACCATTCTGAGATCCTCACACAGCCAGGAGAGGCTGTTGGTGGGAAGGGAATGGCACAGGTTAGGCACAAAGTGATTAATTTGTGGTTAAAAAACTACAAAATCCCTCTGGTGTGTGAGCCAAAAATTCAGTTCTGTCCCTGATGTTACAATTCTTAGTTTGAACTCCTGAAGAGGTTCTTGTCAGCAAAAGGGTCTGTCAGAGAATGAAGTGCTGGATGCTGTGGTCACATCTGGAATTGTCTCTGTCTTACAGAGTTATTTATTTGCCACTGTCGATGGGAAACATCAAGATTTAAAATACATTGACTCAGAAATGGTGAGTGCTCCAAGGAGAGGCAGGAAAATTCTTGGCTGGGGGTTGGAACAGCACAAAAATGTCTTGAAGCAACTGAACCCTGGTTTTTGTGGGTTTTTTTTTTCCTCAGATTGTGTCTGTGCTGACTGGGAAGTTTGAGAGCTCCATCAAGCAGTGTGTGATAATTGACTGTAGATACCCCTATGAGTACGAAGGGGGGCACATCAAGGTATGTTGGCACTGTAAGAGCCACCCTGAGGGGGCTGAGGTTGCAGCCTGGGGTCACTTGGCACTGTGTGGGGCTGAGTTTTATCCAAGGCCGTGTGGATGTTATTCCTGAGGTGCCCCAGTGCCCCCCTGGCATCCTGCCACACCCTCCCACTGCCTGGATCTTGCACACTGAGCTCACTCTTGTTCAGGAAGTGCCTTTTGCCCTCACAGAGGGGACTGTCCTGCCCTCCTTAGGCACAGGGGGCCTGTGTGCCCAGCACAGAGGAGGGTGTGGGCCACTCAGAGTCCAACATCTGCTGTCCAGGGGAGCTGAAATAAGACTATCAAACCTCATTTAAATCACAGAACAAAGGTCTGTGCAAAACATGACCAGGATCAGGTCACCCAGAGAGCCTGAAGGGGCTCCAGGAGAGCTGGAGAGGGACTGGGGACAAGGGAGGGAGGGACAGGACACAGGGAATGGCT
>JAWWLZ010000082.1:491707-504116 GCA_035041345.1 Poliocrania exsul | reverse complement strand
GGGCTCCCTGCCAGGGCAGTGCCCGCGCTGGGCTCAGTGGGACGTCAGTGCCCTCAGCCCGTCCCCGCCGTAGGTACTCCCAGGCCCTGACCCCGCGTCTCTCCCGCAGGACGATCCCGGTGCTCCCCACAAGCTGCAGGACTCGCTGAAATCCTGCCTGAAGGACGAGGAGCCCTTCAACATCCACAACTCCACCTCGCCCAAGCACGACGGGGGCAAAGGGGAGCAGCAGGACGGGGGGGAGCTCAACTGCCTCCAGAACAACCTGACGTGAGGAGGAGGAGGAGGAGGAGGGAGGGGAGCCAGGCTCCCACCTGCGCCCGCCGGGCCCTCCCGCCGCTGTCTCTTTTCCTTGGCATGCTTTGGTGTGTTTTGTACAGAGGAAAACAAAAATCCCGGTCCTAATTCGGCCGTGTCGTGGGGGTGTTCGCTCCGTGTTTCTCGCTTGGGTTCGTTCCGCGCTGTGATTTCTAAACCTTTGCCGTCCCCGCAACTGACTTTTTTTGTACTTTTGCCCCACTTTTTTTGAAATACAGGTAAAAACAACAAAAAAAGGGAAAAAAACAAAAAAAAAAAGGGAAGATCTTGAAATAAATAAACCTTTTTTTTTTTTAAAGTTAAGCCTCTTGCCGGTGCCTGCAATCTCCTGATCTCCCGGCACAGACACGGTGGGATTCGGTCCCGGCTTCCACGGGGTCCCATCTGAGCCTCACCCGGGGGGTGGTGGGTGCCTGGTCCCCCCTCCTCACCCTCTCCAGGCGCCTCCCCAGCTGTGCCAGGCCACGGGTGCCACTCATCCTGCTGCCAACACATCCTGCTGCCACCCCGGGCCCTCTGGGAGCAGACGGGACAGCCCAGGATGTTTGGTGGGGGTGCCTGAGCTGCTGCAGGGTCTGCTCCAACCCCATCCCTGTCCCCACTGTGGGACCCCCCAAACAGGGTGGTGTGACAGCTCCCAGCCACTCCTGCCCCAACAGCTGCCCAGGATGTCACAGGGATTTGGGGTGAAGCCCCCCAGGGTTGTCACCCCCCGAGCTCCTGGTTCCCATCCGCTTGGAGAAGAGCGGGCACCGCTGCCCTGCTGGCTTTGGCAAGGAGGGGCTGGTCCCCTCACTGTGGCACTGGGAGCGGGCATGGAGTGGGGGTCCCTCCCCAGGGAGCCCCAGCACTCCCCCCACCCTCCCCTGGGGCCGTGGCTCTGTCCTGCTGCCCACAGGAACCGTTTCTTCTGGACACGGATTGGTCCACGAGCCAACACTCACAGTTCCTCGGGAGAGAGCACAGGAACCATTGATCACCCACGATACTGAGTGTGCAGCAGTCAGGGATGCAGCCAGAGCTCTCCTGGCACTCCCCTGGCACTCTCCGGGGCAGGTGGGAGCCAAAGCCGCAGCTCTGCATGGATTGGATGTTCCCAACGTGTCCTCTGAGCTGCTGAATCATTAATTCTCACCTCGCTGGGGAGATGAAGAGATGAGTGGTGGTGGGAGGCAGCAAATGATCCCGGCAGTCACGGGAAGCAGGGGGAGAGGCCTCCTGGCACCGGCGGGATTTGGGCTTTGCCATTCCCCTCCCAGCACGGAGCTGCGGGACAGGTAAATCCATGGATAAAGCCCTGGGACACAGCAGTGAAAGAGGGAGGGGTGGGAGCAGAGCCAAGTGGAGGAGCAGGAGCCTGGCCGAGCCAGGGGAGATGCTGAGGGCCAAGGAAACCCCGGGGAAAGGTGGGATGTCCTGGCATGCACCGACCTGGGCATGAGCTCCCTGTGGGCTGGGAGGGAGGGAAAGGGAGCTGGATGGGGATGAGAATCGCTGTGACAGGAGGGAGAGGATCTGTGCTTGTGTCCAGGGAGCAAAGGGAGAGGAAATGTTATGGATGTGCGAGGATGGGGATGTTGGAGGGGATCAGGAAACTGGGAATGGCCCGGGCTGTGGGTGAGGGACACCCGTGGGGATGCAGGGAGGAGGAGCGAGGGGGAGGGCACCCCTCATCTCCAGCTGCCCTTGGAGGGGGTTGGAGGATGGGATGGAGGGAGAGGCAGGATGGGATGGGGCAGCCAGGGAACAAATCCAACCAGGGATGGATGGTGGGGTCTGGAAACAGTCTGCTCCTCACTGGAATCCTTCCTCACAGGGCCTGGGGGTCCAGCTGGACACAGCCTGGGGAGAGAGCCATCAGGGATGGTAGCACCTTGGAGGGGAGGGGGACAGGGCACAGCCCCTCCATCCCAGACAGTGCCGCCTTGGAGGGGAGGGGGACAGGGCACAGCCCCTCCATCCCAGACAGTGCCACCTTGGAGGGGAGGGGGACAGGGCACAGCCCCTCCATCCCAGCACAGCCCCTCCATCCCAGAACTTTCCCTGGCTCCAAGAGTGGCACCTTGGAGTGGTGCCCACCTTCCCTCACCACCCATTCTTGTCCCTTCTGAGGAGCCCCCACACAGCCAAGGTGGGCAGTGGTGGGGGCAGCTCCCCTGCAGTGCTGGGTGGTGATTCCTTGGGGCAGCCCCTCAGTTTGGGGTGACCAGTGGGGCAGTCCCAGAGACCGGAGCCCTCCCGCTCCCCCCCATGGGCTGCAGGGACTTTCTGGGATTCGGGACCAAGCCGAGTCACAGGGATTTCAGCAGGTCTGGGGGTGCTCCTGCTCATACCCCGGGGTTGGGGCCCTGGGGGATTTGTCCCCCTGCCCCCTCCCTCCGCTCAGAGGTGTCACTGGGACCCCCCCAATCCCCCCCCATTCCCGCTCCATCAGACCTGACTCACCTACCCAGAGTGCTCCCATTTCCTCCAGGAAGGCACAGACTCCATTCCCATCTCACCCCAGGTGGCCACAGCCCTGGAGCCCGGTGTGGCCCTGGGTCCCCGTCCCTCGCCGTGCCTCAGTTTCCCTCCGAGCTGGGGGGCCCTGCCCGGCCCAGGGCTCTCGTCCCACTGTGGCTTTCCCAGGCAGAGGGAGGAGGGTGGTTTGGGATGGGTGTCCCCAGGGCCCAGGCTCTGTCCCCAGACACAGCAGGGGCACAGTGAGGAGCGGGCACCGTGTGCTGTCCGGGCACCCACGGGCCCTGGGCAGGACTTTGCCTCCCAGCCAGCAAAGCAGCACAAGGGCTTTAATCACAGCCTGATCAGCCCGGGCCCAGCACAGCCATTAAATTTCAATGCTTGACTGGTTTGCTGGGGGGGCTGGGCCCATTGTGGCCCAGCAGGGCTGGCACAGGACACTGGAAGGGAACTGGCACCGGCCACCCTCGCTCCAGCGTCCTCTTTTCTCTCACAGACACACAACAGGATTAGAGCCACGACCCCAGACAAGGGGCCTTTCTTCCCCTGATGAGCTCCTGCTGCCCGGGGCAGAATAGCTGGAGTTGGGATTCATGGCTGAGTCCTGAGTGACCAACCGAGTCCTGAGTGACCAACCGAGTCCTGACTGACCAGCTGAGTCCTGACTGACCAGCTGAGTCCTGACTGACCAACCGAGTCCTGAGTGACCAACTGAGTCCTGACCAACCGAGTCCTGACTGACCAACCGAGTCCTGAGTGACCAACTGAGTCCTGATTGACCAACCGAGTCCTGACTGACCAACCGAGTCCCAATTCACCAACCAGGTCCCGATTCACCAACCAAGTCTTGATTCATCAGCTGAGAGTCAGGATTCCAAGAGCCCCAATCCACTGGCCCAGATTCTCTGATCAACAGTCCCGATTCACCAGTTGAGTCCTGATTCAGTGGGCAAGAGTCCCCAGTCCCCAGCCAGTCCCCATTCCCCAGCCAGTCCCCAGTCCCCAGCCAGTCCCCAGTTCCCCAGCCAGTCCCCATTCCCCAGCCAGTCCCCATTCCCCAGTCAGTCCCAGTTCCCAGCCAGTCCCCATTCCCCAGCCAGTCCCCATTCTCCAGTCAGTCCCAGTTCCCCAGTCAGTCCCCATTCCCCAGCCAGTCCCAGGTCAGGAGGGCAGGAGGGCAGGAGGGGTGGGAGCTGCAGCTCCACGGTCCCTGTCACCCTCTGCCCTGGCTGCTCCCACTGTTCCTGTGGGATCCCAGGTTTGTCCATCCCTCCCTGAGCTGCCTGGAGCTGGCAGTGCCATGTCTGTCCCTTGTGCCCTTTGAGACACCCCTGACACCGTTCCCCTTGGTCCCACACCCTTTCCCTTTGAGGAATGTTTGGAAGGCAGGGCTGGCTGTCTCCTTTCCCCTTGGCTGATGCTCCTGTCCACCCTCCTCCCCACGGATGGTCCTCCAGCTGCCCCTCCTGCCCCCAGGGAAAGGAGGGTCAGGCTTGAGGGGCCTCTCCCAAACCCCTTTGGACCATCCCTGGGGGCTGCTCTGCCACCCCCCAGCACAGGAGTGTTCTGTGGGGAGCTCTGGGATGTTCCCAGTGACCCAAAGGCAGATTTGGGAGGAGACATGTCCTGTAGGTCACTGTGGGAGCATCTCTGGTGCCATGCAGGTGTTCCCACCATCCCTGAGCTGCCTCCTGGCTTGGGGGAGCCTGTGGCTGGTACTGGTGTGGCCAGAAAGCACCAGGAGCCAGCATTTAGTGATGGGAAATACCAGTCACTCCATTCCCCTCAGCCTGGCTGGAACAGGCAGAGATTCCAGCATTGAACTGAGTCCGTGTTGGGTTTACAGGCAGGAGAAAAGCAAAATCCTTTTAACTTCATAAACTGTGAAATGCCCAGTGTGGGAATGATGAGCTGGGCGTGCACTGGGATGGCCTCAACACAACAGCCCCCTGTGGCACTGGGAGCACAGGGAGAGGGTAACTGGTCCTACTGGGAGAGGAGCACTGGCTGTGGTGGCAACCACCCCCCAGGGAATGGTTTGGAATTAAAGGCAGGAGGAAAATTGGCTGAGCCTGAGAGTGGAGTGACCAAGTTCATGCCCCTCACGGAGGGACGGGGAAGAAAAGGGAAAAACAAAGAGAAGGGATGGCGAGACCCTTGGAGAAGTGGGGAGGGGGAGCTCAGGGGAGGTAGGTTTGGAAGTGAAAGGAGTTGAGGAAGCTGGCAGGGCTTCACAGGAACTCTGCAAAGGGCACACAGAGCCCAGCCCAGCGGGAAACACGGCAGGAACCAGCCTGGCCACGGCACGAGCTCTCACTGACCTCGGGCCCAGGGAAAGGCTCATGGAAAGTGGGAACTGGGTCAGATTACTAAGGACAGTTACAAGGGGAGCACAGGCACGTGGGGAGACATCAGAAGGGCCAAACTGAGATGGAAATGGGCAGGAATCATTAAGAGGAAGAAGAAAAGGCTCCATCAGCAGGAGGAGGGCGAGAAGGGAGTGCTGGTCGGGACCCAGGGAAGGGGGAAGGAGGTTGGCAAAGGAGGCTGGGAATTCAAGGGGTTCACTGGTTTTGTTTAAAATCAGTTGTTTGGGGGTTTTTAAAAACAATCTTTAAAGATGCCAAGAGCAGGCAGATGCCCACCCCAATGAATAAGGTGCTGTGCTGGCCCCGGGACAGCGGGCACTGCAGCGATGGCAACACTGAACAGGGCACTCAGAGCTCCCTGAACTTCATCCCCTGAACCTGGGAAACCACTCAAAGCCACCTGAGCCCTGTCAGGCAGAAATCAGTTAAAGTCACCTCAGATGTGTTTGGTAGCACGAGGGAGGGATAGGGGATTACAAGAGCTGGTCCAGTTTGGGGTGTGCCATGTAAGGAGAGGGGGAACCCAAGGGAGAAGGTGCAGGGGACCAGGGAGAAAGATGAGAGACCCAGGAAAGAGCAGGGGGGAGTGTGGGGATCTGGAGACCAGGGGAGACATGGGAGCAGTCTGAGAGACTCTGCAATCCCTGCCAGGAGCGGGGAGCCAGGGGGGTCGGGCCCTGCTCCAGGAACAGGGACAGGGGCAGAGGGAACGGCCTCAGGCTGGGCCAGGGCAGGGGCAGGGGGGATAGTGGGGAAACTCCCTTATGGAAATGGTTGCCCAGCAGTGGCCCAGCTGCCCAGGACAGGGGTGGAGACCTCATCCCCTCATGCCTGGAGGGATTTAAAAGCCCTCTGGATGCGGCTGCCCCATCCCTGGAAGTGTCCAAGGCCAGGTTGGATGGGCTTGGAGCACCCTGGGACAGTGGGAGGGGTCCCTGCCCATGGCAGGGGTGGCACTGGGTGGTCTTGAGGATCCCTTCCCCCCCAAGCCACTGCAGCTCTCTGATTTAACCTATGGATACCCTTTAACAGACTCCAGGGCCATCCTGCAGGAGCTCCCGGGAGTCTCAGTCACCTTTTCTGGGAGCTCCAAAAATGCAGCGTGAAAATGTGGCTCTTGTTGAGAGCTGAGAACTTCCCATGGAGGGAAGAGACAGCAGATGGGCCAGTCTGGTGGGTGGGGGACACAGAGCAGCAGTGAGACAACCCTGGTGCCAGGGCAGACTGGCAGGGAGGGGAGCCCCAGGCCAGCCAGACTCGGTGGGGTTTGTGCAGACACTGGGAAAGAGGAGACCTCAGGAAGGAGAGATCCATTTGTAGGCTGAGCTCTGCCTGGGGATCCAGGCTTGGAATGCAGAGGTGGGGTGGGCAAAGGATCCCTGCAGTGCTCTGTGTTGTCCTCAGGACATGGAATCAGCGGGAACAGGAGAGGGCAGGGAAAGCCAAGCTGTGGGAGAGCCCTGAGATGGAAGTGCTGCAGCAGGAACGGTCAGAGGGGCCAGAGGAACAGCAGGATGGGGGAAATGAGGAGAAGGAAGAGGGGCCAAAGAGGGTGAGGGAGGAGGAGACTGGCACAGAGGACCCCTGGCTTTAGGGAGCCAAACCCCTGGAGCAGGGACAGGGACAGCCCTTCCCTTGCCTGCTCTGGTCCCACTTTGCTCCCAGCCATCTCCAGGACCGTGGGGGTTCCCTGCTGAGCTGACTTTGCTGCCAGAGCCCTGCTGGTCTCAGCACATTTCCCAGGGACTCCTCAGTCTCTGCAGGAAAAGGCCTGGGGATCCCTCATGGAGAGCCAGTGGCATTTGGCTTTGAAATGGTAAAGTGAATGTTAAAGGTGAGCTGGGGGTTGAATCAGAACTGGTTTGTCTCTCTCCCTGCTTTCCCAAAGCAGGAGATGATTCCCCACAGCCACGAACAGCCCTGGACAAACCCAGGGAGGGAGGCCTGGCTGGGACCAGGGGGGGAACAGTGGGGTGCTGGAGGGACCTGCCAGGGGCTTTGTGGGGCTCTCACTGAGGGTTCCTGGGGCAGGATGGACCAACACCTGCCAGCAGAGGCTGGAGCTGAGTGGATCTCTCTGAGCCACCTCCCCGGGCCCCTCCAGCCTCATGCTCAGTGATTCCTCCACGAGAGATGTCAGCACTGCATCCCCCCCTCTGCCAGACTCTGCAGAGCAGGTTTGTGAGCCCTGTCCTCGCTCTGGGGGCTCACAGTGGCAATTCCTAATCATTTTCTCCTGCATTTTTCCTCCTTGCTCCATTCACCAGGGATGTGTTTGTTTATGTGAATACAAACAGGCAAAAATATTCGAAATGGGAAAGAATAAACATCATTCCCTTCCTGTCAATTTTCTCTGGTTTTCTTGTATTTCTCTGTCCCCATCTCCCAGGAAACCTTCCAGGACAAGGAATCCTCGAGGTGAGGATTCCCCCAGCCTGCAGATCTGCCTTCAGGCACCAGTGGAAGGGAAGGTGAAGGAGGGAGAGGCTCTGATGCTGTTCCTGTTCCGTGTTTTTGTTGGAGTCCTTTAAAGGCAGCTCAGCCATTTTACCTCAGCATCTCAATCCATCCTTCTCCTCCCCATCCCCTCTCTGCTGCCTCATCCCTGCAGCCCAACCCAAACTGTTCCATGCCCTCCAGCCTCAGGGAATCCCAGCGCAGAGGGTTGTGGATTCCTGGGGGATGTGGGTTCACTGACAGGGCTGTTCCCAGCCCTGCAGGATAAGGGACACAGAACACCCAAAGGAGAGCAGTTTGCCCTGGGTGTTCCTAAAGAAAAGGGGGTGGTCAGGGCAGAGGGGGGAGCTGGATGGGGCTCCCTGTCCCCTCTCCTGTCACTGCCTCACACATCCTTTCCCCCTCTGGCTCTTGCATTTCTTCACAGCACTCTGGCCCCTGGCTGGGCTCCTCCATTGTCCCTCCAGCTGCTCTGGCCGGGGCAGGGCTGGGCACTGGGGAGGTGCAATTTGTCCTGAGCCTTTTCTTCCCAGCCCATTGACTCGGCCCCACATCTGCTGCCTCTCCCCTCGCTGGCCCCAGCACTGAGGCTCCTTTCTGACTCCAGAGCATCCCTAAAGCTCTTGGCTTTGTATCAGCAAAGGCCGAGGCATCCCCGGGGAGCAAACCCTCCCTTTGCTGGGGTGGGATGGGATTTGTGCACTAAAACTCACAGGGATGGGAACATCCTGGAGAGCTGAGCAATAAATTACAATCAAAGAGTTAAATCCATGTGCCTTCTCCCTAAAAATCATTTTCCATACACTCACACCACAAAACCTGGAGGTTTTACCCTGCCATGCTCTGGGAATCACCTCAGACACTGCAGGATTCACTGGTTCTGTTTGTTCTGCTGGGGTTTTTTCTGCTTTTGGGCATGAATTGCTTTTTACCCCCTGGCCTGACACGGGAGCGTCCCTGGGAGCAGCGTGGACACCTCTGCATCCCATCGGGCTCCCCTGGGAAGCAGCTCCACAGTAAATACGGGAGAGAACCCGGAGCAGACGGGAGGGGAAGGGGCGGCAGCTTTAACAGCACAATCCTCGCTGCCTTCGCTGGGGAACAATCCTGGGATGTGGGAGGGAATATCTGAGGAAGGACAGGAGGTGTTTGAGAGGTGCCGCCGTACTTTGCATGCGGGGCTGGTCCCCTTCCCACCGGGAGAGAAAAAGGGAGGATTTACCGTGTCATCTCCAGGCACTGAGGGCTCTGCGGCTGCCGCAGGAGCCGGGAGGGAACCTCGGGGCGGGGAACGTGGCAGGGCACACAAAAGGGGTGGGATGAGGAGGCTCTGCCTGAAGAGCGATGGAGCCCCGGTGGGGCAGCTCCAGGGGCACATCCAGGTGGGGCAGCTCCGGGGGCACCTCCGGGCTCCAGGCCCCCCTTTCCTTTCAGGATGCGGCTCCACAGCCCAGCGCTGTGCTCCAGAAGCCCGGAAGGAGCCGGGCCCTCTCAAAGCAGAATTGGGAATTGAGGCTCTGGCTGCGAGGACCGAGCCGGTCCCTGCACTCCGTGGGATCAGCCCGGGGTTCCCAGCGCCCTGAAGGGGGGGAAACAAAAGCCAAGCGATTTGGACTTTTAAAGGCGCTTTGAGCTGCAGCTTTTTCAGGATTGAATGCATCAAAGGGAAAGGGAGAGGAAGTCCTTTCACAGCCCAGGCACCGGTTCAGGCACAGGAAGGGACACAAAACGTTCCTGCGGCAGCCGCGGGACCTCCGGGGCTGGGAATGCTCATCCAAGCGCTCCCAGGAAGGCTCGGAGGGCGGGATGATACATTGGAAAGGTGACACACACACAAACACAGGGAAGAAAGAGAAAAGCAGCTGCAGTGGCTCAGCCAAACCAGTGGGACGTGGATCTGCCCCGTTAATTACGGTGGGAGGCGGATCTGCCCCGTTAATTACGGTAGAACGCGGATCTGCCCCGTTAATTACGGCAGAACGCGGATATGTCTCGTTAATTACGGTATGACGCGGATGTCCCCAGTTAATTACGGTAGAACGCGGATGTGTCTCGTTAATTACGGTATGACGCGGATCTGCCCTATTAATTACGGTAGAACGCGGATCTGCTTCGTTAATTATGGTAGAACGTGGATGTGCCTCGTTAATTACGGTGGGATGTGGATCTGCTCCATTAATTACGATGGGACGCGGATCTGTCCGGTTAATTACGGTGGGACGCGGATGGGCCCCGTTAATTACGGTGGGACGCGGATCTGTCCTATTAATTACGGTGGGACGAGGATGTGCCCCGTTAATTACGGTGGGACGAGGATGTGCCCCGTTAATTACGGTGGGACGCGGATGTGCCCCGTTAATTACGGTGGGACGCGGGTCTGCCCCGTTAATTACGGTGGGACGCGAATGTGCCCCGCTAATTACGATGGGACGCGGACCCCGCACTCCGCCCCTCCGGCAGGGGGCGCCCCCGCCCTCCCGCCCGCGCGGCGCATGCGCAGCCGCTCCCGCTCCGTTCCCGCGCTCGGCCCCCCCTCAGCGCCCGCCGCCATGTTCGCCGAGCTGAACGAACTGCTCGGGGCCTCCCCGGAGCGCCCGGAGGCGGTGAGAGGGCGCCGAGGGGGCGGGAGGGACCGGCCGGGGCTGCTGGGGGCGGCGGGGCACGCTGCGAGGGGCGCGACCTCAGGCGGCGGCCGCGGCAGTGCCGGGGCTGAGCGGCCTCCGGCCCGTCCCTCGCTCGGTCCCGGCTCCCCGCAGCCTCTCACGGAGCCGGTTCCGCTGTCAGCGCCCGGGACCTGCTGTGTGTGGGTCGTGTGTGGTCGCTGCCGTGTGGTGAATAACGGCACAAATGTGGCTCAGCCCCGGCGCTGCTCCGGGCCAGCGGTGTTGTACAGCTTCTGGGCTTTCAGGGCACTAAATTAGTTCATTCAGGCAGGTTTAGTGTGAATGAAGTCACGCTGGAACTAAACACCCGAACCCAGCGTGATAATTGTACAGGTAAAACGTTAATCATAGAATCAGAGTGTCTTGGGTTGGAAGCGACCTTAAAGTTCATGCCATTCCAAGCCCCTGCCATGGGCAGGGACCCCTCCCACTGGCCCAGGGTGCTCCAACCTGGCCTTGGACACTCCCAGGGCTGGGGCAGCCACAGCTGCTCTGGGCACGTGGCTGGGCTGTGTCCAGTCTGTCCCTGCAGTGGTCACTGAGGCACAGCCCCTGTCCCTGTCCCTGCAGTGGTCACTGAGGCACAGCCCCTGTCCCTGTCCCTGCAGTGGTCACTGGGGCACAGCCCCTGTCCCTGTCCTGCAGTGGTCACTGGGGCGCTGTCCCTGTCCCTGCAGTGGTCACTGGGGCACAGCCCCCTTTTGGGGGGCAGATCTCTGTCTCTGCCCTGGCCTGTGCTTTGCTCTCCCTGCAGCCCTGTTCAATATTTGCTGTTCATTCACTCCACTTCAGGCTTTAGGCACCAGGGAGCTCTGATGGATCCCTTGGGAACTGCCTGTGCAGAGATGTCTTGTTGCTGCAAAGGGCTTGTCTGGGGGGTTAAAACCCCCACTTCAGTAAGTTCTTGTGATTCCAAGCAGCCCTTCTGTGATTTGTATTGATTAAAGAGACATCCTGACTAAGATTTTAATGGAAACAAACACCTTGATGAGATGGGGCTGATAACGAGCACACACTGATTAACAGAATTAATTTCCTGCCTGATCAAACAAGGTTTATCCCCTGTGCCCAGAGCTCTGCTGCACCAGGCAGGGTTGCTCATAAGGTTTTGTGCCCCGGGTGTGGCATGTTGGGGTTGAACCCAGAGGAGGGGCCAGGGGGCTGTTTGGGGCAGGAGGAGCAGCAGCTCTGGCGGGGCTGGCATTGTAAACACACCAACGACAGTGGCTGTGGCCGTGGGACAGCGGACTGGGCATGCAGGGGGTGGCTGCTGTGCCCCTGCCACTTGCAGAGGGAGCATAACTGTGAGCTGAAGGAGAGTGGGACAAAGCTGGGAGGTGGAACTGGCTCAGAACCCCCATGAGCATCGAGTTCAGCACCACAGACTGTGGGGGTGCCAGCACTGGGAGCTGCAGCTCGGTGTGCTCTGCAGCAGCCGGGGGTTCCCAGGGCATGGGGTGGGCACAGGGTGTGGGGGTCCAGCTGGGGCCTCAGCAGAGGTTTGTAGGTGCTGGGTGGCTCCCTCAGAAAACAGTGAATTCCATACTGGGCACATGGAGCTGTGGTTCAGTCGTGAACATGGCAGTGCTGGGTTTGCAGTTGGACTTGATGGTCTCAGGGGGCTTTTCCAACCTTAACAATTCTGTGGTTCCGATGCCTTCCTGTGTCCAGAAGTGCTGGCATCCCTTTATGAGCAGGCAGCTGGAGCTCAGCTTGTCCACTTCGTCACTGACTGACACCTGCAGCATTCCTGTAGCCTGAGCAGGCACCTGGTCTGTCAAGAGCAGTTTGTACCTTCATCATCCTCTGCTAAGTTATTTTGTGTCTTGTTTTCCAGGGTAAATTCACACTGCTGCGGGACACCCGGACAGATGGCAGCTTCCTGGTGCACCACTTCCTGTCCTTCTACCTGCGAGGTGGGTGGGCAGCAGCACTGCTGGGGCAGGGCAGCCTCAGGTTCCTCACTGTTCCTCACTCCTGGGGCAGGGCAGCCTCAGGTTCCTCACTGTTCCTCACTCCTGGGGCAGGGCAGCCTCAGGTTCCTCACTCTTGGGGCAGGGAACCTCTCAGGTTCCTCACCCCTGAGCCAGGGCACCCTCAGGTTCCTCACCCCTGAGCCAGGGCACCCTCAGGTTCCTCACC
>JAWWLZ010000082.1:431953-443090 GCA_035041345.1 Poliocrania exsul | reverse complement strand
CGCAGGAGGCCTCGCGCTACCAGCCCTTCCTGGCTGCCAGCAGAGGGACCGGCGACACCGGGGCCCAGCCCGAGCACGCGGCCAGGCCCCAGGGCCACCAGGACGTCACCCTGTACAAGTAACGTGGCCTTGTCACTGACCCTCCTCAACTCGGGGCCCTCCGGGGCTGGGCTGGGCTGGTTCTTCTGCTGGGAGGCCAAAATATAACCCATAAAGCTTCAGTGCCAAAGCCTGGCATGGTGGGACACTCTGGTGTGGTCACAGTCACCTCTCCGGGCAGTTTCCCATCAGCTGAGGGCAGGAACGGGCTGTGCCTCCAGGCTGCTGGTGCTGATGATGCAGTGCAGGGTCTGGCACTGGGTAACAGGGACAGGAGATTGATTTGGGAGAATCCCAGAACGGTTTGTGTGGGAAGGGACCTTAAAGCCCATCAAATGCCACCCCTGCCACGGCAGGGACACCTCCCACTGTCCCAGGGTGCTCCAAGCCCTGTCCAACCTGGTCTTGAATGCTCCCAGGGATGGGGCAGCCACCACCTGGATAACATTTGATAATGATTTGTTTTATTGGGTGTTAGATCAAACTGTGGTGCAAGGAGGTTGCTCCCTCCAGAGGATGGCTCAGCTCCCTGCCTCAGGCTGCAGGTGCTGTGCACACTTTGAATTATCCCAGGCTGCATCCAGTATTTTCTTAGTTGCTCTCTGCTTTCCTTACTGAAAAGGCTCAATATCTTGCTGAAATTGTCATTTTGCCATTTAAAACCCCTTTAACCTCTGTAACTTGTTGAAAATCTTTCTCACCTGAGGCATTCAGACCAGCTCAGGTGTAGTCCTGGTGCAGGATTTTTCAAATCTGTCCTCAGACTTAAAATTGGATCTTTCTTCTCTCTCACCTTGTCCTGGTGTCTGTGTGTCCCCAGGGTGGCTGCTCTGGGTCTGGCCTCGGGCATCATCCTGGTGCTGCTGCTCTTCTGCCTGTACCGGGTGTTCTGCCCCAAGAACTACGGGCAGAACGGGCACGGCCGGAGGAGGAGGGGGGACCTGCCCTGCGACGACTACGGATACTCCCCCCCCGAGACCGAGATCGTGCCCCTGGTCCTCAGGGGCCACCTCATGGTACGTCACATTTACACAGAAACAGGTCTGTGAAAGGATAGTGTGGCATGAAATTCCTGCAGCCCTTTCCCACCTCCTCCTGGACTTGCTCTGAGCTTTTGGCACTCCTGTCCCTGCCTGGTTCAGCCTGGCCTTGGGCACTCCAGGCATGTCCATGTCCTCCTGTCCCTCCGTCCTAAGCCAGCCAGTCTGGACACAAACTGTCACCTCTGCAGCTCCTCAGCCACACAGGGCTGTGGTCAGGATCCAGAGCCACTCTCAGCCGTTTGTCCTTCCTTCCTTCCTTGCCAGGACATCGAGTGCCTGGCCAGTGACGGGATGCTGCTGGTCAGCTGCTGCCTGGTGGGGCAGATCCGCGTGTGGGACGCGCAGACGGGCGACTGCCTGACCGTCATCCCCAAACCCAGGTAGGGGCACGGGGCCTGCTGAGGGGGCAGCTCTGCCCCAGGTACAGAGCACAGAGCCTGCTGAGGGAACGGCTCTGCCCCTCCTCGTGTCCCTGTGCTGAGGGAGCCCCTCTGTCCCCTCCTCGTGTCCCTGTGCCGAGGGAGCCCCTCTGTCCCCTCCTCGTGTCCCTGTGCTGAGGGAGCCCCTCTGTCCCCTCCTCGTGTCCCTGTGCTGAGGGAGCCCCTCTGTCCCCTCCTCGTGTCCCTGTGCCGAGGGAGCCCCCGCGGTGGGTGGGACTGAGCTCTGTCCCCGTTCCAGGTTGCGGAGGGACAGCAGCGGCATCTTTGACTACCAGGACGGGTGGGATCAGAGCCCGGAGGGGAAGGGCGGGCTGGAGGACTCCTTGGAGAGCAGTCACCAGCTGAAGAGGCTGCTGTGCCCGGCGCAGCCCCCGCTGTTCTGTGACCAGCCCGACCTCACGTCGCTCATCGACACCAACTTCTCGGAGCGGGTGAAGGCGGCCGAGTCGGAGCCGCGGCTGCGGCACCGGGACACGGGCTACGACTTCAGCAGCCTGGTGGGGAAGGTGTACGAGGAGCACGGCAGCTCCGGCTGCAGGAGCGCGACCTTCCCGGGGCTCCCGGCCCCGCTCGGCCCCGCCGGGCTCTGCGGCGGCAGCGGCCGCTCCCCGGGATGCGGCTCCGACGACGGCGGGTGCGGCGGCCGCCGGCGCAGCCTCGGGGACCGCGGCGGGGGCGACGAGCCCTGCGCCGGCTGCGAGAAATCCTCACCCCTCCCGGCATGGGGAGGCGACCTGGAGAGCTCCGTCTGGAGCCTGGACCTGCAGGGGAACCTGATCGTGGCCGGCCGCAGCAACGGGAGGCTGGAGGTGAGGAGCGGGGCGGGAGGGACGGGGAGGGGGAGCGGGGACAGTCCCGGGGAGGTGGAGGGGAGGAGCAGGGACAACGATGGGAAGGTGCAGGGAAGGAGCAGGGACGGTCACGGAAAGGTGCAGGGGAGGAGCAGGGACAGTGACGGGAAGATGGAAGGGAGGAACAGGGACAGTGACAGGAAGGTGGAAGGGAGGGAGGAGCGAGGATAGCGATGGGAAGGTGCAGGGGAGGAGCAGGGACAGGAGCGTGCAGGGAAGCTGCAGGAGAGGAGCAGGGACAGGGACACAACACAGGAAGGGGCAGGGGCAGGGACAGTGAGGGGAAGGTGCAGGGGAGGAGCAGGGACAGGGACAGTGGCAGGAAGGTGCAGGGAAGCTGCAGGTGAGGAGCAGGGCTGGAGTACCAGAGGAAGCCGGAGGTGGCACAGCTCCGGGGCACACCACAGGGAGCTGAGCCAGCCCCCAGTCGCCTCGGGGTGTGGTGCCCTCTGGTCAGTGTCCCCACAGTGATCTCCTCCCCCAGGTCTGGGATGCCATCGAGGGGACCCTCCACAGCAGCAACGAGGAAGGACAGTCTGGAATCACGGCCCTCGTCTTCCTCAACAACAGGTACTTCCTGCAGATCCCCTGCCAGGGTGGGCCAGGATGCAGCCCAGACCTCCATGGCAGCTCCAGGCTCAGCTGGGAAGTCTCTTCCTTGGAGTCATGGAATATCCGGAGCTGGGAGGGACCCACAGGGACCAGCCAGTCCAACTCCTGTCCCTGCACAGACAACTCAACAATCCCACCCTATCCCTAAGAGTGTTGTCCAAACCCTCCTGGAGCTCTGGCTCTCCCACTGCCCTGGGGAGCCTGTTCGGTGCCCACCACCCTCTGGGGGAAGAGCCTTTTCCTGACATCCAGTCTTACATCCAGCCAAATTCCTCCCTGTGTGCACCTTTCACCAGCTGTCCTGGCTCCAGGTCGGCTCCATCAGCCATTTCAGTCTTCTCAACAGCAGAATATCCACGGGTTTGGGGCTGGGAGACCTTTGGGTCACTGGGTTCTGTGGCTGCAGTTCCAGAGGCTGTGCCATGGGGCATATGCTGAGCTCTGTGATCCCATGGGTGGTCTGTGCTCTGTGCGGGTGTCTGGTCTGGGGGTGGGTGGGTGTCTCTCCTCACCCCCTTCCCTCTCCTCAGGATCGTGGCTGCCAGGCTGAATGGCTCCTTGGATTTCTTCTCACTGGAGACACACACGGCCCTGAACCACCTGCAGTTCCGAGGTGAGCAGGGGGAGTGTCTGCACTGCCCTGGGCTCCTCCCTCTTCATCCTCCTGTCTCTGTTCAGGGCTGAGTCTTCCTCACACCCTTCTCAGCTCTGGCATAAGGGAACACCCCGTGCTGCCTCGTGCTGAGCCAGGGAGGGTTCTGTGGGTTCCCTGTGCAGGGAACATCCCCAGGGCACAGGCCTGGAGGTTCCACTGTGCTTCCAGGTCACCTCTGCCCTCACCTCCTTCCTCTCCCACGTATTTCTCTGTTTTCACTCATTCCCACCCAGAGCCTTGGCACAGCCACAGGGTGGGGGTAACTGGGCTGAGCACAGAGGCCCCTTTGGCTCTGGAGTGGCCTGGAGGGGATGATTTAGATGGGAAGCAATTCCTCCCTGTGAGGGTGGGCAGGCCCTGGCACAGCTGCCCAGAGCAGCTGTGGCTGCCCCATCCCTGGCAGTGTCCAAGGCCAGGTTGGACCACCCTGGGACAGTGGGAGGTGTCCCTGCCCATGGCAGGGGTGGCACTGGGTGGGCTTTGGGTCCCTCCTACCCAGACCATTCTGGCACCGCCTGACCCCCTTGAGCCCCTCACTGTGGTTGTTCATGAGCCCTGAGCCACTGCAGCTCCTGCCTGAGGGTTCCCTGCAGGACCAGCCCCAAACTCCTCAAACCCGGCTTGTGGCCGTCCCTGAGCTGCACCCCGCAGTGACCCCGCAGTGACCCCGCAGTGACCGCCGTGTGTCCGCAGGGGGGCCGGGCCGGAGCAGCGTGCCGGTGTCACCGGTGCTGGGCGGCGGGGCCGTGGTGCTGTGCCAGCTCACCCACAGCGTGCCCTGTGCCCACCACAAGCCCATCACGGCGCTGAAGGCGGCGGCCGGGCGGCTCGTCACCGGCAGCCAGGACCACACGCTCAGGGTGAGGGCCTGGCTGGGGACAGGGGGATGAGGGGATGTGGGGACAGGGGGACATGGGGACACAGGGACATGAGGACACAGGGACGTGGGGACACGGAGATGTGGGGACACAGGAATAGGAGGACACAGGGATGTGGGGACGCAGGGACGTGGGGACACGGAGATGTGGGGACACAGGAATAGGAGGACACAGGGATGTGGGGACACAGGGACACGGGGACATGGGGACACGGCTGAGCTCAGCAGGGGCAGAGCTGGGCTGTGCCTGCACAGGGGGAGGGGTTGGAGCCGAACTCGGCACATTCCCGAAGCTCCCCAGGTTCTGTCCATGCCTGGATGTGGCACCAGCAGAGCTGGAAGGACAGACCCCCTGAGTGTCCCCCTGAGCTGAGTGTGGGACCCTCCTGCCTGGGGGTCCATGGAATTACTGGGGTTGGGGAGGGCCTGTGAGACCCCCAATTCCAACCGTTCCCAGCACTGCTGAGGCCACCACTGACCATGTCCCCAAGTGTCACATCCACACAGTTTTTAAGTTCCTCCAGGACGGGGACTCCACCCCTGCCCTGGGCAGCTGTGCCAGGGCTGGACAGCCCTTCCCACAAAGGAATTTTCCCAATATCCAACCTGAACTTCCCCTTGAGACAATTTCCCTTGTCCTGTTCCCTGTCCCTGTTCCCGACCCCCTGTCCCAGCTCCCCCTCCTGGCAGGGATTGCAGAGCCAGAAGGTCCCCCCTGAGCCTCCTTTTCTCCAGCTGAGCCCCCCCAGCTCCCTCAGCCCCTCCTGCTGCTCCAGCCCCTTCCCAGCTCCAGTCCCTGCCCTGGACACGCTCCAACCCCTCAGTGTCTTGTTGGGAGGGTCCCAGAAGTGCCCCCAGGATGGGAGGTGGAGCCTCAGGAGTGCCAGCACAGGGACAGGCACTGCCCTGGGCCTGTGTCACACCATGGCTGGGGCAAACCAGGTGCCATTGGCCTCCTGCCCACCTGGGCACAGCTGGCTCATGTCCAGCTGCCATTACCGGCACCCCCAGGGCCTTTTCCAGCTTTCCAGACATTGCCCCAGTCCTGGAGGGCTGCAGGGGGTTGCTGTGACCCACCAGCAATATCGGGGTCTGTGTTCTGGGGTATTCCCTGTCCTCTCCCCGTCCCCTTCTGCCCTGAGTGTCCCTGCCCTGTCCTGTCACCTTCCAACAGCCCCCACCTACCCCTGCCCTGGCAGCACCATCCTGAGGCCTCTGGAATCGCTGCCAGGCTCTGGCACTGCCCCCACGGGGGTCAGGTGGGATCTGCTGGGTTGTGGTGGTACCACCTGCCCCCACCTGCCCCTGAGCTCTCCCCCGCCCGTCCTGCCCCAGGTGTTCCGGCTGGAGGACTCGTGCTGCCTGTTCACCCTGCAGGGCCACTCGGGAGCCATCACAGCCGTGTACATGGACCAGGTACGGGGGCCCTGGGTGTGGAAACATCCCTGAGCCCACCCCTGAGCTGGTACCTGAGCCCACCCCTGACCCCACCCCTGAGCTGGTACCTGAGCCCACCCCTGACCCCACCCCTGAGCTGGTACCTGAGCCCACCCCTGAGCTCACCCCTGAGCTACTGGCTCAGCCAGAGGGACTCCCCTGGGCCCCTCTGCCCCTTTCCCCTTCCTCACAGCCCAGTTTCCTCCCAGCTCACTGGACATCCCTGGACATCTCCTGCCTCCCTGCCCCGCTGGAGCAGGGGGGAATCCGTGTTCCTTCACTGCTGGGCTGGGGGTGAGCAGGGCCTGAGCCCCTGGGAGTGCTGTGCCCCCATCCCCCAAAAAGAGCAAGGGGAGCCCCCCGTGTGCTGTCCAGCCCCATGAAAATGAACTCGGGTGTCTCTGCCCCTGGTGGCCTCAGGGTTTGTCACCCCCAACCTGCTTAAGCACAGGGACACAGGGAGGGAACCTCTGGGTGGCACTTCAGGGTTCTATCCCACATTCCTGCAGCGTCCTGCGGTCTGGGAGCCCTGGGAATGGTGTGTGGAGCCAGCGTGTGCACCCAGCGGCTTTCTGGTGGCACCGGGGTGGCACCGGGGTGGCACTGTCCCCCTGGGCCCTGAGCCACTCTGGTGTCCCTGCAGACCATGGTGCTGGCGAGTGGGGGCCAGGACGGGGCCATCTGCCTGTGGGACGTGCTGACCGGGAGCCGCGTCAGCCACATGTTCGCCCACCGCGGTGACGTCACCTCCCTGACCTGCACCACGTCCTGCGTCATCAGCAGCGGCCTGGATGACGTCATCAGCATCTGGGACCGCAGCTCGGGCATCAAACTCTACTCCATCCAGCAGGTGGGGCCTGGGCGGGGATAATCAGGGACAAGGGGGATTGGTGGGGTTGGAAAAGCCCTCTGAGATCATCGAGTCCAGCCATTCCCCGGCACTGCCAAGGCCACCACTGCCCATGTGCCCAAGTGCCACATCCACAGGGCTGTGAATCCCTCCAGAGATGGGGATCCACCCCTGCCCTGGGCAGCTGGGCCAGGGCTGGAGGGAATTTTCCCCATATCCAACCCAAACCTCCCCTGATACAACTTGTTGTTCCCTTTCCTCCTGTCCCTTATTCCCTGGGAGCAGAGTCGGGCCCCCTCCTCCTGTCAGGGAGTTGTGGAGAGTGAGAAGGTCCTCCCTGAGCCTCCTTTGCTCCAGGCTGAGCCCCCCACACCTTGGGGTTGTTCCTGGACTTCTCCAGCCCCCACCAGCCCCCACAGACACCTCTGCTGAGGAGCCTCTAAGCTCCAATATGTGGAAACCTTCGCTATCCCATGCAAAGGCTCAGAACAGGCCGGACCCACAGATCAGCCCACGGGGCTCAGCTCTGTCCCGTGCCAGGCCCGGGGCTCAGTGCCTGCCCTGTGTCCCACAGGAGCTGGGCTGCGGTGCCAGCCTGGGCGTCATCTCGGACAACGTGCTGGTGACGGGGGGCCAGGGCTGCGTGTCCTTCTGGGACATCGGCTACGGGGACCTGCTGCAGACCGTGTACCTGGGCAAGAGCAACGAGGCGCAGCCGGCGCGGCAGATCCTGGTGCTGGACAACGCCGCCATCGTCTGCAACTTCGGCAGCGAGCTCAGCCTGCTGTACGTGCCCTCCGTGCTGGAGAAGCTGGACTGAGACGGCAGGGGCAGCACCGAGCGCTGGGCCCGGCTGAGGGGCCGGGACTGTGGCTCCATCCATCGCTCCGGCCGAGCCCCCCGAGCCAGGCTGGGGTCGCCCAGCAGGGCCTGGCCCTCCCGCTCCTCGCCCTGTTCCAGCACCTTCCCTGTGGCCCCGGGGGCTCCAGGCAGGGGGGCGCGGGGGGCACAGCGGGGGTGGTGCCAGTGCAGCCCTGCCCGGGGCAGCCGGAGGGACTGTCCCAGCCCAGCGCCCGCTCCCGGGACGGAACAGCCCCCGGAGAGCCCCGGGGGCAGCGGGGCCGGGGCCAGACCGACCCCCAGGTGCCTTAGGGTGCGGCAGGGCCCGCCCGGCCCCAGCAGCCCAGCCCTATTTATTTATATGCTGTAAATAGTTATTTATTGGGGCAGGGGGGCGCGGGGGTCCAGCAGCTCCCCTTGCTGTGCCCCGGCACAGCTGCCCTGCCTGGTCCCTCCTGCGCCCCGTTTGCAGCAATAGCACCTTCCTCCTCCTCCTCCTCCTCCCTGCGCTGCGGGGCCGCAGGAGGCTTTTCTCAGGTTGGGAGCGGCGGGACCCTCGCCCCCTCCTGCAGGTGCTGGGGAGGGAACCCTGGGCAGGGCCAGGGGGCACAGCGGGAGGGACCGAGGGCAGGCAGCACAGCCCGGGCCCCGGGGCTGCCCGCAGAGCCCCCTGCCCCATGGCACTGCCGGCCCCGCTGCAGCCTCTCCAGGCCGGCCCCCCCATTGGTGTGCCCCCCAAACGCCGATGACGTCTGTCCTTGACCCCCGGTGATTGTAGAGGCGGCGCCGGCCCGTCAGAGGGGGCACCTCCTGCCTGGGACCCCCAGGCCGGCCCCCAGGGGTGGCCTTCGCCCAGCTGTACCTTTGTGCTGTACAGGGGACGCTTTTTGTACCGGATCGTGTTTTATAACATGTGCGAGAACATCATTAAACGGAGCTAACCTGACCTGGCTGCCCCCCGGGACCCCCCGGGCCCCCCCCGGCGCAGCACCGGCCCCCTGCAGAGAAACTCGCTTTATTTTAGTAGCAAAGAGCTGAAAAAGTCAGTTCTACTGGAGTCAGTGTGGGGTGGGGGGCCGGGGGTCCCGCCCCCCTCACGCCTTGTTGAGTGTCCAGAGGGGGTCGAGCATGCTCAGGGGGTCGTCGCTGGGCCGGGGCCCGCGGAGCCCCTCGCCCGGCTGCGCCTGCAGGAAGTTCTGCTTGTTCATGCGCTGTTTGCCCTTCAGGGAGGCGTCCAGGCTGAAGGCCTCGGGCGTGAGCGAGGCCAGCAGCTCCAGCGAGGAGGAGGAGGAGGCGGCGGGGGGCGCGGCGGGAGGCTCGGGCGGCCCCTCGGGGGTCTCCCCGACGTGGTTGCTGCTCTCGGTGTCACCCTGTGTCTCGGGCAGGGGCGGCCCCGGGGCGGGGGGCTCGGGCACAGGCGCCCCAACACCGTCCACGACACCATCGGGGAGCACTGGCAGCACCTCGGGGTCCGGGAGGTCCGCAGGGGGGGCGAGATCCACCCCCCAGCCCCCCGCGGGCTCCGCACTGGGCCCCCCAGGTTTGATGCTGAGCTTGGCAATGGTGGCCTGGATGGAGCTGATGGGCACGTCCCCCCCCAGCACCAGGTCCTGGGGGTCCTGCTGAAAGTAGAGCTGGGGGAGAGCAGCCCCGTCAGCCCCGGAGATGGCAGAGCCCGCCGGCCCCTCCCTCCCCGTACCCACCTTGGGGGAGGTGCTGCTGGGGGGCTTGGGCAGGGCGGGGGTCCCCACGCCGTGGCGCAGCAGCACCTGCTCCACGTGGAGCAGCACGGCCTCGAAACAGAACTTGAGGTGCAGCTGCAGGGAAAGGGACCGACCCGGTGAGATCCCGGGGGGCTGCGACCACCGCCTGAAGCCCCCGGGGGGCTGCGACCCCCGCCCCGTACCTTCTCCTGCAGCATGTGCTTGCGCTGCTGCCGCATCCGCCTCACCAGCTGCGCCAGGTCCGGGATGCCCTTCCCGGCCTCCACCTCCTGCACGGCCGCGTACAGGAGGCAGAAGGCCCCGGTGCGACCCACGCCGGAGCTGCAGAGAGACCCCCGGCTGTGACACCCCGCGGGGGGACCCCGCCCCACCCCGGAGCCCCCGAGCCCCCGGCCCCGCTCACCTGCAGTGCACCACGACAGGCGTGTGCAGCGGGCGCTGGTGCAGGTAGTGGCCGTGCACCTCCTGGATGAAGCGGAGCAGGCTCCCCTTGCTGTCGGGCAGGCCCCTGGGGAGGGGGACACACCGGGAGTGGCCCTCGCACTCGGCACCCCCAGGAGGGCTCAGGGCTGCCCAAACACCCTCCTGCGCTCCAGCTGCGGTGCCGCAGCCCCCGCGGGGCCGATCGCGGCTCCCACCCAGCCCTCCCACCTTCCCGTGTCACCGCCCCCAGCCCCCCTGCCCGCCCCTGCGTACAGCTCAGGCCAGGAGGTGAACTGGAGGTGGGCGACGGTGCGCTTGAGGCTCTGGTCGCGATACTGCAGCGTCAGCATCCGCTCCACGTGCGTGGGGGTCACGCGCAGGCCGGTGAGCACCAGGGTCAGGGGGCCGTGGGCCACGGGCTGGCCCCGCTCCGACGGGAAGTACCGCAGCACCTTCTGCGGGGAGCGGCGCTCAGGACAGCCCGGGGACCCGCGGGGCAGAACAGGGGCGAGGGTGCCAGCCAGGGTGTCCCATCCCCGGTGCCACCGCGGGGCAGAACAGGGGCGAGGGGCACCGGCCAGGGCGTCCCATCCCCGGAGGGACACCGGTCCCATCCCCAAGGCCCCGTCCCGGCCATCCCTCACTGTCCCCCACCCCGGCCAGGACGCACCTTGTCCAGCTCCTGCTCGGACACCAACATGACGACCACGGAGACCTTCTGCTCGTAGATCATGAGCCAGAAGTCTGCGGCGGTGCCGAGCAGCGGGGCCTGCGTGGCGATGAGCGCGGGGCAGTACGGGGACAGGTCCTCCACGCGGCTGGCGTTGATGTAGTCGTCCTTGCCCGAGCGCAGCACGACGCGGTTGCGGTCGTAGGGCATGATGTCCTGGTGCCGGTTCTTCATGGAGTAGCAGCGGGCGATGGCGATGGAGCGCTGCCGCGCGTCCCGCTCCTGCGCCTCCTGCAGCTCCTTCCACAGCGCGTCCAGCTCGGAGCCGCCGCCGGGCAGGGGCCGCTCCAGCCGCTCGGCCAGCGCCCGGAACCGCTCCAGCTCTGCCCGCAGCCGCTGCACCCGCTCCGGCTGCGCGTACGGGTCCGCCTCGATCACCTGCACGGCCCGCGGCCGCTGCCCGTCCGCCTTGGTGGGCTGCAGCAGCCCCGCGGCGGCCGCGCCCCCGGGCTGGCTCTCGGGGCTGGACGACAGCAGGTCCGCGGGGCAGGGGCTCTGCCGCGGGAACGGCGCGTCCGCGGCCGGGGCGGGCGGGGGGCGCGGGGCGCCACGCGCC
>JAWWLZ010000082.1:373262-386542 GCA_035041345.1 Poliocrania exsul | reverse complement strand
AGTGGTTTTTAAAGCCCTAAAAACGTGACAAGGAATTTTAAAAGGAGAAAAACACAACCCAGTATTTATAATTTTAAAAACCTCCCCAAAATGGGTTAATTGGTTTTAAAAGCAAGAAGAGGCAAAGCAGAACAAAACACAAAACCCCAACAAACAAACAAACAAAAAACAACCAAAAAGCTCCCACCAGGAGGAGTCACTTTTAAAGCAAAAATCCCCTCTGGGAGAAGTGGTTTTAAAGCCCCAAAAGAATGGGATGAGTGGCTTTAAAAGAAAAAAAAAAAAAAAAAAAAAAAAGAAAGAAAAAGGAAAAACCCAAACCAAATCAAAACTTTAAAAGAAAAAAAAGGACAAGTGATTTTTAATGAAAAAATAGAGATGAGTGGTTTTAGTAAACCCAAAAATCGGGATTTTGGTTTTAAAGGCAAACAAAATGGGATAAATAATTTGGAAAGCAAAAAGAAAAGGATATTTGGTGTTGAAAGCCCCAAAAATGGTTTTGAAAGAAAAAAACACAAACCTGGGACAAGGAATTTTTAAAGCTCCCAAAATTTGGATGTGGTTTTACAAGCAAAAAAACAACAAATAAACAAAACAAAAGCAACCCAGAAAACAAAACAAAACAAAACAAATCAACCACACCTGAAAATAAAAAAAAAACCTCAAAAAAGTCCCCAAAATTAAAAAAAAAAAAAAGACAAACAAACCCACCAGTCAAAATTAAAAAAAAAAAAAAGGAATAAAAACACAAAACCAAGGGGGGGATGATTTGTTTTAAAGGCCAAAAAGAACAGGATAAATCATTTTAAAAGCCAAAAATGGGCTAAGTGGGTTTGGTGCCCCTCTAAAATGTGATGAGCAGCTTTAAAAGCCCCCAAATGGGATAAGTGCTTTGGTTCTTTTTTAAAAAAAAAGGATAAATGGCCTTAAAAGTTCCAGAAATTGGGCCAAGTGGTTTTCAAAGCCACAAAAAAATGGGATAAGTGGATTAAAGAGTCTCCAAAAATGGAGATAAAGGATTTTAAAAGCAAAAAAACCCCAATGATGAGTCAATTTTAAACCTAAAATAAAAGGGATAAATGATTTTAATATTAAAAAAATGAATAAATGTTTTTAAAACCAGAAAATGTAGATAAGATTTAAAAAAAAATTCCCCCAAATTGGGATAAATTGTTTTAAAAGCAAAAAGAAAAAAAGAAAGAAAGAAAAATGGTAAGTGAATTTAAAAGGAAAAAAAATGGGAGAAGTGGTTTAAAAATCTCCACAAAATGGGGCAAGTGGCTTTAAAGGAAAAAATCCCTGGGAATAAATCATTGTAAAAGCCAAGGAAAGAGGGTAAGTGGTTTTAAGAGCCTCTAAATGGGATAAGTGGGTTTAAAAGTTAAAAAAAATGGGATAAGGGTGTTTTTAAATCAGAAAAATATCCCTGGAATAAATTGTTTTAAAAGCCCCAAAAACTGGGACATGAACCAAGGGAAAAAAAAAAAAAAAAAAGAAAAGGGAAAATTTGTTTTAAAGGTCAAAAACCCCAGGATGAGTAATTTTAAAAGCCAAAAAATTAAAAGTCCCAAAAAGAGGGAAAAGTGATTTTAAAAGGAAAAAGGGGCAGAAAAACAAAACAAAAAACAACCACAAAACAACCAAAAATTGGGATAAATGGTTTAATGGCCTTCAAAAATGGGATGATTGGCTTTAAAAGGCCCCAACTCTGGGATGTGGTTTGGAAAAAAAAGGATAAGTGGATTCAAATGTTCCAAAATGGGACAAGTGGTTTTAAAAGACAAAAAACACTTCCCCTCCTTCCCCCCTCCCCAGAAAAGATACGGGGTTTGGAAAGCAAAAAACTCTCCAAGGAGAAATAATTTTAAAAGCCTCAAAAATGGGAATAAAGGCCCTCAAATTTGGGATAATTGGTTTCCAAAGCCAACAAAAAATACATAAAAGGGATGAGTTGTTTTAAAAGCTAAAATTGCCCCCAGGATAAATCCTTTTGAAAGCCCCAAAAGAAAGGGATAAATGGTTGGAAAAGTTCCCCAAACTGGGTTTAGTGGGTTTTTTAAAGCCACACAAAAAATGGGACAAGTGGTTTTAAGAGTCCTGGAAAGTGGGATGAGCAGTTTTGGAGACCAAAGAAAGACCAGGAGAAGTGGTTTTAAAAGGGAAAAAAAAAAAAACACCACAAAAAACCAAGCCAGAGAGAAGTAACTTTAAAAGCCCAGGAAACAGGAGAGGTGATTTAAGAAGCCTCTAATTGGGATAAGTGGCTTTAAAAGTTAAAAAAAGAAAAAGGGGGACAAGGAGGTTTTTAAAGGAAAAAAAAAAGGCCCCCTGGGATATGGAATTTTAAAAGCCCCAAATGGGATGAGCAGCTTTAAAATTCCCCAGCCTGTTTTCCCGGGGGGCTCCAACGTGGCCTTTGCTGGAGGTGCATCCCAAGGGCTGCGGCCCCTCCCTCCGCCATCCCCGACATTCCCTCCATCCCTGGGCATCTCCCCGGGCCGGGGAAGGGACCCCCACTCAGCTCCCCCGCTGAGGCCCGGGAGGTTGTTTGGGAAACAAATTCCAAGGGCTGATCGGGTTCCTCCTGGAGCTCCGTGTCCCCCCAGGGGCTGCGATTCCAGCCTGGGATGGGACACAGGGAATGTCTCCAGCCATCCCAGGGCGGTTCCCACCCTCAGGAACACCTTGGCTTTAGCCAGGGAGGGGCTGGGGATTGTGGCACAGGAAATATTCCAGACCTTCCCAGGTTTTTATTCACCCAGAGAGGTTCCAACCCTTGGATCGTGGAATTCCAGCAGCATTTCCCACCCCTGGGGGCCCAGGGCAAGGGTGTCCATGGTTCAGTCCACCCCTCATGAGCCCACCCATGTGTTCATTCTTTTCCCTGATGTCCCAAGGGTTCTCGAGCCCCTGGAGCCAGGAATAATCCCCCTTTGGGGATTCCTGTCCAAGCCCATCCAATCCACTCCAGCCCCAGCTGATCCTGCTCCAGGTTGTCCCGACATTCCTCCCAGCCCCAGCTCCCAGTACCTGGGTCACCCCTCCGTGACCTCCACACCAGGGTCTCCTCCTGGGCAGTGACACCTTCCCCCCATGTGCCAGCCCAGGGGGCTTGATCCCTGTGCTCCCAGTTATCCCTGTGCTCCCAGTTATCCCTGTGCTCCCAGTCATCCCCGTGCTCCCAGTTATCCCTGTGCTCCCAGTCATCCCTGTGCTCCCAGTTATCCCCGTGCTCCCAGTTATCCCCGTGCTCCCAGTCATCCCTGTGCTCCCAGTTATCCCTGTGCTCCCAGTTATCCCCGTGCTGCCAGTGTTCCCTGTGCTCCCAGTCATCCCTGTGCTCCCAGTCATCCCCGTGCTCCCAGTTATCCCTGTGCTCCCAGTCATCCCCGTGCTCCCAGTTATCCCCGTGCTGCCAGTGTTCCCTGTGCTCCCAGTCATCCCTGTGCTCCCAGTCATCCCTGTGCTCCCAGTTATCCCCGTGCTCCCAGTTATCCCCGTGCTCCCAGTTATCCCTGTGCTCCCAGTTATCCCAGTGCTCCCAGTTATCCCTGTGCTGTGCCCTCAGGGCACTCCCACCATCCCTGAGTCAGTGCAGGGATGAAGTTCTGGCCATTTCTCTCCTTCAGGAATGTCCAAGGCCAGGTGGAGCTCTGCCCTCTGCAAGATGCCTCCATTCCCCTGCTCCTTCAGGAATTCCCATACTTGTCCATCCCGGTGCTCCCCACCTCCCATCCTTTCCCGCCAGCCTCGGAATCCACCAGGAAATCAGGGATATTTCTTCTCCCTTCCTGATAATTTTTGCCATAGTGGGGCCTCTTCAGCACCTGCCACCTCCTCTGGTGACATTCCAAAATCTTGGCCTTCTGGCCATTCCATGATCCCTTCCAAGACTCCTGGGTGACTGGGGTTTCCTCTCCAAGCTTGTGTGGCCATGGAGACCCTCCCTCTGAGCATCCAGCCCGGCAGGGATAACCAGGAGCAGCTGGGACTCAGCACCAACCACCTCCAAAGTGGCTCCAACCCCTGCACAGGCTGCCAGGATCTTCTTTTCCAGTTGGAACATGGTGGATTTTGGATCCTGTGTGTTCCTGACTCCCAAAGCCCGGGGGTCACATGGAGTGTCCTGGGGCTTTGTGCCAGAGGCTTCAGGAAGGGCCCTTCCCCCTGTCCGGACTGGCCCGAGGGGACAACATGGAAAATCTCAGGCTTGAATTCCACAAAACTTGCTCACATCCACTGGGAATTGCTCTTCCCAATCACTGCATGGAAAGGGCAGAGAACCAGACTGGAATCTGGGATGTGCCTTCCCCAAAATCCCACAGCACCCCCAAATCCTTGTGTTTCCTTGTCAGGTTGTGGGGAGGTCGCTGCTATCCCGTTATCCATTGGGACCTCACCACATCCATCCTGCCGTTTCACTCCTGGAAACTGGATCTCCCCTGCAGGTCCCTGTGCTTTATCTCATGGAAAAGCCCACTTCTAGCAGGACTTGGATTGTTTTTTCCAGTTTCTCAAACCCTTCAGCCGTGCTGCCCCACTCGGTGACATCACCGATGTCCTGCAGGGATTTCAGGTCTGTCCCTGTCCCAGCAGAGTCTGGATCAATCCATGGGAGAGGGGCAGGCTCTTCCCACCCTGGGATGGTTCCAGGATCAGGGGATCAGATCCCTCTGCTCCCAGAGCAGGGTTGTGCAGGGGTCAGCAGGCCTGGGCCAGTGGAATCCTGGTCTCCTGGGGCACCAGCGGGTCTGGGACCTGGATTTGCCTTGGCAAAGCTGCTGAGGGGGCAGAGGCACCGTGTGAGCCCTGAGGATGTGGGGAAATGGGAGGAAATGTCCTTCATGGGCTGGATTCCCATCACCTGGAGCAGCCTGAGGTTCCTCTGGGGGCCAAAAGATCCACAGATCCTGGGATGAGTCTC
Source organism: Poliocrania exsul (assembly GCA_035041345.1). Lineage (NCBI taxonomy): Eukaryota > Metazoa > Chordata > Aves > Passeriformes > Thamnophilidae > Poliocrania > Poliocrania exsul. The sequence continues at coordinate 381,618 of JAWWLZ010000082.1, read as the reverse complement.
ATCCAACCTCCCCTCCAGCCAAGCTCATTCCAGACATGGAAAACTGAGGAGGTTTAGTCCCAAAAACTTGGATCCTTCAGGGTGTTGGAGGGGGAGGATGGACACCTCAGCATCCCAACCCCCTCCACGCTCCCAGCTCTGCTCTGATTTCAGGAATTTAATTGGGAAAATGTCTCCTTGCCTCGTGATTTCACCCGAAAGGCAAAACTCAGAGGAAAGATTGGGATTTTTCCTGGTTATTTGAGTCCTGGAGCACAAAGGATTTGTGGCCCAGCACCTCCCCCTCCATGTCCCGTCCTCCCGCCCCGGATTCCGGAGGATTCTCCACGTGTGCTCCCGGCACGTTGAACTGGGACATCCCAAAAAAGCCACTGGGGCCGTGGCGTTGTCACACCCGGGGGTGGCAGGGAGGTGACAGGGTGACATTCCCAGCGCTGGGCTGGCAATGCTGGGAACAGCCTCAAGTGGCACGGAGGGGAGCAACTGGGAGAGGGGGGAGTTGGGTGGGTATTTGGGAATATTTGGGGAATATTCGTCCTGAAAAGGGCTGTCCAGCCCTGGGGGGTGTAACGGCTGTGGGGATGTGGCACCTGGGGACACAGTCAGTGGTGGCACTCGGGGACATGGGGCAGTGGTGGCCTCGGGGGTGGGCAGGTGCAGGGGTCTCCAGGGGTTTTCCCACCTCAGCAATTCCCTGGTTTCGTGGTGTCCCAGTTTCCCCAGCGCATTCCCAGCCTCCCTCCCGGCTCCATGGGCAGATGGATCGTGGGGGCTGGTCTGTCCCCATTCCTGTGGAAATGTCACCATCTGTCCCCTCACCCAGTGACATCCAGCTGGGGGGACATTCCCAGTGCTCCCAGTGCCGGCCACCCTCCGGCTTACTGGGAACAGAGGGAAACTCCAATACTGGGAATGGCTGTGGGGCTGATCCGTGTGAACTGGGCCATACTGGGAGCAGCTGGGGCTGAGGGTGCCCCCAGGGATGTGGGTGCCCCCCCCGAGTGCCCCCCTCCGAGTCTCATTTGCATTTTTTACCCATTTCTACTTTAACCCCCCCAAATTTGGGGGCTTTATTTGGGGGGACACTGGGGGGACACGTGGTGGCTCCTGCTGTCCCAGGACACTGAGGGGCTCTGGCTGTGTCCCAGCACTGGGGTCCAGTGGGAGCTGGAATGAACAGGAGAGGAATTGGAATAAGGAGAAAAACAACTGTCATTATTTAAATAGAATTTAATACAATAGAAAAATAGAAAAGAATAAATAAATGACAGAATAATCAAAATAAATAATCTCCTGGCTTTCAATACAGACATGGGGCCAGGCTCTGGTGGGACTGGGAGGACTGGGAAGTGTCCTGGAAGGACATTCTGACGTCCAAAGGTACTTCAGTGCCCACAGGGAACACGGAGAAACATCCCAGAGGGATTTTCAAAAGTCTGGAAAAACTGGGAAGTGCCTGCAAAGACATTGCAGGGTCCAAAGATACTTCAAGATCCAAAGGGAACAAGGAGACACATCCCAGAGGGATTTTCCAAGGTATGAAAGTACTTCAGGATCTAAGGGGAATATGGAAACACATCCCCGAGGGATTTCCTGAGGTCTGGAGGGACATGGAGAAGCCCCTCAGGTGGTTTCAGGGACCCCCCAGTGCTCTCGGCTCTGGGGTGTCCAGGAGGGGTTGTGGCACCACTGAGGTCACGTCTGTGGCAGCGCTGGGGCAGCCCCATCCTGTGGCCACTGCTGGTCACCCCCTGGGTCACCGCTGGCCCTGAGGGCGTCCCTGTCCCCGAGGGTGTCCCATCCCAGAGGGGGTCCCTGTTTCCCAGGGTGTTCCCGCCTCTGAGGGGGTCCCTGTCCTTAAAGGGGTCCCCATCTACAAGGAGGTCCTCATCCCCGAGGGGGTCCCTGACCCCACAGAGGTCCCTGTCCCCGAAGGGGTCTCCATCTCCACAGGGGTCCCTGTTCCCAGCCCTGCAGGTGTCCAGGTCCTTGAGGGGATCCCTGTCCCAGAGGGGGTCCCTGTCCCCGCAGGGGTCCCTGTCCCAGAGGGGGTCCCTGTCCCCGCAGGGGTCCCTGTCCCCGAGGGGGTCCCCATCCCCGAGGGGGTCCCTGTCCCCGCAGGGGTCCCTGTCCCAGAGGGGGTCTCCATCCCCGAGGGGCTCCCTGTTCCCGTCCCCGCGGGTGTCCAGGTCCCCGAGGGGATGTCAGTCCCCGAGGGTGTCCCCGTCCCCCCGGGGGTCCCCGTTCCTCTGCCCGGGGGTCTCCTCCTCCTGCTGCGCGGGGGGGCGGCAGCGGCGGCCGAGCCTGCGGTGGGCGCAGAGGTTGGCGCGGGTGGCGAAGGCGCGGCCGCAGCGGGGGCAGGGGAAGGGCCGGTGCCCGGCGTGTGCCCGGCGGTGCAGCCGCAGGTGGCCGCGGCTGCGGAAGGCGCGGCCGCACTCGGGGCAGGGGTGGGGGCGCTCGGGGGGGTGGTGGTCCCGCACGTGCAGCTTCAGGCTCTCCCGCCACGCGAAGCCGCGCCCGCAGCGCCCGCACACGAACGGGGACTCCTCGCACGGCCCCGCCAGGTGCCGGCCCAGCCCCGCCGCGTCCGCGAAGCGCTGCGGGCACCGCGGGCACGGGAGGCCCCGCGGCGGCCCGCGGTGGGCAGGGCGGTGTCGCAGCAGGTCCCCGCGCACGCAGAAGGGGCGCCCGCACTCGTCGCAGCCGTGCCGGGCGCGGACCCCGCCCCGCAGCTTCTTGTGCGTGAGGAGGTTGCGGCGGTGCCGGAAGGATTTGCCGCAGGCGCCGCACACGAACGGCGGGCCCGGGGCCGGGGCCTCGAACCCCGATTCCCGGGGCTCCCCCTCATCGGCCTCGCTGGCAGAACCGTCCAGGGCACCTGTCGGGAAAAGGGCGTCACTGCGGCCCCTCGCCCGCCCCTGGGACACCCGGGAGGCTGCAGGGAGACCCCCACCAGTCCGGGGTGGGGGGGGGGTCAGACGGGGAGTCTGGCCGGGGCCAGCCCCTCGTGCCACAGGGACCCCACCCAGCCCTGCAGGGTGTCCCCACGGGGTGTCCCCGGTCACTCACCGGTGCTGGAGGCATCGGAAGCTCCGCTGTCGCCCCCGGCAGAGGGGACCTCCCCGGGTGGCTCCTCCTTCACGGGGAGGAACTTGGACTCCAACTCTGGGCAGAACAGAGACCCCTCAGTGCCCCCCAGAATGTCCAGCGGGTGTTACCGGGGGGCTGTCACCGTCACCAGGCCAGGGGGCTGCGCTGGGGACTGAGGGGGCTGTGGGGGCTGTGGGGCCGGTGGGATGGGGGGCAGCAGGGCCGGGGATCTGGTGCCTTTAATCCTCCCAGCTGGGGCTGCACTTGGGGCCCTGCTCTGCACAGAGATGGTGGGTCGGGGTCTGCCAGGGGGCTCGGGCTGCGGACCCCCAGCTCAGCCTCCACAATCCCAGCCAACCCCCGGACCCCTGGACAAGGCCATGGACTCCCAACCTTGGCCTCCGGGCCCCCACCTCAGCCTCTGACCCCAGCCAAGGGTTCCAGCCGTGCCCCCAGCCCAGTGCCACCCCCACCTCTGTGCTCCCCCCGTGATACCCCCAAACCTGTGACACCCCCAAACCTGTGACACCCCCCAGCCTGTGACACCCCAGCCCGGTGGCCCCTCAGCCCCTCACCCAGACTGGCCACCAGGTCGTAGTTGTCGGCCATGACCTCTCGGTAGAGCGCCCGCTGCCAGGGCTGCAGCTCCGTCCACTCCTCGGGGGAGAAGTAAATGGCCACTTCCTCGAAGGACACCTCGGGAGGCACCCCCTGGGGAGACAGCGGGGGGCTCAGGGGGACTGGTGGCACCGACCCCTCGCTGGCACCCCGAGGGGTCACCCCGGGGCTGCAGCACCCCCGGGTTCTGAAGGGTCCTGTCCTGGGGCTGCTCCAGCCCCCCCATCAGCACCGGGAGCTGGGGTGACCCCCAGGGCTGCGAGGACTCCTGAGAAGAGCAGGGACGCCAAGGCTGGGGGGCTCCCCGGGGCTGTGGGGACCCCCAGGAGTGCAGTAGCGGGGACCTCAGCGACTGTGGGGACCCCTGGGGCTCTGGGGACCCCCGGGAGGAGCTGTGGAGACCCCTCGAGTTATGGGGCTCACAGGGCTCTGGGGACCCCCGAGATGAGTGGGGACCCCCCGGGCCGTGGGGACCCTCGGGTGCCGCGCTCCGGGCTGTCCGTGCCCGCCCTCCCTGCCCGGGCATCCCGACCGGAGGAGCCGGGACCGCCCCCCCGGGACCCCCGGACCGACTCCCCTCGTGTGCCCCTCCTGAGACCCCCGGACCGCTCCCTCCGCCGGGACAGCGGGGCCGCCGCACCCCGGGGACCCCTCAGGGACCCCCCGAGCCCTCCCGGAACCTGCCCGGGCTCACCCGCTGCATGGCCGGGCGGGGCCCGATGGCGGCGGCGGAAGGGGCTGGACTGGGGGCAGCGGCACCGGGAGGATGGGGGGCACCGGGGGATGGGGGGACACTGGGAGGTTGGGGGGCACCGGGAGGATGGGGGGGCACCGGGGGATGGGGGGCACCGGGGGAGCACCGAGAGCGGGTGCGGGTACGCCCACGGGGCTGGGGGCACTGCCGGGGCGATCGCCCACCCCGGCACCATCGCCCACCCTGCAACCGGGGCTGCTCGGGAACATCCCCCTTCCTCTCCAAGACCACCCCCTACCCCCCAGAATCCCGAGGACCGAGCCTGGCGACTCCGGAGGTCTCGCAGCCCCCACATCCGAGTGTCCCGCACTGGAGGGAGCAGCCCAGCCTGAGGGTCGCACACTGGAGGGTCCCATCACCAGACGGTCCCATCACCAGAGGATCCCACACCAGGTGTCCACCCCAGGACAGGACGAACTGAAGCTCCCCTGGGTCCTGCCCCTGCAGCCCCTGTACCCAAAGCTCCCAAAACCCACCCAGGGTGGCACCGAGTGTCCCCAGCCACGATGGGGGGTGTCCGTGTCCCCGCAGTGAGAGCCCTCGGTGTGAGACCCCCAGCCCATCCCCAGGAGCACTGGGTGGGGTTCGGTGCCACCCCAGTGAATGTGACAGTGAGCCCGGGGTGGGCTCAGTGGCCGTGCTGGTCCTGAGCTCCCACCTGGTGTCCAGGTGAGGTTTGGTGGCTGCAGAGCGTGTTGGAGGGTCCCAGCACTGTCACTGTCCCGGTGGCCCCTTGGGCACAGCGATGGTCTGTGGCTTCAGCCAGCAGAACCTTAACCAGGGCTCAGGCTGGCACTGAGGCTCCAGGAGACTCCCATGTCCCCCTGGGTCTGGACAGAGGACCTGGAGTCGCTGGAGCCATCAGAAGCTTTTATTTTAAATAACCTCAAAAAATAGAATTGCAGAGAGCGGAGCGGGGTGGGGGGGGAAAGGGGCTGGGGTGGGACCCCCTGCCCCACTGGGGTTCCAGAGGTGGCCATCCTGGGGTCGGTCCCCTCGGAAGATCTGATTCCCTTTGGGATGAAGCAATGGCAGCTCCCGGTGCCCAAGGCCAAAGCTCTGCCCGAGGCTGTGGCTCCCCGGCCACCGACTCTGTCACACCGGGGGCTGGGACATGGAAATGCCAAGTAAAGCCCAACAAGCATCCCATGCCCCCTGTGCCCCTGGAAGCCCCCCCGCAGCCCCCACCACCAGCTCCCAGCGTTGCCCATCCCGGAATATTGAGTCCCAAAGCGCAGTTATCCAGAGCAAGCAGAAGCACAAGCTGACCCCCCTCCCCCCCAGCACTGGAAGCATCTCTGGATCCCTTCTGGAAGCAGAGCTGAGCCCTTCCAGGCCATTTTCCCAGCTGTTTTCCCAGCTCCTCCGTGTGGAGCTGGACTGGGGCTCTCAGGTCATCCAGCAGCAGAAACGGCCCCAGAACTCCTGCACTGGCAGGGCTTGCCTCTCCCATCCCAACTGTGTCCCTGTGGAATGCCATCCACTCTGGAACAGGCTGGAGGGCTCTGGAAGCAGCCAGTGCCCCTGAGGCCCCTCTCATCCCATGGCTGGCTCCAGTGGATGCAACTTTTAAGCCACTGGATCCAGCTCTTCCCAGTCCATGTGGCCAGAGCCAACATGGCAGATCCAGGTCCAGTGCCACTCCCTCCAGTCCTTTGGTGTCTTCCTGAGCCAGAAATGTGCCATGTCCAAGTCTGGCTCTGCTTTGCCCCATCCAATCCCTATGAGGCTTCTCCAAGTCCCAGTGCCATGTCTGGCCAGCAGTGTCACCCTGGCTGTGACCCCTCAGCTCTGACCCCTCGGCTCCAGGTGTGGGGTGGGTGAGCACGGGAGCCGAGGGCGGGTCCCTGTCGTTGGGGGTCCCAGTGCAGGGGGTCCCAGGCAGCCAGGGCAGGTCCCAGCGAGGGTCCCAGTGCGGGGGCAGGGGTGGGGGTCCTGGCAGGGGTCCCGGTGTGCATCCTGGTGCACATCCCAGTGCCGGTCCCGGGGGGGTGTTACAGACAGCCAGGACACGGAGCCGGTTTCTCCTCACCACGCTCCGGCTCCGGCGCTCCCGGCACTCTCTTCTCCTCGAAGGCCCGCGCGCAGCCCCCGGCCTTGGCCCAGAGCTGCCCCCGGGGGAGCTCAGGGGGGCGGGGGGCCAGGCAGGCGGCACAGCAGCACGGGGGGGGCAGCCCCGGCGCCCTGGGGCCCGGACTGCCCTCCGGGCACTTGCAGGGGGGCACCGGGGCGGCCCCGGGGCCCGGGGGGGGCTCATCCTGCATGAGCTGCATGAGGATGTCGGCGGCGCCCGAGGGGCTGTCGGGGCGGGCCGGGGGGGCCCCGCGGGCGCAGGGGGGCAGCAGCAGGGCCGGCGGCTCCGGGGCCTTGCCCAGGGGCTCCCCGGCAGAGCAGGCGGGCGCGAGGCCGGTGCCGTGGGTGCGGCGGTGCCGCAGCAGATGAGCCTTCTGGCTGAAGCCTTTGCCGCAGTCGGTGCAGCGGAACGGCCTCTCCCCCGTGTGCGTGCGCAGGTGCACGGCCAGGTTCACCTTCTGCCGGAACCGCTTCCCGCACTCGGCACACGTGTGCGGCCGCTCGGCGCAGCCGTGGGGGCACTCGGGGCACGGCTGGGGGGCCTCGGGGCACGGCTGGGGCTGCTCACAGGGGTGGGCATGGCCGGCGCAGGGGGGCGGCTGCTCGCAGGGGTGTGCCCGCCCGGCGCAGGGGGGCGGCTGCTCGCAGAGGTGAGGATGCTCGGCACAGGTGTGTGGGCACTCGCTGCAGGTGTGGGGCTGCTCCACGCAGGCGTGAGGATGCTCGGTGCAGGTGTGCTGCTGCTGCTGCTGCTGCTTGGTGCAGGCGTGGGGCTGCTCGATGCAGGCGTGGGGCTGCTGCTCCAGGCAGGTGTGCAGCCGCCTGGCACAGGTGTGGGGCCCTTCGGCGCAGGCGTGGGGGCACTTGGCGCAGGTGTGCAGCTGCTCAGCACAGGTGTGGCGCGGCTCGGTGCAGGTGTGGTGATGCCCGGCACAGGTGTGGCGCGGCTCGGTGCAGGAGTGCGGCCGCCCACGCGGGTTCACCGGCGGCGCCCCGTGCCCCCCACAGGCCTCCTCGCAGAGCCCGCAGGGGAAGGGGGTCCCGGCGGGGTCCGCGGTGCCGGCGGCCGCGCCGGGGGGCCCCACGTGCACCCGCTGGTGCACCCGCAGGGACAGTTTGCTCTTGAAGCGCTTGGGGCACTCGAGGCAGGTGAAGGGCTGGCGGCCCAGGTGGGTCTTCTGGTGGGCCAGGAGGTTGGGCTTCTGCGCGAAGCGCTTCCCGCACTGGGTGCAGGCGAAGGGCCGCTCGCCCGTGTGCACCCGGTAGTGCGTCACCAGGTTGCCCTTCTGGTTGAAGCGGCGGCCGCAGACGCCGCAGGTGAAGGGCCGCTCACCTGTGTGGATGCGCTGGTGGGTGGCCAGGTTGGTTTTGAGGCTGAAGCGCTTCCCGCAGGTGTCGCAGCGGAAGGGGCCGTGCCCCCCGGCGCCGTGGCCGTGCCGCAGCAGCCGCTCGCACTGCGCCAGGCTGCGCCCGCACTCGGGGCACGGGCAGGGCCGGGCCTCTCCCACCCGCGCCAGGGGGGACCCGGGGGGCGGCTCCGCAGCGGGGCCGGGCTCGGGGGGGGCCCCGGGGCACGGCTTGTGCCCCGCGTGGCTCTTCTGGTGGGCGACAAGGGAGAGCCAGAGCCCGAAGCTGTTCCCGCACTGGTTGCAGATGAAGGGCTTCTCTGGGGACGCCGTGGCGTCCCCCAGCCCCGGCTGCGCCCCCGGGGGCCCCAGGAGGGGGGGGCTGGAGAAGGTTGGGGGCACCTCGGGGGGCCGCAGCAGGGGCACCTTGGGGCAGAAGCCGTCACTGCAGTGGGCGCAGGTGAAGGGGGGCTCG
>JAWWLZ010000082.1:359616-373162 GCA_035041345.1 Poliocrania exsul | reverse complement strand
AGTGGGTTTTTTATGGGATGTAAAATTATTTATCACAGTCTCGGAGGGGCTTTTAAAACACCTTATCCAAGTAAAACTACTTATCCTGGTTTTATTTTCTGTTAAAACCACTCATTTCATTTTTAAACATCGTATCCCATTTGGGGGCTTTTAAAGGGACTTTTCCAGTGGGTTCTGGCTTTTAAAAGCACTTTTCCCCTTTCTGGAGTTGGAAACCCACTTATTTGGGGACCTTTTTGGGAAAAGGGTCCCCTTTTTTTTGCTTTTAAATCCATTTATCGCTGTTTTGAGGGGAGGGGCGAGGGGCGTGGCCAGAGCGGGGGCGTGGCCAGAGCGGGGGCGTGGCCCAGGAGGGGCTGCGTTGCCATGGGAACGGGATGCAGCCGTGGGGGGGGAGGGTGTCAAAGCCCCTTTTCCATGCGGATTTTGGGGTTCGGGGCCTCGTTTCCATGGGAATGGGCGGGGCAGGGACGCGTTTCCATGGAGACGGGATGCAGCCGTGGGGTGGGAGACTCAAGGACCCTTTTCCTCGGGTGTTTTTGGAGGGGGGGGGGTGCCGAAGCCCCCTCGAGCCCCCCCGGCAGGTCCCGGAGCCCGCGGTCTCCCACGGGATATTCCCGGCTCTTATCTCTCCTCATCCCTGGAATTTGATCGGTCGGAGCCCCCGCAGCGCGGGGAGGGGGCAACGACCGGGCGGTGGCGGAGCGCCGGTGACCCCCTGGCGATCATTAACCCGGGGGGGTCCCGGGGGGGCCCTCCCTGCCCCTCCCGTGGATGCGGCGGAGACAGCGCAGGTACGGGGGGAGTGAGGGGCGCAGCCCCCCGGGGTGGGAAATGGGGGTCCTGCCGGTGGCAATGAACCAGGGGGGCTCGGGAAGGGGCGGCCCGAGGCGGGGGGCGGGAGGGGGCGGAATCGGGGGCGGTGACCGCTCGGGAGGGCGGGAGGGGGGGGTCAATGCCCCTGGGGGGCGGGGAGGGGGTCACTGCCCTCAGGACCGGGCACAGACCGGCAGCTGCTGCACTGAGGGTTCGGCAGAGCCCGGGCAGGTGAGTGACGGGCTGGGGGCACTCCTTGGAGGCACTGGGGGTCTCACCTTGCCCACCCCACTGGGGGCTCAGCACTGGGCTGGTGTTCAACAGCCACCCTGGGAGGGGTGCAGAGCCCCCCAGTCCCGGACTGAGGGGGTTTTGGGGGCCTGGGGGGCTCAGGAGGAGTGGGGCTCACCCCATGGTGCCCCCAGTTTTCCTGGAGATCATCTCACGGTGTCCCCAGTTTGTCTTGGGTCCCCCTGTGGTGGCCCCAGTTTCATTGAGGTCATCCCATGGTCCCTCCAGTTTTCCCGTGGGTCACCCCACGGTGCCACCCAGTTTCACTGGGAGCATCCCATGGTACCCCTGGTTTCATTGGGGTCACCTCAGGTGTCCCTGATTTTCCTGGGGCTCACCCTGTGGTGTCCCCAGTTTTCCTGGTGGTCACACCGTGGTCTCCCTGGTTTTCCTGGGGGTCATCCCACGGTTCCCCACTTGTGCCCAGGGTGTGCTGGAACAGGGAGGGCTTGACCGTCCTCCATTCCCTCCCCAGTGCTGACCCCGCTCTCCCCGTGTCCCCCAGGATGTGGCTGCTGGGGGTCCCCTGGGCGCTGGCCCTGCTGGTCACCGCGGCCGCCCCCGACCCCTCGGCGGCCCCCCTGGACCCGGCGTCCATCTTTGCCGACCTGTCCCCGGAGGAGCTCCGGGCCGTGCGGACCTTCCTGATGGAGCGGCCGGAGCTGGGCCTGGCCCCGAGCCGGGGGGGGCCCCTGGCCAAGAACTCGCTGTTCCTGGTGGAGCTGCTGCCGCCGCCGAAGCGCGTGGCGCTGCGGTTCCTGGCACACGGCGGGCGGCGCCCGCGGCGCGAGGCTCGAGCCATCGTGTTCTTTGGGGCGCAGGCGGAGCCCAACGTCACCGAGCTGGCCGTGGGGCCGCTGCCCCGGCCCAGCTCGTACCGGGTGCTGGGGCGCAAGGGCGGCCGTGCCGTGCCCTTCTGGGCGCGCCCCATGACCCAGCTGGAGTACGAGCTGCTGTACGAGGCGCTGGTGGGCGCGGTGGCCCCGCTGGAGCCGCTGCTGCGCGAGGCCACCGGCTTCAGCTTCCGGAACTGCTCCGGGCGCTGCCTCACCTTCTCCGACATCGCCCCGCGCGGGCTGGGCCCCGGCGAGCGCCGCACCTGGCTGGTCATCCAGCGCTTCGTCGAGGGCTACTTCCTGCACCCCGTGGGGCTGGAGGTGCTGCTGGACCACCGGGACCCCGACCCGCGGCGCTGGGCCGTGCGGCAGCTCTGGTACAACGGGCGCTACTTCGGCAGCGTGCGGGAGCTGGCCGAGCTGCACGCGCGGGGGGCGCTGCCCCTGGCCCGCCTGCCCGAGCCCCCCGCCCGCCACCTCTTCTCCAGCTACGAGCCCCGCGGGCGCTTCTTCACCGGCACGCCCAGTGAGGTGCACGGCGCCAAGGTGTGCGAGCCGCAGGGCCGGCGCTACCGCCTGCGCGGCAACCGGCTGGAGTACGGCGGCTGGAGCCTGGCCTTCCGCCTCCGCTCCTCCGCTGGCCTCCAGCTCTTCGACGTGCGCTTCGGCGGCGAGCGCGTGGCCTACGAGCTGAGCGTGCAGGAGGCCATCGCCTTCTACGGCGGCCACTCGCCCGCGGCCATGCAGACCAAGTACATGGACGCCGGCTGGGCCATGGGCGCCTCCAGCTACGAGCTGGCGCGCGGTGTGGACTGCCCCGAGACCGCCACCTTCCTGGACGCCCACCACCTCCTGGACGCCGACGGCCCCGTGCGCTTTGCCCACGCCCTCTGCGTCTTCGAGCTGCCCACGGGGGTCCCCCTGCGCCGCCACTTCGACAACGACTTCCAGGGCGGCTTCAACTTCTACGCGGGGCTGGAGGGGCGGGCGCTGGTGCTCAGGACCACCTCCACCGTCTACAACTACGACTACATCTGGGACTTCCTGCTCTATCCCAACGGCGTCCTGGAGGCCAAGGTCCACGCCACCGGATACATCCACGCCACCTTCTACACGCCGCAGGGCCGGCGCTACGGCAGCCGAGTGCACAGCCACCTCCTGGGCAACCTCCACACCCACCTGGTGCACTACAAGGTGGACCTGGATGTTGCAGGTGAAGGGCCCTGGCAGCTCCCAACACCCTCCAGCCATGGGGAGGGTGCTGGGAGGTGGGGCTGGACCCATGTTGGGCTCCAGAGCCAGAGAGCCTTGTCCCTGAGGGGGATGGTACCACCTGGACCCTCTGGTGATGACCCCCTCTCGATGGTGGCATCCCTGTGGGGTCCCACCCCTCTGCGGTGGCATCTCTGCAGGGTCCCAATCTTCCATGGTGGTGGCATCTCCTGTAGTCCCAACCCTCCATGCTGGTGATGGAGTCTCTGCAGGGTGCCCTCCTCCATGATGGTGGCATCTCCCTGGTTTCCAAGTGCTCCATAGTGGCATCTCCACTGGATCCTACCCCTCAATGGTGGTGGCATCTCCACGGGGTTCCAGTCCTCCATGGTGGTGATATCTCAGCCCTCCATGGTGGCATCTCCATGGGGTCCCAGTTCATATCCATGGTGACATCCCCACCGTGTCCCACCCCTCCATGTAGCACCTCTGTTGGGTTCCTCTCCTGCACAGTGACACCTCCACGAGGTCCCATCCCCACTCTGGGGGGTCTGCACCGTTGTGCCCCCCCACTGACACCCCCCTCCCCGCAGGCACCGGGAACAGCTTCGAGACGATGGACATTCGCTTTGAGAACATCTCGAACCCCTGGAGCGCGGGGGCCCGCGTGGTGCAGCCGTGGCTGCACCGGGAGCCGCGGCGTCGGGAGCGCGAGGCGGCGCTGCCGCTGGGCCGGGCCCCGCCGCGGTACCTGCTCTTCACCAACCCGCGCCGGCGCAACCGCTGGGGCCACCGCCGCACCTACCGCCTGCAGCTCAGCTCCCACGCCGGGCCCGTGCTGCCCCGCGGCTGGCGCGAGGAGCGCGGCGTCACCTGGGCCAGGTGGGGTGGGCACGCCCCAGCGGGGGGACGTGGCTGCCCCGTGGGCTCTGCTACTGTCAGCTCTGAGCTGAGCCACCATTGTCACACAGAGGCGTGGGCATGGTGCCCTTCCCCTGGTCACACCTTTCTCTGGTGGCACTTCGCCTTGGTGACATGTACCCTTAGTGGCACCTACCCCTTGGTGACACCTTCCCCTGGTGTCACCTGCCCTTGATGGCACCATCCCCTGGTGGCACCTTTCCTTTGGTGGCACTTGCCCTTGGTGACACCTTCCCCCCTGGGGCACCTTCCCATCCCCCCTGGAGCTGGAGAGCCCCCTGAGTCCTTGGGACCCCAGGAACCCCCACAACTGGGAACACCTCCGGAGCTGGGGAGAACCCCCTGGGAGCTGAGAAACCCCCTGGAGCTGTGGAGACCCCGGGGATGGGGAGCTCCCTGAGAGCTGGGAAGCCAATAGGGAGCTGGAGAACCCCATGGGAGTTTGGGAGGCCCCAGAGCCGAGGAACCCCCCAGAGCTGGGGGTGCCCTTGGAGCTGGGATTCCTTGGAAGATGGGGACCACCAGAAGCTGAGGAACATCTGGGAGCTGAAGAGTCCCTGGGAGCTGGGAAAACCCTCGGGATCTGGGGAACCCCTGGAAGTGGGGCAACCGTCAGGAGCTGGGGACCCCCCCTGGAGTTCAGACACCCTGGGTGCCAGGGAACCCCCCATGAGCAGGGGAGCGCCCAAAGCCGGGGACCCCCACTGTGAATGGGCAGGGGGTGGCACAGCCCCGGGCAGGAGTGGGAGAGGGACCCCCAGCCCAGCCCCTGCAACATGGGTGGGCCCCGCCCCAGACTGACCCCGCCCCCTCACCTGTCCCAGGTACCACCTGGCCGTGACGAGGCGCCACGAGAACGAGCCCAGCAGCAGCAGCATCTACACCCAGAACAACCCCTGGGACCCCCCAGTCACCTTCGAGAGCTTCATCCGCGACGACGAGACCATCGAGGACCAGGTGACACGGGGACACCGGGGGACACAGGGCTGGGGGTGCCTGAGGGGCACAGGGCGGGGGCTCAGCTCTGGAGGCTCCCCAGGTCCAGGGGGGTTTCCCAGCTCCAAGGGGCTCCCCAGCTCCTGAAGGGCTTCCCAGGTCTCAGGGGTTCCCCAGTTCCAGGGTCTCCCCCATCCCAAGGGGTTCTGCAGCTCTGGGAAGTCGCCCAAGCTCCCATTGGTCTCTCAAGCTCCAGAGGGTCTCCCCAGCTCCAGGGTTATCCCCGTTCCCAAGGAGTTCCGCAGCTCTGGGGTGTCCCCCATTTCCCACTGATCTCCCCAGTTTCAGGGTCTCCCCAGTTCCCCCACGGGGGTCCGTGGTGCCACAGGCCACGGTGACACCACCGTGTCCCCCCAGGACTTGGTGGCCTGGGTGACCGTGGGCTTCTTGCACGTCCCCCACTCTGAGGACGTCCCCAATACGGCCACCCCTGGCAATGCCGTCGGCTTCTTCCTGCGCCCCTTCAACTTCTTCGACGAGGACCCATCGGTGGCCTCGCGCGCCACCGTCATCGTGCGCCCGCTGGACCCCCCGACCTGCTCCCGCCTGGAGATCCAGCGCTGGACACCCCCCAGCCCCGGCCCCTGTGTCCACCCCGAGCCCTTCACCTACAACGGCACCTACCGCCAGGTGTGACCCCGGGGACACGGGGACACCAGCTGTGGGACGGGCCACGTGCTCATGCCAGGCTCAGTAAAGGTGATGCCACCTCTGAGCCCAGCGCTGGCACCACGGGGACACCAGTGCTACTGGGACACTGGGGTGTGGGATGTGTCACGCCATGTCACACCGTGCCATGTGTCACAGCCTCACATGGCGCCACGGTAACATGTCACACACATGTCACTGGGTGCCACATGCAACATGCTGGGCTCAGTAAACGTGATGTCACCTCATCTGACCCCAGTACTGGCACTGGCACCATGCGGGACACCGGTGCCACCAGGACACCATGGCATGGGATGTGTCACTTGGTGCCACACAGGGCCATGTGCCACCTGTTGTGCTCAGTAAAGGTGATGTCACCCCCTCCCCCACCATGTGGGACATGTCACACAGTGCCACTGGGACACGACAGCATGGGACATGTCACACAGTGCCACACGCCCTGCTCAGTAAAGGCGATGTCACCTCCTCTGTCCTGTCTCTGCCACTCCCCTGACCTGCCCCGGGCTGTCACAATGTTTAATCACAGCGATGTTGGAGGTCATCGTCCCTCCCCACCCCCCCAGAGGTTCTGTCCCCTCCCCCGGTGACACACAGAGCCAGGGGGTCTCTCTCTGGTTTATTGGGGGCACCTACGGCAGGGGTGACATGCAGGGGTGACACGAGACAAACACGGCACACGCTTTGGGGGTGGCAGCCCCCCCCACCCCGTGTCCCCCTCCCTGTGCGTGGGGTGACACCACAATGTGCCACCCGGCTGTGCAGGGGGAGCGCCCGGGGAGCTCAGGGGGCTTTGGGGGCCCCGGGGGGCAGCCAAGCGGGGAGGGCACACACGTGTCCCCAAACCCCCAGCTGGGACACGGACAGGGACACGCAGGGGGGACACACACGGACCCACCAGACCCCGCCGGTGCTCATATATGTGCCGGGGGTCCCAGCGGGGGGGACATGGCGGGGACACACACACATCGATGGGGGGGCAACACACGTGTCCCGGCACAGCGGGACCCCCCGACACACACGTGACGTCCTGGGGACAGGACACGGGGACACACCTGTGCACACACACACCTGTGCACACACACACCTGTGCACCTCCACCGGCCCCGGGCAGCTCAGAGGGGCCCCGGGGGGCTCGGGGGCTCTGGAAGGAGGAGGAGGAGGAAGAGCAGCAGAGTCCGACAGTCCGGGGCAGGGGGACCCCGGGGCAGGTCGGATAATGAGGGGTCCCAGGGGGTCCGGAACCCCCTGTCGGCAGTGGGGAGAGTGTCCATGGGGGGCAGTGACCGGAGCCCCCCAGCAGGTCATGGCCCGGGGGTGGGGGCTCCGGGGGTCCCACATCACCAGGGCCAGGAGTCCCGCGTCTCCACGGCTCCAGGGGCCCCACGTCCTGGGGTCCAGGAGTTCCATGTCCCAGGGTGTGGGGGGTCCCACATTCTGAGGTCGGGGGTCCCGGGGCTCCAGAGCTCCCATGTCCTGGGTGTCGGGGGTCCCACATGCTGGGGTCAGGGGTCCTGTGGCTCCGGGGGTCCCACCTGCTGGGGTCCGGGGGTTCCAGGGGTCCCAGGTCCCAGGGTGAGGGGGTCCGAGGGCTCTGGGGATCCCCCATTCCAGGGTCGGGGGTCCCAAGGCTCCAGGGCTTCCAGGGCTCCGGGTGGCCCACGTTCCAGGGCCAGGGATCCTGTGCCTCCGGGGGTCCCAGGCCATGGTGTCCAAGGGGGCCGGGGCTGGGGGTCCCACATTCTGGGGTCTGGGGCTCCCATGGCTCCCAGGGTCTCACATCCTGGGCTTTGGGGGTCCCACATGCCGGGGCCCGAGGACTCCAGGGGTCCCAGGTCCTGGGGTCCAAGGGCTCCGGGGGTCCCATTTCCGGGGTCGGGGGTCCCTCGGCTCCGGGGGTCCCGCCGCGCCCCGGCGCTCCCATTAGCTGCCGGGGTCGGAGCAGTGTCTCTGGAGCGGGGGGGTCCCCGGGGGGGTCCCCGCGGGCGGGGGCAGCGCCCCGGGCAGGGAGCGGCGCCGCGGCGGGGGCGGCTCCAGCAGCAGCACCACGTCGGGGGCGTCCGGGGCACGCGGGGGGTGCGGGACCTGCCGGAGCCAGGGGGGGACAGAGTCAGGGGGCACAGGGGGCTCAGGACACACCCCCACCCCGCACCAGGACCCCCAGAGGGTGACCCCAAGCCACAGAAGAGCTGGAGGACACGGTGATGGGCACAGAGGGAGGTGTGACCCCAACCCACAGAGACACTGCCAGCGGATGCCCCCCAAAGCAGGTGCCCTCCGACTCCGGGGGTCCCTCACCTGAGCGAGCGGCCGGAGGGGGGTGATGGGCAGGGGGGGCTGCAGCGGCCCCGGCGGGGGCTGGTGAGGGGAGGCCACGGTGCTGTAGGCTGGGGGCACCAACACCTGGCGCTGCAGCAGGTGCACAATGGACGAGATGTCCGTGCTCAGCCGGGATTCCAGCCTGGAATGTCCATGGTGGAGCATCAAGGGCCAGAACGAGACGTGGGACCCCCATCCTCATCCCTCCCCCAACCCCTCAGGGTCCCCAGACCTGCCCAGAACCTGCCCCTGCACCCCTATCACCCATCAGGTGGGTCAGCATGGGGTGGGATCCCCCATTCCCCCTCTCCTCACTCCTTATAAAGACCCCCCTTCCAAAACCCCAGCCCTCCCAGCCCTCCCCCCAGGACCCCCAGCACCTTCCCCTGCAGCTCCATAAGCCCTTAAGGTGGGTCAAGGGGCTCCGGTTGGGACGGGGGGTCCCCCATTCCTCCCCTTCCACTCAGGGTTCCCCAGACCCCTTTGGGGTGGTCAGGGGGGTCACACTGCCTGACCCCCCCCCCTCAGGTTACACCTGAACCCCTCAGATTTACCTGTTGAGCTGTTTTTGGAGCAGATCCAAGCGGGCCTCCAGGTCGGAGCGCTGGCGGCGGGTCAGGGTCGGGGTGGGAGTTGGGGGGGCCCCATGGGAACAACGCGGGAGCTCCTGGTACTGCCGGCCCCGGGTGTCACCCCAAAAACTGAAGATGTTGGAGACCCCCGAGAAGGCCCCTGAAAAAGGGGTGGGTGGGTTTGGGGGCTGAATTGGTGGGGGAGGTTTAGGGGGGAGTTTGGGGGAGTGGAGGAAGGATGGGGAGGGGGTCGTTGGGGCTTTTGGGGAGGTGTTAAACAGGGAGGGGAGGGGAGGGTTGGGGTCCCCTCGCCCATCCTGAGCCCTGCCATGCCCTCCTGAGGGGGTGCAGGGGCAAGTGCTGGGGGAGGGATGGAGAGGGGGGTTCGGGGTTGTGGAGGAAGTCTGTAGGACCCCGAATGAGGAGGGGAGGAATGGGGGACCCCCCACCCCATCCCAACCCCCCCGACCCATCTGAAGGGGTACAGGGGTTAAGGGGCAGGTGCTGGATGTGAGCTAGGGGTCTGGAGGCTGAAGGAGGAATGGGGGTGCCAGGGGTTTTGGGGGGTCTGCAAGACCCAGAGCAGGGAAGGAAGGAATGGGGGACCCCCACCCTCACCCTGATCCCCCACAAACCCACCTGAGGGGAGTACAGGGGTGCAGGGGCAATGCTGGGGGACCAGGGGGCTGAGGGGAGAGGGGGGCCCTAGAGATTTTGGGGGGTCTACTGAGCCCTGAGGGAGGAGGAGAGGAATGAAGTCCCCCTCCCACCCCGAGCCCCCCGACCCACCTGAGAGCGGGTTGCACATGTCGCTGCCCTCACGCTCCTCGGGCTCGGGGGGCGCAGGGGGGGCACTGCGGAAGGGGGACAGTGCCGTGGCCCCCGGGGGGGGCGCGGGGGGCTCCTCCTCATCGCTGGAACCGCAGCTGGAGGGGCTGGGGGGGTCCCACTCGGCCGGACCTCGGGGGGCGCCGGGGGCCTGACCCCCCCCATTGCCCCCTCGCAGCGTCCGGGACTCCCCGGGGCTGGGGGCGTCTGCAGGGGACAGGAGAGGTCAGGGCGGGGGTCCCGGGGACCCTGGGGTCACCCCCGGAGGTCCCGGTCCCCACAGCCCACCCGACCCCCACCTTTCTCGGGCCGTCGGCGGAAGGAGAGTTTGCGGCGCCGGAGCCGGGAGAAGCCGCCGTCCAGCTCGTCACTGCCCGGGGAGCCGGGGATCATATTTGTCTGCGGGGACAGGGGGCACAGTTGGGGGGCTGTGGGACCCACATGCCTTGGCAGGAGCCCCTCAGATTGCTCAGGACCGTCCAGGTCGCTGAGATTCCTCTGGCTTGCTCAGGACCCCCCAGATTGCTCAGCCGCCCACAACTCGCTCAGAACACCCCACCTTGCCCAGGACCCACCCCCCTCCAGGGTACGTAGGAACCCCGAAACGTGCTCAGAACACCCCACCTTCCCCAGGACCCCCAGGCATGGTCAGGTCTCCCCCTGCACAAACCTGCTTGGAACTCTCCACTTTGTTCAGGACCCCTCTCTTTCCTCAGGACACCCCCAGCTTGCCCAGAGCCCCCCAAATTGCTCAGCCCTCTCCAGCACTCAGGACCCGCCCCAGCTCAGTCGGGACCCCTCCTGTTGCTCAGGGCCCACCAACTTACTCAGGACCCCCACCAAGCACACTTAGCACCCCCCAACTTGCTTTGAACCCCTCACCTGGCTCAGGACCCCCCCAGTTGCTCAGAATTCCCCACCCTGCCCAGGAGCCCCAACCTTACTCAGGACTCTCCCGGCTTGCCCAGGACCCTCCAAGGCTGCTTAAGACCCCTCAACTTGCTCAGCATTTCCCCTCCCCAACCTACCCAGGACCCCCCCAGCCTGCTTGGAACCCTCTTCTTTGTTCAGGACTCCCCCAACCTTCTCAGGAACCCCCAGTTAATTTGGACACTGCAGCTTGCTCAGGACCCCACAACTTGCTCAGGACCCCACAACCTGCTCAGGGCTCCCCCCCAGCTCCCCCAGCCCCCCGGGTGCCCCCTCACGTCGCGCAGGTTGAAGGTGATCTCGAGGGTGCCCCAGAAGCGGTCGGAGAACTCGGGGTACATGTCGAGCACCTCGAGCAGGTCCTCGCGCAGGATCTTGTGCAGGTCGCAGTAGGTGAGCGCCCGCACGTCCGCCCGCGACTTCCCGGGGCGCGTGTGCAGGTGCAGCGGCTCCCCAAAGGTGTCGTTCTTACCTGGGGGGCAGGGGGTTGTTGGGGGGCACTGGGGGCGTCCCTGGGGCTGGAGGGTCTCGGGGGCTCAGGGGGACTCAGACCTGCCCAGCCGCACATGCGGGGACAGAGGGTCCCCAAAGGTGGTGTTTGTGCCCAGGGGGGCACCCCGGGGAACAGGGGGGTCACTGGGAGGCCCCTGAGAAGGGCAGGGGTCACTCTGGGGTCCCCGAGAAGGGATGGTCACTTGGGGAGCACCCGGGGCTAGGGGAGCACCCTGGGAAAGGGGGGTCCACTGGGAGGCCCCTGAAAACTGGGGGGTCACTCTGGGACTGGGTGAGACCCCGGAGACAGGGGGACCCCCGGTGGGCAGCAGGGGGTCCCCAGGAGGTGGGCTGTTACGCTGGGGTGCACCAAGAGCTGGGGGGACCCTTGGGAACACTTGAGATGTGCCCAGCACTAGGGGGACTATGGGAGGCAGGGGGTCTCCCCAAGGGACATTGGGGGGTCCATGGGAGGTGGGGTGTCACCCATGGGGCACTATGAGACCCCAGAAGGCCGAGGGGACCCCTGGGGGTCATCGTGGAGTCCCCAGAAATGAGGATGTGCCACATGGGGCACTGGGGAGTCCCCAGGTGGGAGGGTCACCCATGGGGCACTGGAGGGACCCCAAGACACAAGGGGGTACCCCACGGGGCACTGTGAGGTTCCCAGGAGGTGGGGGGGGTCACCCTGGGAGCGCACTCAGGACACCATGAGTCCCCCGGGGGACACCGAGGGATCCTCGGGCCGTGCCCAGGGTCTCACCCAGGATGGCGACGACGACGTCCCCGCGCAGGATCTCGATGGAGCCGCGGGAGATGAAGTAGAGCGCGGTGAGCACGTCCCCGGCGTGCACCAGCGTGTCCCCGGGGGGCGCGTGGGTGGTCTTGAACTTCATGGCCAGCGCCCGCAGGCAGCCCTTGGTGGCCCCCCGGAACGGGGCGCAGTTCTGCAGCAGGCTGCGGTTCAGGTGCAGGCAGATGTCGGCCTGCAGGCACTCGGGGAACCCCTTCAGCACCTGGGGGGCACAGGGGGGTTACCTGGGAGGGAACAGGGGTCGGGGGGCGGCACAGGGGTCAGGGAGCACGGCAGGTTTTGAGGGGGGGTCACCACGTTCATGTCGATGTTGTCGGTGTAGGACCAGCACTGCTGGAAGCACTTCCTGGGCAGAGGGGGCTGAAGATCATGGGGGATTTTAGGGGTCTCTGGGAGGTTCTGGGAGTCCCCAGAGCCGTCCAGGGGGGTTCACTGCATTCACATCAATGCCGTTTTTGTAGGACCGGATGTGCTGGACATACTCGAGGTGTGAGGAGCCAGGGGACTGTGGCGGGTCCTGGAGGGCCCTGGCAGGTTTTGGGGGTCCCAGGGGTCTCACTGCATTCATGTCTATGCTGCTGGTGCAGGACCAGGACTCCTGGAAGCACCCCCTGAGGAATAGGGGTCTGAGGGGATTTTAGGGGTCCTTGGTGGGTTTGGGGGGGATCTCACTGCATTCACATCAATGCCATTAGTGCAGGACCAGGAGTGCTGGACATACTCCCTGAGGACTGGGGGGCCAGGAGACCATGGGGGGCTTCACAGCATCCCAGGTGGGTTTTGGGGGCCCCAAGGGGTCCTGGAGGTCTCACCATGTTCATGTCGAAGCTGTTGGTGTAGGACCAGGAGTGCTGGAAATATCCTTGAGGAGTGGGGATTCTGGGGGGCCATGGGGGGTTTCGGGGGGACGCGGTGGGTCCCAGGGGCCCATGGCAGGTTCTGGGGGTGCCAGGGGTCTCACCGCGTTCATGTCGATGCCGTTGGTGTAGGACCAGGCGTGCTGGAAGTACTCCTCGAGCCGCTGGCGCAGCGGGTTGGGGATCTGGTGGAAGCGGATGAACTCGCGCACGCGCAGCATCTGGGTGTGGTACCGCGCAGTGCCCGAGTACAGGCGCTGGATGATGGCAGACACGTTCCCGAAGATGCTGGCGTACATCAGGGCTGGGGGGGACACGTGTCAGGGGCAATCTGCACCCCCAACCTACCCCCCGCCCCCCACTGCCACCCCCAGCGTCCCCACGTCCCCCAGAGTGGGCGCCGGATGACGGCAGACACCTTCCCAGAGATGTTGGATCACATCAGCCCCGGGGAGGGGGCAGGTCTGGGCAGGGGGGGAACCTCTGCACCTCCAAACCCCTCCAAAACGCCCCCCACCACTGCTGCCAGGGCTGAGACTCGGGGTACCTGTTGGCGCAGGGATCTTCATCATCCCAGGAGTGCCCATTGTCACAGGGGAGGCCCATTGTCACAGCATTCCCACCACCACGGGACCCTCATTATCACCAGGGGATGCCCAAAGTCACACGAGTCCCCATCATCATGGGGGTGCCCAAAGTCACACAGGTCCCCATCGCCATGGGGGGTGCCCAAAGTCACACGGGTCCCCATCGTCATGAGGGTCCCCATTGTCATGTGGCCTCCATTGTCACTGGAGGTCTCCACAATCACAGAGGGTGCCCATGATCACAAAGTCCCCCTTGTCCCGTTGGTCCCCATCAGCACAGGGCACCCATCACCACAGGGGTCCCCACTGTCATGGGATCCCCATCATAATTGGGGTGCCCACTGTCATGGGATCCACATCATCACAGGAGTCCCCATCACCACAGGGGGCCACATCATCACAGGGAGGT
>JAWWLZ010000082.1:293051-328382 GCA_035041345.1 Poliocrania exsul | reverse complement strand
CTCCCAGCCCGCTGTGCCCCACCATGCATCCCCAGCCCCCCATGTCCCCTGCCTGCCTATGACCCTCCCGGTGCCCCTCAGGACTGTCCCACCTGCACAAGCGGCGAGTGTTCTCCTGCTCAGTGCTGTCTGTGGAGAACCTGCAAAGTGAGGAGTCCAGGTGAGACCTCCCCGCCCAGGGACCCCCTCCTTGGGCCCCGCCCCCACCCCCGGGCCCCCCTACCCTGGGACTCCCCCATCCCCGGATCCCCATCCTGGGAAAACTCCATCCCCGGATCCCCATCCCTGTGACTCCACGATCCTGGAACTGCCCCAACCCCGAGATTCCCCATCTCCAGAACCGCCCCAACCCCAGGGCCCCCCATTCCTGGGACCTTTGCCTTCCATGTTTCTCCCCCGCCTCGCTGAGCCCCCTGTGCCCCCCAGCCGGCAGACGCTGCTGGTGCGGGTGAGCTGCGAGGAGCAGGAGGGACTGCGGCACCTGCCCGGGGACCACCTGGGCGTGTTCCCCGCCAACCGCGAGGAGCTGGTGAGGGGGGTCCTGGAGCGCGTGGAAGACCCGCCGCCCCCCGAGCAGCCCCTGGGGCTGGAAAGCCGCGACGGGGACCCCGCAGGTACGGGAAGGGGACACGGGAGGGGCGGGGGGGGACCGGCAGTACGGACCGAGACGGGGGGGACAGGGGGCACCCCGCAGGTACGAACCGGGGGCAGATGGGAAGGGGCTGAGGCTTGGGGAGGAGATGGGAACAGGGAAAGGGCCGGGGAAGAGGAGAAAGAGGAAGAGGAAGGAGATGGGGAAGGGGCTGGGAAGGAGCTGAGGACGGGGCTGGGGAGGAGGAAGAGGAAAAAGAAAGGGAGTGGGCTGGTGAGGGACACCAGGAAAAGGAAGGGGCCGGGGAAGTGGGGAAGGGGACAAGATAGGACTGAGCACCCCAATTCCCTCTCACCCCCAGGCGGGTCCCCCCGCGGGCCACGCTGGGTGCTGCAGCCGCGACTCCCGCCCTGCACCCTGGCCCAGGCTCTCACCTTCTACCTGGACGTGGCGGCCCCTCCGACCCCCCAGTTCCTGCAGCTCCTGGGCTCGCTGGCGCGGGACCCCGCGGAGCGGGAGCGGCTCCAGCGCCTGGCGCAGGTGAAGCGGATCAACCCCGAGGACGGGGGTTGGAGGGCAGGGAGCTGGGGTACTGGGATGCTGATCCTGTCCCTGGCTGGATACTGGGATGCTGGCCCCGTCACAGGCTGTGTGGTGGAATGCTGATCCCAAGCCCGGCAAGGATACTGGGATGTCACCCCGCCAGGGTGACTGCTGGTCCCTTTGTCTGGGTGCTGGGGGGGGGTCCCAGCCGTGTCCCAGGTGTGGGGTGATGGGTCCCCAGCCGGGTGCCATGTGCGGGGTGGGGGTCCCAACCGGGTGCCGGGTCCCGGGTCCCCGCCGTCCCAGCCCTGTGCCCGCAGGACGCGCGGCTGTACGAGGAGTGGAAGTGGTTCCGGTGCCCGACGCTGCCGGAGGTGTTGGCCGAGTTCCCGTCCGTGGCTCTGCAGGCCGCGCTGCTGCTCTCGCAGCTCCCGCTGCTCCAGCCCCGCTACTACTCCATCAGCTCCGCGCCCGGCGCCCACCCGGGCGAGATCCACCTCACCGTGGCCGTTGTCACCTACCACAGCGAGAGTGAGCGGGGACAGGGGCGGGGACGGGAACGGGGCGGTGGTGACACCTCCAGGGTCCTCAGGGCACCTCCAGAGCACCTTCGGGGTCCCTCTAAGGAATCCAGAGTATCTCCACAGCCCCCAGAACACCCCCAGGGTACTTCCGAGGCATCTCCAGGTCCTCAGGGCCCTTCCAGGGTTCCCAGAACATACCCAGTGTCCCCAGAGCATCTTCAGGCGCTCCGTCGCCCAGCCCTGCCCGGGGAAGGGAATGTCCCCAGCCCCTACGGGGGAGGTCTCTGGGGGGCTGTCCTTTGGGATGTCGCTGCCGCAGCCCCCTCAGACCCCCTCGGTCCCCACAGACGGGCAGGGCCCGCTCCACTACGGCGTCTGCTCCACGTGGCTGGCGAGGCTGCAGCCGGGGGACACAGTGCCAGCCTTTATCCGGGGGTAAGGGACAGTCCCCATGGTCCGCCTGCCTGCCCGCCCCGCTACCCACTGCCTGCCCTCCCTGTCCCCTTTCTGCTTCCCTGCCTGTCCCCCCACCTGCCCCCATTCATGTCCCCTGTCTGTCCCCCGTCCCTTCCCACCTGCCACCCCGGACTACATTTCCCGGCATCCCCGTCGGGGGCCGGTCCCGGGTCCGCCCCGGGTCTCTCCCGCCGCCCGCTGGGCCGGTCCCGATCCCCCCCCCGGTGACACCTCCCACCCCCACAGGGCCCCCTCGTTCCGTCTGCCGCCCACCCCCGACACCCCCTGCATCCTGGTGGGCCCCGGCACCGGCATCGCTCCTTTCCGGAGCTTTTGGCAGCACCGGCTGCACCTGCTGCGCACCGAGGGTGGGGACAGGGGATTGGGAACATGGGAACAGGGGGACGGGAGGGACAGGGGCTGGGGACAGCGGTCTGGGGGAACAGGAGGACACAAGGACATGTCGGGGGCTGGGAACAGGGGCGGGCATAGGTGGATGGAGGACTTGGGGTTGGGGTGCATGGAGATATGGGTGATGAGGGCATGGGGGGACAGGGGGACATGGGGAGATGGGAGGGATGCGGGGACAAGGGAACATGGGAACAGGGGCACAGAACACAGGGACATGGTGGCACTGGGATGCAGGACAAGGGACATGGTGGCACTGAGCATGGGGTTGGGGATGTGGGGACATGGGGAAGGGGACGGGCTCTGGGGACATGGGCATGGGGTGATGTGGGGATGCAGGGGTATGGGAGCAGCACTGCAGGGTGTGGGGACACAGGAACTCGGTGTGTGGGAACACGGGGACACTGCGTGGGGACCCAGGGACACTGTCCCTGCAGGGGGGCCCCTGGGCCCCATGGTGCTGGTGTTTGGGTGCCGCTCGTCCGCCCTGGACCACATCTACCGGGAGGAGATGGAGCAGGCGCGGGAGCAGGGGGCCCTCAGCCAGGTGCTCACTGCCTTCTCCCGCCAGCCCGAGACACCCAAGGTGGGACAGGGACAGGGAGGGCCTGGGGACAGGAGGGAGTGAGGGTGGAGCTGGGGAGGGGGTGCGATTGGGACAGGGATGGGGACAGAAATGGAGAGAACCCTTGGTCGGGTGCTCACAGCCTTGTCCCACCAGCCTGGAACCCCCAAGGTGGGACAGGGACAGAATGGGGACAGGAATGGGACTGGTGAGGGGGCTGTGATGGGGACAAAGGATAGGGACAAGGTGAGGACAGAAATAGAGGGGACAGGGGCTGGTGGGGGACACAAAGCCAGGGATGGAGGCGAGGGACTGGGAACAGGGGACAGGGACAGGATGGAACACAAAGGAATGTGGGGAGGGGGCCTGGGGAACACGGACAAGGACAGAGGCAGCACACAAAGTGTCAGGGTGGGTGTGAGGACCTGGGGACAGGTTGGGTGGTGCCAGGTGCCATCGGCTCTGCGGTGTCTCCAGACCTACGTGCAGGATGTGCTGCGGACGCAGCTGGCAGCCGAGGTGCACCAGGTGCTGTGCCAGCACGGGGGCCACATGTACGTGTGTGGGGACGTCACCATGGCCACCGAGGTGCTGCAGACCGTGCAGCACATCCTGGCCCAGGAGGGCGACATGACGCTGGGGCAGGCGGGGGACATCATCAGCGAGCTGAGGGTAAGGGCTGGAACGCGGGGGCACCACGGGGCACACTGTGGGGGACACCACGGGGGTCCCCAGCCCCACCCTGACACCCGACCCGCAGGACAAGAATCGCTACCACGAGGACATCTTCGGCCTCACGTTCCGCACGCAGGAGGTGGCCCTGCGCATCCGCAGCCAGTCCTTCTCCCAGCAGGAGCGGCGCCCGCCGGGCCCGGCGCCCTGAGCGGGGGGAGTGGGCAGCACGGGGTGTGGGCAGCACGGGGGGCCCTGCAGCTGTGCCCCCCATCCCGCCACCCCCAGTAAAGGATTTTAGTTTTGATACCCCCGGCCCGATGCCTCGGCTACCACGGTGGCACCAGTGGCACTGGGGGTGGGGGCCGGATTCTGGCACCTGTAAGGTCACCCGGCCACACTCGGGGCATGAGGGGTGGGAAACGGGGAGTGAGGGGACACAGCCATGCTCTGGCCATGAGGTGTGAGGGGAAAAGGCTAAAGTCCCTCGGCTCCAAGGGGTGGGAAGGGGTGGGAGGGGGGACATAGCCATGGTCCTGTGGCTCACACCTGTGCAGCTGCAGGTGAGTGGCACCATCTCAGCACCACTCCTGCCACCTGCCCATGCACCCCAGAGTCACCCCCAAGGTGCCATGTCCCTGTCCAGGGCATTGCCCCCCTGGGGTACCCCCAGCCCACCCCCTCAAGTGCAGCCAGCAGGCACAGCTCCCCTGTAAACCTTTATTTCGGCTGGTGCCCAGGACACCGGGGGATGCACCAGCCCCGAGCACCCCCCTATACACAGCACCTGGAGGGGCCCCGGCAGCACCCCCGGCCCCACACCACAGCAGGGGCACCAAGGACACCCCAAGAAGGGGGGCTCCCATGGGTAGGACCCCCCCGGCAGCACAGTGGGCACGGCAAGGCCCCCACTGCCCCTGCCCCACGCCCACAGCAGCTCCCCCGGCACCTCTGGGGTGTCTCAGCACACCCAGGACCCTGTGGAGGGAATGGGACATCAGCAGGGACCCCAGAGTGGAGACCCCAGAGCGGAGACCCCCGAGTGGGGACCGCAGCACACGTGGCAGCCAGACCCCAGTGAGCCCCAGCCCCGGGATTCCCTGTGTCCCAGCCCCGGGGTCACCGTATCCCAGTCCTGGGGGTCTCTGTGTTTCAGTCCCGGGGGTCTCTCCATACCCAGCACCAGGATCCCCCATTTTCCACCCCCAGGGGTCTTTCATGTCCCAGCCCTGGGGCTCCCCCATGTCCCCAGCCCTGGGGTCACCATGCCCCACCCCAGGGTCTCCCTGTCCCCAGGCCTGGGGCTCCCCACCCCCTTGTGCCCCCACCCACCGGAGCCGAGTCCAGCTATGTCATCATCTCCTCTTCTTCCTCCTCCTCCTCCTCCTCGGCCCACCCTCCCAGCGGCATCTCGCGGAGCTGCGAGGCCCGGGCAGCCGAGCCTGGGGGATCACAGGGCAGGTCAGGACCCCCAGGATGCATCCACAGCCCCAGCTCAGGGCTCAGCCCTGTGGATGGGGGGTGAGCAATGTCCCCCCGGCCCCCTGGGACCCCCCACCTGGCCAGTGCTCACCTGTGGTCACGAAGAAGGGTTTGGGTGCCCCCGTGGTCACCCACCCTGCTGGGGGCTGAGGGCCAGGGCCCTGTGGCTGCTGCTGCTGCTGGTGGAGCTGCAGGGGGTGTGTGTGTGAGAAGGGATCAGAGCCCCCCGGCATAGCAGGGACCCCCATATTAGTGCTCAGAGCCCCTCCAGAGGCAGAGCCCCCCACCTTGCTGCTTAGATCCCCCCACCACAGCACAGCCCCCCCATGTTGGTGCTCAGATCCTGCCCTGTATTGTGTTCAGAGCCCCCCATGACAAGCTGCCTCCCCATGGGGCAGCAGGGAGGAGGTTCCCCAGCCCAGGACACCCCCTGGCCACCAAAGGAGTGGGCAGAAGGGGCACACGGGTGACACTGGCCACAGGGCCTTGTCCCCAGTGCCCCATCTGGCAGCAGCTATTCGGGGGCAGGGTTCACCCAGTGGGGCAGTGCGAGGGGGCAGCCTGGAATGGGGCTGGGGACAGGGGCTGGGGACAGGGGACATGGGATGGGGGATGTGGGAAAGGTGTCAGGGCCAGGCAGGGGGACACGAGGAGACCCCAGGGGACCCATATCCCGGGGGTGCCGCGGGCAGGGGGACGCCGAGGGAGCCCAGGTGACACACCTGGTGCAGATAGATGGCGTGCAGGCTCATCTCGGCCGAGGCCACCTCGGCCAGCAGCGCCGAGCGGCTCAGGCTGCGCAGCCGCGACTCGCTCAGCGCCGGTCTGGGGGCGGGGGGCGACACGGGGGGGACGGCGTGACACCCGCACCACGACACCCCCTCCTCACCGCAACACCCCTGAGCCGTCGTGACAACCCCCCCTCCCCACCACGACACTCCTTCCCTGCCTCGACATCCACGCCCCACCGCATTCCTCCCCGCCCCCCCCTTCCTGCCTTGACACCCCCTCCCCACCATGGCACCCCCGAGTCGCTGTGACACCCCTCCCTGCCGTGAAACCCCCTCCATGATGCCCTCTCCTGCCCAAACACCCCTGAGCCGTGACGCCTGTCCCAGCTGTGACACCCACTGTGATACCCCTGAGCCACCGCGACGCCCCCTCCCCACCGTGACAGCCCCTCCCCTCACCACAACACTCGTCCCCCCCATGACATCCCCCACCCCCTGTGACACCCCTGCCGTGACACCCCTCCCCAGAGCCCACTCCCCACCACGTTCCCCCCTCCCCACGCCTGCCCCGTCCCCACCTCTCCTCGGGGCTCAGCTGCTCTCCGGGGCTGTCGGGGACTCCGCGCCCCTGTCCGGGCAGGGGAGTCCCCGGGGGTGTCACCAGGGGGGGCCGCAGGGACGCCAGCAGGCTGGCGGTGGCGCTGGCCGTGCTGCAGGGCTGCCCGAAGCGGGAATCCCGGGCCACCAGCCCGCTGGCCACCAGGACACTGGCCACCAGCCCCTCGCGCTGCGGGGACACGCATCAGGAAGGGACCCCAAGACACCCCGCAGGCCCTCCAAACCGCCCGCACTCACCGCCAGGGCCGAGTCCTCGGACAGGAGGGAAGCGGGTAGGGGCCCCTCGGCCAGCAGGGCCCGGGAGGGGGGCGCGGTGGCCGCGTCGCGGGTCACCTGGGCGTGCAGGTGGCCGAGGAAGCGGCGGGCGGGCGGCGGGGGCCGCCACCGCGGGTTGCTCAGGGCGAAGCGCATCAGCGACAGCTCCGTCTTCCCGTGCTCCGCTTGGCGCTCCGGGGGGGCATCCGTGTACCCCCCCGACAGCCACTGCGGGGACAGGGACATGAGACACCCCGACACGGGACCCCTAACCCCAATCTCCCACTACAGGAGTCCTCTGTGTGCCCCCCACCCGACACCCACTGCAGAGACAGGGACAGGGGACACCTCGACACGGGCCCCTCTGGCCCGCGATCCCCCCTCCCCCGACCGTCCCGCACCCCCCGGGCCCCCCCAGCCCCGCACCTGCGGGTTGCCGTGGTGCCGCACGTCCAGCTGAGCGAAGGAGCAGATGTCGCCCACCCCCGCCACCTCCACCGTGAAGTTGCGGAAGAAATCGACGATGTCGAGGGCGCGGGGGGGGAAGGCGAAGATGAGGATTAGGGGGGTCACGAGGGGGCTCAGCAGCTCCTCCAGGATGAAAACCTGAGTGGGGGGCAGGGGCTTTAGGGGGGTCCCGACGAGGGGTTGCCGGCATGGCAAGTACTGCACTGAGAGGTCCAAGGTGGGCGTTCTAAGGTGGTGGGTCCTGCGGAGGGGAGTGCTGAGGCAGGGGGGGCTCGGGGGTGGGGGATCTTAGGGCAGTGGGGCCCAGAGTGGGAGATACTGGAGATGGGGGGTCCTTGGGTGGGGGTTCCTAGGCTAAAGGAAGGGGTCCCAGAGTGGGAGATTCCAAGGCATGGGGAGTCTTGGGGCAGGGGGGAGTCTTGGCACAAGGGATCACAGTGTGGGGGGTCCTTGGAAAGGGAGCTCCCAGTCTGTGGGTGTCCTCGGGGTGGAGGATTGGGGCAAAGAGTGCCAGGGCAGACCCCTGGGGTGCAGGACTCAGGACAGGAGGGTCCCGGATGGGAGACAGGTAGCTGCCAGTGTGCAGGATCCTGGGGGTGGGGAGGAGGGTCCCAGGGAAGGGGGTCCTGAGGGAGGACGGTTCTGTGGAGGGGGGGCTACACCCACCGCCTTGTACTGGAAGAGCTGTGCCATCTCCGCACGAGTCTCGGCACGGCCGGCACGGCCCTGCCAGTGCTCGGGCAGGTAATGGACGTGCGCCAGGACCCGCTGCAGCAGCTGTTCGGGGCACCACACCGAGTGCTCGTCGGGGATGAAGGACCTGGTGGGGACAGGCAGGGGTCCCACCTGAGTCCCGCCCTGCCCACCCAGCACAGCCTGGAGCGCCACAGAGCCCAGCACACCCACTGTGATTGCCAGCCCCGACACCCACCTGGCCACGGTGACCACCAGCCCCAGCAGCGTGATGGCCGTCAGGATGTGCTGCACCGTCAGCACGTCCTCGTCGTACACGGTGAGCACAATGAGCACGGCCAGCACGGAGCCGGCGAAGAAACCGACGTGGCGGGCCAGCACGGCCAGCAGCGGGCTGCTGAACGAGTCCATGTACTTGGTGGCCGGCGCGTGGCCGCGGCTCAGCCGCGCCTGCAGCTCGTGGCCCAGCTCGTTGAAGTGGCGCAGGTAGTGGCGGGCATAGAGCGACCAGCGGCGGGCGCCCAGGCTGCCCGGCGCCCGCTTCAGCCCCTCGGCGTAGCTGAAGAAGGCGAGCAGCAGGCGCCAGCCCAGCACGCAGGGGCACAGCGCCAGGTTGGCCACCCCCAGCAGCACTGCGGCCCGGGCCAGCCCCCGCGCCAGTGCCCGCCGCGTGCCCGCTCGCTTCACCTGCGGCCGCAGGCTCCAGGTGTTCTGGAAGAGCGCGGCCGGGCCCCGGAACAGCAGCAGCTCCAGGTTGAACTGCAGGCCGCGCGTGAGGAAGACGACGGGGCCGAGCAGCGGGAGGTGGAAGCGCACGGGCAGCAGGGACTTGTTGACCATGGCCACGGTGTAGTTGCGGAAGCGCAGGATGCGGTGGTGGATGTCGAGCTCCGTCAGCTCCCGGCGCGGCACACACAGGGGCTGGCGCCGCTGCAGTGCCAGCAGCCGGGCCTGCACCGACTGCCAGCTGTGGTTACACAGCTCATCCTGTGACAACGACATGGACACTGACACTGGCATGGCATGGTATGGCATGGCACGCCATGGCTCAGCACCGCCTGCCAGCTGCAGTTACACAGCTCCTCCACTGACAATGACACAGTGATGGGCACTGGCACCCCATAGCACAGCTCAGCACGGCACAGCACCACATGGCACTGCTTAGCACCGTGCAGCACAGCATGGCATGGCTCTGCACAGCACAGCTCAGCACTGCATGACCCAGGTCAGCATGGCACAGCTCAGCACCTCACAGCACTAGCACGGGTCAGAGTGAAATGGCATGTCTCAGGACCATATGGCATCACTCAGCACCACATGGCATTGCTCAGCATGGCACGGCTCGGCTCAGCACTGCACGGCACCAGCACAGCTCAGCACCATGCAGCATGGCATGGCACAGCTCCGTATGGCACAGCTCAGCACTGCACAGCTCAGCACCATGCAGCATGGCATGGCACAGCTCAGCATGGCACGGCTCAGCACTGCACAGCACCAGCACAACTCAGCACCACATGGCATCACTCAGCCTGGCACAGCATGGCACAGTACGGCTCAGCTCAGCACCGCACAGCACTGACACAGCTCAGCACCACACAGTTTGGCATGGCATGGCACAGCTCAGCCCTGCACAGCCCAGCACCGTGCAGCACAGCATGGCACCACATCACCACATGGCACAGCCCTGCCCCCAGCCCCTGCCGCTGCCCTCCCTGGCCCTTCCCAGACCCTTCAGCCCTCACTCACGGCAGGGATGCCGAGGGCTCGGATGTAGAACCTGCGGATCTCCCAGTAGCCCACGAGACGCCGGAGTGCTGTGACCAGGCGGCACAGCCACACCATGCCCGCCAGCACCAGCAGGAACAGCAGCCACCCACTGCCACGGAGCCTGCAGCAACACAGGTGTCACCAGTGCCGCTAGGACCCCCTATGGCCGCCTGCTGCCATGGAGCCTGTAGGGACACAGGTGTCACCGGTGCCACCAACCCCTCCACAGTCATCCGCTGCCAGGGCGTCTGTGGGGGACAGCACCAGGACTGCATGTGGCCACACCAGTGGCACTGGGACGCTCATGTGGGCACACCACCAATGCCAGCAGGGACAGCAGCCACCCGCTGGCACTGAGCCCCTGAGGGCACGTGTCACCCACAGTGCTGGCACCCCACACGTCACCCCCAGCACTGGGACCCTGTGCAGCCCCCCCGGTGTCCCTGCCCACCTGCGGGCACACTGCGGGGCGGGCAGCACGGCGTCGGGCAGTGTCACCTTGCTGTGCTCGGGGACGTGGCTCTGGTTGAGGGGGCGGGTGGCGAACAGGACGTCGTAGTCGACACAGCACAGCAGGAACGTGCTGAAGGTGACGACGAACAGGAACTGCCTGGGGGGCAGGAGGGGTCAGTGCGATCCTCATGTCACGTCCACGTGGCACGGTGTGGTGACAACGTGGTGTCACTTACACCAGCTCGAGGACATCTGAGAGCAGAACGCAGGCAAAGCCATTCCTCTGATGGAAGTGGTAGATGTGGGGGGGTGGGTTAAGGAACTTGTGAGGGTGTGATGGACCCTCCTGTGCCATCCCCCCATCCTCGGGGTTCTCCCGTGTACCCCTGTGTTCCCCCACAGAGCCTCCAGGGGCCATGCCAGGATATCTTGGTGAAGAAACTGTCCAGGTCCTTGATGTGGTGCCACGAGTCTGGGGGGAAACACATGGGGGGTCAGGTGGGAATGAGGTATGGACTCCCCTCCTGGCTGGGACTCCCAAATCCCCACCTGGGACTGCTCCCCTGAGATCCACAACCCCCACTTGGGCCCACAAACCCCCTCACCTGGAAGTCATAAACCCTCCCACGTGGGACCCCCAGGACCCCTGCCAGGTAAGACCCCAGTACCCGTCGGCCCCTCGGTGACGTGCAGCAGCAGCTCCTCCTCATCCTCGCCTGGCGGTGAGTCCTCCTCGCAGTCCTCCAGCCGCTGGTATTCCTGGTATTCCCGGTACTCCGGGTCCTTCTCTCCCTGCTCTGCCATCACCTGCCGGGGACACCTGTCGGCACCTGCTGCCGCGATGGGGCGGCCGTGGGGCGGGACGGGCAGGTTTGGGGCACCGGAAATGCCGCTCAGGTCCCGCAGCGTCACCTGCATGCCCCAAATTCGGGTGGCCTGAGCTGGCCCCGGCCTCGGGCAAGTGACACTACGGTGACACCGCAGGTGCCACCAGCCCGTCCTGTCCCACCGGCCTGGCCAGTGCCAGCGCCCGCCGTGACCCTGCGGGGCTCGCCGGGACAGACCCTCCTGCCCGGCCCCAGGGACCCCAACTGACCCCCCCAGCTTCCTCCGGGCCATGCTGTGCTTCCCCCCGGTCCGAGTGTGGGGACTCCTCTCCCTATGGAGCCCCGTACCCACAGCCCCCCACATCCCTCCGCTCCATAAATGCCCTCGCCACGGACTCCCCACCCCACAGAACCCCCACGTGGAGCGAAGGGGCAGCCGCCGGGAGCGGGACCAGCTCTGTGCCGGTGGCCTCTCAGTGCCCTGGGGATCCCCTGCCTGGAGAAGGACAAGACACTCCACGCTGGGGCAGGGCAGGGCCCCAAACCCTCGGGACAGGACCATCCCCCAGGTCAGGGGGACCCCCACCCTCCTAGGGGAGGATGGGACCCCAAACCGTCGAACGGCACCGTCACCCCCTGGGGCAGGATGGGACTCCCACCCCTGGAGCAGGACAGGACCCCCAACCCCAGAGCACGACATGCCCCCCCGCGCCCCCGCCCTCCTTTTACCGCCGCCGGCCGGTGCCCCCGCAGCCCTGCGCGACACCTGCGTCCCCCGCGGTGGCCGCAGCCGGTGTCCGGCAGGGCCGGTGGCCGCAGGTGACACCGTCCGGCCCCTCCTGTCCGGGGATGACTCACGGCGCGCGGCCGCGGGGCCGGTGCGACAGCAGGAGGGACGCGACCCCCACCTGTGCAAGTCCCCGTTGGGGACAGCGGCCGCGTCCCCCGGGATCGAGCGTCCCGGCGGGTGACACCGGCACGGCACGGCCCGTCCCGGCCCCCAACCTGCCCCGCACGGGACGGCCAAAAATACCCGCGGGGCCCGAAAATAGCCCGAGAGAGTAAACAGCGGGGGGGCCGGGGGGACCCCCGGGCAGGGCAGCTGGGACCCTCCCGGGGCGAGGGGACAGAGCCCAGGGGACCCACGGGACACAGCGGCCTCAGGCAATGCCCCGGTGACCCTGCCAGGACACGGGTGTGTCCCCGCAGCGGCACCTGTGTCACACGGGGAGCCCCGCGACCCCGCGTGGGGACACAGCAAGGTCACTGCCCCACGCTGCCACCCCCTGCGGTGACACGTGACCCAATGGTGACACGCGGCTGCCCCGTGGGGACACGGGCGGCGCACGTCGGTGACCCCTCGGGAGTGCCCCAGACCCCCCCGGCGTCACGCGTGGGGACACGGCCCCCCCCCGACCGCCGGGGGACACATGTGCTGCGGTGTCCCCGTGTCCCCCGGCGTGGGGGTCTCGAGCAGCGGCCGGGTTGGGGGTCCCCGGGAAGGAGGGGGAGACCCCGCAGCGGGGACAGCGGAGCTCTGAGCCCCCCGGCACCCCCATGGCTGGCCGGGTGTCCCCGGCCCGGCTCACCTGGCCGCTCAGTGCTGGCTCTGTCCCCGCTGTCCCCGCCGCTGTCCCCGCCGGTGCCGGGCGCTCACGGGGCCCCGGGTCCCACCGCCGGCCATGGCAGCGGCCCCGGGGGGCAGCGGAGCTTCCCGGTGCGGGGCTTCCCGGTGCGGGGTCCCGGTGCGGGGTCCCGGTGCGGGTGCGGGGGTTCCGGAGGCGGCCCCGGGGAGAGCGGGGGTGTGGGGACCAGGGGTTCGAGGGGTCGGGGTGCGGAGCCCGGGAAAGGGCCCGAAGCGCCGGTGCGGGGTCGGTGCGGGTCGGGGCCCGGGCCGCGGTGTTTGGGGCTCCGCCCGCCCGCCCGGGGCCGCCCCTCCCGCCCTCGGTTCCGCCCCGGTCCGGTCCCTGTCCCGCCCCGGTCCCTCCCCGTACCGCCCCCGGGACAGCCCCTTACCCCGTGCCACCCCTCCCTCCGGTGTTGCCCCTTCGCTCGGTCCCTCCCCAGTGCCGCCCCCGGTGCCGCCTCCTGTTCGGTGACACTCGCTGCCCGGTCCCTGCCCGGTCCCGCCCCTCGCCCGGTCCCTCCCCGGAGCCGCCCCCGGTGCCTTCCCCGGTGCCGCCCCCGGGCCCTCCCCGGGCCCTCCCCGGTGCCGCCCCCGGGCCCTCCCCGGTGCCGCCCCCGGGCCCTCCCCGGTGCCGCCCCCGGGCCCTCCCCGGTGCCGCCATGCCGCTGCCGGTGCTGCTGCTGCGGGCGGCGGGCGCTTGGACCCGGCTCCGCCCGCCCTCCGCCGCGGTGCGCAGGTACCGAGGGGTGCGGGGGGACCGCGGGGGTCCTGGACTGTCGCGTCCCTTGAGTGGCAGGGGAAGTAACCCCCAACTCTGGGTGGAGGAGTCTGGACTGCGGGGTCCCGGGTGGTCCGGGGGAGTGTGGGGGGCTCGGGGAATCCCGGGTGGTCCGGAGGAGTGTGGGGGGCTCGGGGTCCTGCACTCTTGGGTCCCTTGGGTGGGGGAGGAACCCCAACTGTTGCTGGGGGACGTCCGGACTTTGAGGTCCCGGGGAGCGGGAGGGCTGTGGGGTGGTCGGGGCTCCGGGGGGCTCAGGGGTGGGTGGATGGGTGTCCCGGGGCAGTGGGGCGCGGCTCGGGGTGG
The DNA here is from genome assembly GCA_035041345.1 of Poliocrania exsul. NCBI lineage: Eukaryota > Metazoa > Chordata > Aves > Passeriformes > Thamnophilidae > Poliocrania > Poliocrania exsul. The sequence continues at coordinate 314,617 of JAWWLZ010000082.1, read as the reverse complement.
GAGCGGGCGATACAGGGGCAGGCACTGGGGAGCCCTGGAGACGTCCCGGACCCTTGGTGGGGTGGGGTGCGGTGGGGGGACCCCGGACTCTGCAGTCCTGGGGGCTTCCAGACTCAAGTTCCTCGGGTGGTGGGGGGAGTGGTGAGGGGACCCCGACAGTTGATGTGGGTATGGTGGGAGGAATTGGGACTCTGGGATCTTGGGGGGACCCTGAAGATCCCCGAGGGTCCCGATGGGGGCCCAGATTCCTGCATCCCTTGAGGGGGGAACCCCAGCTCTTGGTGGGGTGTGGGGGGAGGGCATCTGGACTCGGGTTCCAGAGGGTCCCAGGGAAGTCCTGGACTCCTGGGTCCCTTGACAGGTGGGGAGCTGGGATTCTGGTGTCTCAGGGGGTCTCTGGGGGGCTGTGGGGGCTGCGGGGGGGATCGGGGCTCCCAGGGCACCAGGAGGGGGGACAGGGGGAGCAGCAGGACAAGGGTGGGGGTCTCCCTTTGCCAGACAGCTCTGGGCGGTTGGGGGGTGCTGGCTCTGCCGGGGGTCCCTGGGCTCCCCCCGAGCTCACTCCTCTCCCCAGTTTCAGGTATGGGTGGGGGCGCCTGGATCTGGCCAAGCCCCCCCGGCTGCCCCCCGCGCCCCCTGCCCCCGTGGCCACCCGGCGCCTGCTCCTGGCTGGCTCAGCCACGGGCTGCGTGGTGCTGGGGCTGCTGGGCACGGCCGCACACTGCCAGGAGGCCACTGTCCCCCCTGTCCCCACGGTCCCCTCCGGTGTCCCCGAGGCTGTGGAGCCCCCTCTGGAGCCCCCCTTCAACTGGCCACTATTCTGGACCTTCCTGCGCCCACAGCTCCTGGCACTCTCGGCCGCCGTCGTGGTGAGCAGGGGCGGGCAGGTGGCCACGGTCCCCTCATCCCCACTGTCCCCGTGTCACACCTGCTCTGTGGGGTGACACGTGCTGTCCCAGTGCCACAGCACAACAGCCACTGCCTTGGTGCTGGGGCATGATGGCCACTGTCCATTGCCATGGTGTGATACCTGCTGTCCCAGTGTCATGGCATGGCAGTCACTGTCCCACTGCCACATCATGACGGCCATGGTCCTCGTGCAGTGGCATTGCACCTGCTGTCCCCGTGCCATGGTGTGACAGCCACTGTCTTGGTGCTACGGTGTAACAGCCACTGTCCCGAGTGCCTTGGCATGGCACCCAGTGTCCCCATGCCATGGCGTGGCACCCTCTGTCCTGGTGCCATGCTGTGATGATACCTGCTGTCCCAGTGCCATGGCCTGACACGCACTGTCCCCATCCATGTCCCCACAGCTGGCACTGGGTGCAGCCCTGCTCAACGTGCGCATCCCAGTGCTGCTGGGGCAGCTGGTGAACGTGGTGGCCCAGTGTGCCCGTGGCCACGTCCCCACGTACCTGCGGGAGGTGCGGCGCCCGGCCCTGCGCCTCCTTGCCGTCTACTGCCTGCAGGTGGGTGCTGACCTCCCTAAAGGGCAGGTGCTGGGGGGTCCCGGGGGTGCCCCCACCCCTCCTGACCCCCCCTCCAACAGGGGCTGCTGACCTTCGGGTACATCGCGCTGCTGGCACGTGTCGGTGAGCAGGTGGCCGGCAACGTGCGCAAGGCGCTCTTCACCACCCTGCTCAGGTAACCCGGGGGGGATGGGGGCACGGGTGGAACGGGGGCAGCAGGGACCCCCACTCACCGCTGCCCCGGCAGGCAGGACGTGGCCTTCTTTGACGCCACACGCACGGGGCAGCTGGTGACGCGGCTGACGGCCGACATCCAGGAGTTCAAGTCCTCCTTCAAGCTGGCCATCTCCCAGGTGAGGCCAGGCGTGTCCTGGGTGAGCCTGGCGGCCCCCCCGGCCCACCACACCCCCACCCACCGTGCCCCGCCCCTCCCCCCAGGGCCTGCGCAGTGGCACCCAGACCGCCGGCTGCTTCGTGTCGCTGTACCTGCTCTCGCCCAAGCTCACGGGGCTCCTGCTCGTGGCGCTGCCGGCGCTGGTGGGTGCCGGAGCCTTCATTGGCGCCTTCCTCCGCAGCCTCTCCCGCCAGGCACAGGAGCAGGTAACCTGCCCCCACCACCTCAGCCCTGCCACCCCCCGGAGCCACCCCCAGGGGTGTTCCCACTGTCCCCCCTCTCCCTGCAGGTGGCCAAGGCCACTGTGGTGGCCGACGAGGCGCTGGGGAATGTGAGGACCGTGCGCGCCTTTGCCATGGAGGAGCAGCAAGCGAGGTAAGGGTGAGGGTGGGGGGCTCAGGAGTGGTGGGGGGCAGTGGGGGCAGTGGGGACCCCAGCCTGTCCCTGCCCCAGGTTGTTCTGTGCTGAGGTGGACCACTCTGGCCAGCTGAGTGAGCGGCTGGGGCTCGGCATCGCCGCCTTCCAGGGGCTCTCCAACCTGGCACTCAACGGTGAGTGCAGTCTGTGGGGTGGGACCCCACGGGGCTGTGGAGCAGAACCCCTTCCAAACACCACCTCTGCCCCCATCCCACAGGCATTGTCCTGGGAACCATCTTCGTCGGTGGCTCCCTGATGGCTGGGGATGAGCTGTCACCGGGTGACCTCATGTCCTTCCTGGTGGCCTCACAGACAGTGCAAAGGTCAGGGCAGGGCCTGGTTTGACCCCTGGGACCCTTGGTACCCTCCTCAGTCTCCCACAGCCTGCCCTAGCACAGTCCTGAGTGTGGCCTCTCCCCTTGTGCACCTCAGGTCCTTGGCCAACATCTCCATCCTGATGGGGCAGGTAGGTGGGGCAGAGGGAACTGGCACCCCTAGGGATGGGGGTCTGGGGATGGGGGTGCCACTGCCCACTGGGAGTCCATGGGGTGCTTCCACCACTCTCCCAGAGGTGGTGCAAGATCTGAGTGCTGGTGCAAGCAGGGGCTGGGGGTCCAGAGCTGGGGGTCTGAGGCTGCTCCTGCTGTTCCCAGGGTCGAGGGTCTGAGGGCACTCCCGCCACCCTTTGTACAGGTGGTACAGGGTCTGAGTGTCAGGGAGGCAGAGTCTGGAGGTCTGGGGTCCAGAGGTGCTCCTGCTGTCCCCACAGCTGGGGGTCTCGGTCTGGGGGGTCTGAGGGTGCTGGCACTGTCCCCCTGCAGGTGGTGCGGGGTCTGAGTGCCGGTGCCCGTGTCTTCGAGCTGCTGACACTGGAGCCCCTTGTGCCTCTGCAGGGGGGGGTCTCCATTCCCGCCCACTCCCTGCGCGGCCGCATCTGCTTCCACCACGTCTCCTTCAGGTAAGCCCTCCCAGCCCCCTGCTCGGCCCCCTGTGGTCCCTGGGCCACCCTGCAGGTTAGAGGGCTGGCACTGTGTCCCCACAGCCTCCCTCTCCTCTCCCTGCAGTTATCCCACTCGGCCTGGCTACCCTGTTCTGCAGGATTTCAGCCTCACCCTGCACCCCTGCCAGACTGTGGCCATCGTGGGACCCTCTGGAGGAGGTACTAGCCCTCCTGGGACCCTCTGGACTCCCATGTCACAGCCCCGTGGGACCTTAATGTCCCAGGCCTCTGCCTCCCCCTGGGCATGTCCTCTGCACCCCAGTCCCCTGCCCAGTGCACCCAGTGGGTGCCAGGGCCTGGGGCCCCTGCATTGCTGCTGCAGCGGGGGCTGAGCAGTTCCCTCTGTAGGGAAGTCGACGGTGGCGGCGCTGCTGGAGCGGTTCTACGAGCCCACAGCGGGAACCATCACCCTGGATGGGCACGATATCGCCAGCCTGGACCCCTCCTGGCTGCGGGGGCAGGTCATTGGCTTCATCAGCCAGGTGGGGACAGGAGGGACAGATGAGGGGGTGGCTGTCCCCGAGGCTCAGCGCTGAGGGCCTGGATGCTGCCACAGGAGCCCGTGCTGTTTGCAACGACTATCATGGAGAACATCCGTTTTGGGAAGCCGGGAGCCTCCGACGCTGAGGTGTACGAGGCAGCCCGGCTGGCCAACGCTGACGGCTTCATCCGCAGCTTCCCCGAGGGCTACGACACTGTCGTGGGTATGGCTGGGGCGGGAGGGGAATGGGCAGGTGTGGGACGCTGGCAGGGGTGACCCCGGTCCCGTGGGGACATCGTCTGCTGGTTGGTCACTGCCGGTGCTCAGCTGTACCAGAGGGAGCCGGGGCTCTGGGCAGGCGGGATGGGATTTGGGTGCAGAGGCTCTGGGTTGGAGGGTCTCCCCTGGCTGATGGGACACTGGCATTCCTGGGTGTTCCCTGGCTCTGGGTTGGGGGTTCTCCCAGGATGGTGCAGCAGCAGCTGCCCCCTGTCCTCATGGGTGTCTCCCCCCACCCCCACAGTTGTCCCCCCATCCCGTGCTGTCTCCCCCACGCCCGAGGTGTCCCCATGATTTTCCCCCCATCCTGCACTGTCCCCTCATGCCCATGCTGTTCCCCCATCCTGCAGTGTCCCCGCAGTGTGCCCCATGCCCGTGTTGTCCCCATGTGTCCCCATTCCCGCGGTGTCCCCGTAGTGTGCCCCATGCCCGTGTTGTCCCCATGTGTCCCCATTCCCGCGGTGTCCCCGCGGTGTCCCGCAGGCGAGCGTGGCGCGGCGCTGTCGGGGGGGCAGAAGCAGCGCATCGCGATAGCCCGGGCGCTGCTCAAGGACCCCACCGTGCTCATCCTGGACGAGGCCACGAGCGCGCTGGACGCTCAGGCGGAGCGGGCGGTGCAGGAGGCGCTGGACCGGGCGGCCTCGGGCCGCACCGTGCTGCTCATCGCCCACCGCCTCAGCACCATCCGCGCCGCGCACCTCATCGCAGTGCTGGCCCGCGGCCGCGTGGCCGAGGTGAGACCGCGCCGGGGCGGGCACCGGGGCGGGTACCGGGGCGGGCACCGGGGCGGGCACCGGGGGGTGACGCCGTCCCTCCTGTCCCCGCAGGCTGGGACCCACGAGGAGCTGCTGCGACGAGGGGGACTCTACGCCGAGCTCATCCGACAGCAGACCAAGGAGGAGTCCTAAGAGGGTCCCCCCGCTGTTCCCCAATAAACAGGAATGGAAGGCGGATGGGGGGCTCGGCTCTGCTCTGCTCTGCCCTGGGGGGACGCCGCGAAGGGTCCTCCGGGCCGCTCGGGAGCGCCCTTGGCAACGGGAGGGGACGGGATATGGGAGGGGTGGGGTCTGGGCTGAGTGACGTTTGGTTTGGGGGCGCGGCTGGCTCTGGTGGCACTGCCCTCTCCCCCCGCCGCGCTGCCCACGGGGCTGGGGGGCTCTCCTGTGTCACCCCCTCCTTCCTGTGAGCCTCCAACCGAGATAGGGGGCCCCTGTGTGGCCCTCCTGGAGTGGGGCACCCCCTGCACCACCCCTGGGATGGGGGGACCCCTGCGTGACCCCCGGGGTAGGGGGGAGAGGGAGGGCCCCCTCTGTCACCCTCGGAGTGAGGGCATCCCCTCCGGTGGGGGAGCTCCTGTGTCACCCCTGAGATGAGGAGCGTCTGTGTTACCCCCTGGGCTAGAGGGGGTCCCATGTATCACCTCCGGAGTGAAGGACCCCTGGGTGACCTCTGGGCTGGGGAGACCCCTGTGTGACCCGCCCTGGGGTGGGACAGTCACCTGTGTCCCTCCAGGGTGGAGGACCCTGTACCATCCCTGGCATGGAGGGACCGTGTGTCTTGTACCTGGGGTAGGAGACCCTGGTGGAGGAACCCCTGCATGACGCCGGGATTGGGGACCCCTGGAATAGGGGTTCCCCCTGTGTGGCCCCAGGGGCTGCAGGATCCCCTGCGTCGCCCCTCAGGGTAGGGGACCCCTGTGTCACCCTTCAGGCTCGGGGAACACCTGTGACCCTCTGGGATAGAATCAGCCCTATGTGACCCTCCCGGGGTGGGGGTGTGTCCTGTGTCAGCCTCGGGACGTGGGACCCCTGTGTCAGCCCCGGAGTGGGGGTTCCCTTGACGTCCCTCTGGGGTGAAGGGACCGCCGCATCACCCGCCGGCGTGCGGGAACCGCTGCGTGACCCCGGGATGGAGGGGACCCCTGTGTGACCCGCTGGGTGGGTGCCCCCGGGCCGCCCGATGAAGGGGCGCTGCTGACCCCTCCTTGCCGGGGGGTCTCAGCCCACCCCCTGCCCCAGCGCCGTGGCCGCCGGCGGGGGCGGCGGGTGGAGCCGAGCGGGAGGGGCGGGGGCGGCGGGACCGGCGGCGGCAGCGGCTGCGCCGCGGCGGGAGCGGAGCTGGGACCGGGACGGGGGCCGGGGCTTGGATCGGGGCTGGGACCGGGATCGGGATCGGGATCGGGGCTGGAACCAGGATCGGATCCGAGACCGGAGCTGAGACCGGGACCGAGGCTGAGGCTGAGGCTGGGGCTGGGGCTGGGATCGGTACTGGGACCGGGGCTGCGCTGCCGGCGGCTCCGCGGCACTGCTCGGGCGGCACCGGCACCGGCAGCGCAGGGAAGCCGAGCGGCCGGTCCTGCCTTCCTCTGCCCTGCCCACCCTCCTCCTCCCCGGTACCCTCCCCGCCGGCAGCGCCCTGAGCCCGGCGCGGCGATGGGCTGAGGGTGCCGGGCACGGCGGGGGCCCGGCGGCGGCAGGATGAGGAGGGGCTCGGAGGGCAGCGGGGAGGGCGAGGGGCTCTCGAGCCTGCGGGCCTTCGCCCACAGCTCCTCGCTGCACGGCATCAGCCACGTCTTCGCCTACGGGGCCGTGTCCCTGCGCCGCGTGCTCTGGGGCGGCTTCTTCCTGGGCTCGCTGGGGCTGCTGCTGCTCGTGTGCGCCGAGCGCGTCGCCTACTTCCTCACCTACCCCCACGTCACCAAGCTGGACGAGGTGGCCGCCCGCAACCTCACCTTCCCGGCCATCACCATCTGCAACCTCAACGAGTTCCGCTTCTCCAAAATCACCCGCAACGACATGTACCACGTGGGCGAGCTGCTGGCGCTGCTCAACGAGCGCTACGAGATCAGCAACCCGCAGCTGGCCGAGCCCCACGTCCTGGCCGCGCTGCGCGACAAGGCCAACTTCAAGAACTTCAAGGCGAAGCCCTTCAGCATGGCCGAGTTCTACAACCGCACGGGCCACGACCTGGCCGAAATGCTGCTGCAGTGCTCCTTCCGCGGCACCGGCTGCACTGCCCGCAACTTCACCGTGGTGAGTACCCAGAGGGCGGGGAGGGGCCCCCGTGTGCTGCCGGGGCTGTGCAGGGACACAGGTGTCCTGCCAGGGTCGGCCACCCATGGGTGAGCCTCTTCTCCCACCCTACTGCCCATGGGCACGGTGAGGACCGGGAGGGGACTCGCTGTGTGTCCCTGGGGCCGTGCAGGGACGCAGGTGTCCTGACAGGGTTGTGCCCTGGCAGGTGAGTCCCTTCTGCCATCCCACTTCTGCCTCTCATCACCCACAGTATCATGAGCCCTTGCCTGCCTTCCTGGACACTGCAGAGGGACCTGCGTGTCCTGCCAAGGTCGGGCATCTGTGGGCAAGCCCCTTCTCTGGCTGACCAGTGCATCCCACCACCCACAGCAGCATCAGCCCCTGCCCACCCCTCTGGGCACAGCGGCTGCCAGCCAGAGGTGTCCCCGCCCTGCACACCACAGGGGTGTCAGGTGGCTGGGAACTGTGCCCAGGTTGGAGCAGGGCTCTGTGCTGGGGTGAGGACTCTGGGCTGGGCTGGGGGCTCTGCTGGCATGCAGGCACTGGGATGGGGTGGCAGTGGGCACGAAATGCGCATTGGTGTGGGGTGCTCACAGGTGTGGGGTGCTCACAGTTGTGGAGTGCTCACGGGTGTGGAGTGCTCACGGGTGTGGGGTGCTCACAGGTGTGGGGTGCTCACAGGTGTGGGGTGCTCGCAGGTGTGGGGTGCTCATGGGTGTGGGGTGCTCACAGGTAGAGGCTGCTCAAGGGTACAGCGTGCCCATGGGTACAGGATGCTCACATTTATGGTGTGCTTGTTTATGGAGTGCTCACAGGTGTGGGTTGCTCACCTGTACAGGGTGCTCACAGGTACAACCCCCAGCTCCACTCCCCCATGCCAGCTCCAGGTGCCACCTGGGCATTGTCAGCAGCAGCCGCTGCCCTGGCTGTTGGCACAGAGGTTCCCAGGGGCAGCTCCTCCACATCTGGCGTGGGTGGGGGTCCCTGTGCCAGCACTGGCTCCCCTGGGCCATGGGCACCTGGCCCCACCACTGCCCCCAGAACAGAGCAGGGACGGTGGTACTAGCGGGGATCATGGCACGTGTGTGACAGACAGGGATGTCTGGCACAGGCAGGGATGGTGGCACAGACAGGACGGGCAGTGATGGTGGCATGGGCAGGATGAGCACGTCCCTCATGCTGCAAGAGCATGCTGCAGGTGCTGAGCAGCCAGTGCCTGCTGTGCCAGCTCTGCCCAGTCCTCATCTCTGTCCCCAGCAATTACTGTCACCTTAATGCTCTTAGAGCATTAATTAATTCCCTGTGGAGCTCAGGGATGAGCTGCCCTTTGGCAGCTCCATGCCCTCCCTGTGGCTCACTGTGCCCCCTGTGCCCCCATGCCCTTGCCCAAACCACTCTGCTGGTGTCCCTGCAGCAGGACCAGGCTATGGCAGTGGCCCCTGGGCTCACGGGCCAGGATGTGTGGTGGGAGGGCTGAGGGTCCCCAGGACAGGACTTGGGGTGGCACTTGCGTGGCTGAGCCACAGGGTCCTGTCTCTGCATGCCCATCTGGGCTCAGTTCTGGATTGGGATCCTCTGCCCTGGGCTGCAGCATTGAGCTCTGGCACTGTGTCCTTGCACATTGTCCCAGCCCTGTCTTCAGGGTCCCTGAGGTCCCTGGGCATGTGGTGACAGCCCAAGGGCCACTGGGGTGGGCTGTGCCCACTTCTTGCCTCCCCCAGGGCTGTTGGGATAGGGCAGGACAGCACTGCGGGCACATGGGGCCAGGGCTGGAAGAGCAGCGAGTGGGAACCAGCGTGTCCCCAGGGTGCAGGGCTGCGGGACCCTGGGTGACCCAGCTGTGGGAAGCAGGAGGGCTGGCAGTGCTGCGGCCATGTCCCCATCCCTGTCCCCATCCATGCCCCACCCAGGCATCCCCATGCTGGGCAGCCGTTGCCATGACACCCGCCCCCCCCTTTCCTCCTTGGGCACCGTGTTGCCATGGCAACGGGTCCCCACTTTGGGAGCAGCTCGTTGCCACAGCAACGCCCCCCCCATGGGACACCACCCCCGAGGGGGGCACCCATAGCAGATGGGGCTGTGACCCCATGGGGCTGTATGACAGGACTAGGGGGCCACAGGGCCAGTCCTGGGGGCTCTGGGTCACCCCAGGAGCCCTTGCTGTGGGTGGGGCTCAAGGTCACCCTGGGCTCCCTGGCTGGCGATGCAGTCCCCAGGCTCTCAGGTTTTGAGGGGACACGGTGGCCTCTGCCACTGTGACTAGGATGTCCCAGTCCCCATCACTGTTCTGGCTTGTGCCCTCCCTGCTCAAGTGTCCCCACGTGTCCTCTGGAGCCTCGCTGAAACCCAATATCCCTGCAGAGCCACGGCAGCCCAGGCACTGTCCTGGCCTTGTTCTGGGCGCTGGGGGGCTCTGGGATCGTGCCCCAAGACACTGAGATCTTGCACTGGATCCTGGGGGACACTGGGAACCTGTCCCAGGGCACTGGGATCCTACGCTGGGTCCCGTGGGGTGCTGGGATGCTGCTCTGGGGGCACTAAGATCCCCAGTCCTGTGTCCCCCATCTGTGACCCTGTGTCCCCACAGGGTCCCTGCAGTGTCACTGAGGGCCCCATCCCCATGTCCTGTGTGTCCCCCGTGTCCCCCCAGATCTTCACACGCCTGGGGAAGTGCTACACATTCAACCCTGGGGGGCCGGGGCGTGAGGTCCTGACCACGCTGCAGGGGGGCTCCGGCAACGGCCTCGAGCTCATGCTCAACGTGCAGCAGGAGGAGTATCTGCCTGTCTGGGGGGACACAGGTGAGATCCCTGCCTGTCTGGGGACACAGGTGAGCCCCCCTGCCTGTCTGGGAACACAGGTGAGCCCCCCTGCCCAGCACCTGACCCCTGCCCCCCTGCCCTGCAGACGAGACGTCATTTGAGGTGGGGGTGAAAGTGCAGATCCACAGCCAGGAGGAGCCACCCTTCATCGACCAGTTGGGCTTCGGTGTCGCCCCTGGCTTCCAGACCTTTGTCTCCTGCCAGCAGCAGCGGGTATCCAGGCATGGCACCTGGGGCTGGGCATGGACCCTCAGGGGATCAGGAGGTACCCCCAAAGAGATTGGGATGGGCCTCTAAAGGGCTTGAGAGAGCCTGGTGTGAACATGCTGGGACATCCCAAGCCATAGGGGCATCGCAAACCCTGCCATGGGTACCACAGCCATCCCTGCAGAGACATCCCATGCCAAGCCGTGCCATGGGCACAGTGCCACTGTGCTGTCTGGGAGCAGCACACGGTGTGGGGCAGCCCCACACCACAACCACGAGGCCTCTCCACAGGCACCAGCTCCGGCAGCGACCCCCTGGCTCCTGCAGAACAGCCGCCGGGGGGGTGGCAGCACCCGGCCCCCGCAGCCAGACACCTAAATTTAGGTGCCTCGGGTGGGTGTCACCACGTGTGCCAGTGCGCGTGGCGCAGGCGGCAGGAGCACGGCAGCAGCAGGAGCGTGGCCTGGCACCCACGGGTGGGGGTGCTGGGTCCCTCGCCAGGCACGATCCCTGCACACCCGGCTCCCGTGTGCTCCCAGGTGCCATGTGCCAGCTCCTTCCCTCCCTCTGTGGCATCTGCTGCAGGTGACACTGCCTGCAACACCTGTCCTGTGCCCAGCAGGGAGGGACAGCGTGGGATGAGGGCACTGGGAGTGCAGGACTGGGAGCCCTCCCAGCGCTGGTTGCGCAGGACGAGCCTTGCCCTGCCTGCACCACACACCGAGGGGAGCGTGAGGGTCTGTGACAACCCCCTGCCTGGCACGTCTGGCTCCTGTGTGCTCCCAGGTGGCACATGCCAGCCCTCACTGTGGCACCTGGTAGATGTGACACTGCCTACACCTGTCCCCATGCCCAGAAAGGAGGGGACAGGGTGGAACAGGGGCTCTGGGGTGGTGGGCACTGGCTGTGCAGAACGAGCACTGCCTGTGGTGGGCTGGGAAGCGGCAGCGTGCCCAGGGATGACACCAGGGATGACACTGGGGACCCCAGAATGCCGCGTTTTCCTTAGCGGGCGCCCGGCAGCTGGTGTACCTGCCCCCCCCGTGGGGGGACTGCAAGGCCACCCCCATCGAGTCCGACTTCTTCACCAACTACAGCCTGACCGCGTGCCGCCTGGACTGCGAGACGCGCTACCTGGCCGAGAACTGCAACTGCCGCATGGTGCACATGCCGGGTGAGCGGGGGGGCGGCCGGGGGGCTGCGGGGGCTGCCGGGACCCCCCCCCCCCCCTGCGACCGCCGCCTCCCCCGCAGGCAACGCCAACGTCTGCACCCCGGAGCAGTACAAGGAGTGTGCTGACCCCGCGCTGGGTACGTACCCCCGGCCCCACAACGGCCCCAGGCACCCCTGGGACCCCTCACCCCCACCGTGCCCCTATTGCGGCGAGCATGGCTCTTGTGTCCCTGTGCCCTCTGTGCCCCTGTCACTGTGAGTGCAGATCTGGCGTCCCTGTGCCCCCCTCAGTGCAACCGTGGCTTCGGTGTCCCCACGCCCTCACCAGGGTGGGGGGCACCACTGTCCCCAGACAGGCAGGGCTGGGTTCCCCCCATGTGCCACCGGCTCTGTCCCCGAGCATCCCCCTCATGGGCAGGGGTCCTCGGGGTCCCCATCCCACCCGCGCCCCCCTAGACTTCCTGGTGACGAAGGACAGCGAGTACTGTGCGTGCCGCACGCCCTGTGCCATGGTGCGCTACGGCAAAGAGCTCTCCATGGTGAAGATCCCCAGCAAGGCCTCGGCAAAGTACCTGGCCAAGAAGTTCAACAAGACAGAGCAGTACATCGCGTGAGTGACACTGCTGCCCCTGCCACTGAGGTGTCACCCTCTGCCTGCCAGTACACTGCGTAGCACAGCGTGATGGTGTGACATGGCACAGCACAGCCACATGGCCTTCTCAGCATGTGAACTGGTGTGACATGGCACGGCCTGACAGTGTGACATGGCACAGCCACATGGCATCCCCAGCATGTGAACTGGTGTGACATGGCACGGCCTGACAGTGTGACATGTGGCATCCCCAGCATGTGAACTGGTGTGACATGGCATGACGTGATGTGTGACACGGCACAGCCACACAGCATGACACAGCATGGTGAGATACAGCATCCACACCGGCCATGGACTGGCACAGCCACAGGGTGTCCCCCAGCACATACGAGCTGGCAAAGCACGATGTGACAGTGTGGTACAGCCACACGGTGTCCCCCAGCACACGTGCACTGGTGTGACATGGCACAGCCACATGGCCTTCCCAGCACTGTAAACTGGCACAGCATGGTGTGATGAGGAGACACAACATGGCTCGGCCACATGGCATTGCCAGAATCCCTGAACTGGCATGGTGTGATGGTGTGACAAGACACAGCCACATGTCCCCAGCACACATGAACTGGCACAGCACAGCACAGCCTCCCCTATGCAAATCTGCCCCAGCAAAGGGAAAAAGATGTGGCCCTGCATGGCACAGCCCAACATACCATGGCACAGATGGCACAGCCCAGTATGGCTCAGCATGGCACAGCACCCCAGAGTACAGCTTAGCACATCCCTGTCTCCCCCAGCACCACGCAGACCCCTCTGCCCATCCCCCTGTAGCCCACGGATTGCCCAGCCCACCTGGCATGGTCTCCTATGCCTGGCATGGCCCCCCATGCCTGACACGGCCCCCCATGCCTGACGCTGTCCCCTCATCTCCTGTGTCCCCCATGTGCCCCCAGGGACAATGTGCTGGTCCTGGACATCTTCTTCGAGGCGTTGAACTATGAGATGATCGAGCAGAAGAAGGCATACGAGGTGGCAGGGCTGCTGGGTGAGGGCCGGGAGGGGCTGGAGGGGACTGGGTGGGTGCCGGGGGTCGGAGTGGGCCAGTGGGTTCCGAGGGGTGTGCCCTCTTTGACACCGCCCCCCATCCAGGTGACATCGGGGGGCAGATGGGGCTTTTCATCGGCGCCAGCCTCCTCACCATTCTGGAGATCTTCGATTACCTGTACGAGGTGAGGCCCCGCTGGCCCCTCCAACGCCCACCCCCGCCCGGGGGTCTCGGGGGCGGGGGGGACTCTGACCTGCACCCCCCAGGTGTTCCGGGACAAACTCCTGAGCCTGTACAAGGAGAAGAAGCGGAGCCCCCGGAGCGACAGCAGCACCCTGGTAACCCCCCCGCACCCCTCGCCCCCAGACCCCGCCCAGGGGTGTCCCATCTCATCCCCGCCCACCCCGCTCACCGCTCTCTGGTCCCTCCATGTGCCCGTCCAGGAGCACCCGGCGGTCCCGGGCAGCCCCGCGGCCCCGCGCCCACCCAGGTACACGCGGGGAGGCAGCCGGAGCCCCCCGGGGCTGGCACTGGTTGGGAGGGACTATTCCCTGCAGAACTCCCATTCCCTGCAGAACCCCCATTCCCTGCAGAACCCCCCTCCTCCCCGCATCCCGCCTGTCCTCACGATCTCCAGCACCCTGTCCCGGAGTCGCCCCTGCCCCGGGACCACCCCCAGCCAGGCTGGGATCCCCCAGCCTCCCTCCCGGGACGGGGTGGGGCAGGAGAAGGGGACTGCTTGGGGACGGAGGGCCAGCCTGGCTTCACAACGGCTGCACGGTGGTCCCTCAAAGCCGGGGGACTCCCGGGGCGCCCCGGGGGGCACTTGGGCTGAGTCCCCCAGCACGGCGGGGCGCAGGGGGAGAGGGACAGCGGGGGGAGCCGACCCCCCGACTCTGCCTGACACCCCAACCCTCTCGCAGAGCGCCCGGCCCCCCCTGCGTGGCCCCGCGCCCCGTCTCGGCGTCGCCCCGAACCTGCTACCTCGTCACCCGGCTCTAGGGCCCCCCGCACCCGCCCGTGGGGCCCAGCCCACCCCCCCGCTGGCCGGGGGCGTGGGGGGCACCCACGGGGCAGCCTCCGGGTCCCCCCTGCCCCCTGAGGGGGTATCGGGGGGCTGGGGGCGAGGGGCCCCCCCAGCCCCACTCCCCTGACCCTGCATGCACTGCCTGTGCCCCCCCCGCGCTGGACATGCGACCCCCCCACAGCGCCCCCGAATAAAGAGGTGCCCCAGACCCGGCTCCAGGCTGCTGGGGGGGCACGGCTACTCCAGCAAGGACAGGGCAGTGCTGGGGGCTCACAGGGGTGGGCTGGGGGCAGGGGGTGCTGTGGGGGTTGTCTATCACGTGGTGAGGAGCAAGTCCCTGACACCCCAGGAAGGAGGAGGCGGCACAGGGTGGGGGGGAAGCTCTTTATGGGGTACCAAACGCACATCGTTCACGTACAGCGGCGCCCTAGAAAAGAAATGGGGTCCTCCCTTGCCCCCCACAGGGGGGCTGCACCCAGAACTCCCCCTCGGCAGGGAAGGGGCTGGGGGGGGGAGCAGGACAGAGAGGATGGGGGGGTCCCACCGGGGGGGTCCCACCCCCCCAGGGTCCCCATGCCTGGTCCCAGAGGGTTCTGTCCCTCCACCAGCACCGTGGCCCCATGTCCTGAGGGTCTCATGCCCTGGAAGGGTCCCTTGCCCCCAGGGCAGGTCCCAGGGGCACTGTGAGTCCCCTCAGCCCCCTCCAGGGCTAGGGGTTCCAGGGGGACCGTGCCAGCCTCCCGCAGCTGGGGCAGAACCTAATAAATACTGGGGGGGAGGGCTGCGGTCTGGGGGGGCTGGCACAGGCTGGCACCTGGCTGAGGGGGTCTGGGGGCTGGCCCCCCTTAGGGGTGGCCCACAGGAGGTTGGGGGCCCTAGGGGGGACAGAAGTCGGTGAAGTAGGGGTGCTGCAGGGCCTCCTCTGCCGAGATCCGCTGCACCGGGTTGCACTTGAGCAGGTTCTGGAGGAGGACAGGAGGGCTGAGGGGGGAGAGCACAGACCCCTCCCCGTCCCACAGCCCTCCCATCCCACTGCCCATCTCAAACGAGCAGGGGGCTGCAAGGGGAGAGGGCAACCATCCCTGGGAGCCAGAGCCCCTGTGGCCTGGGCAGGGGGACAGGTAGGAGGGACATAGGTTGGAGGGGGGCACAGGCAGGGTCTTACCTGCAGCAGGTCCCGGCCAGTTGCATTCAGCTTGGGCACCACGTTGACCAGGGAGGTGGTGGCCGGGTACATGGGGTAGGGCTGGGAACACACAGGTGACCCACGGCCCCCCCAACACCCCCTCCAGCCCCCCCTCCACGGCCCCCCACTCACCTTGTAGTCTGGCAGCTTGGCCATGGCCGGCCACTGCTCCTCCGTGGGGGTCCCCAGCAGCGTGGCGATGGTCAAGGGTCACCACGGGGGCACCTGGCACCCGATTCCCCCAGTCCCCTGCCCAGCCGAGGGGGGTCCCCATGCCCAGGGGTCTCCATTACCACAAGGTTTCCCATTCACCAGGCTCCCCATTCCCAGGGGTCCACATTCTGGGGGGCTCCCTGTTCCTGGGGATTGCTCATTCCCAGGGGTTCCCATTCCTTGGGCTCCTCATTCCCATGAGTCCCCATTCTGCAGGGCTCCACCTTCCCAGGAGGTTCCCCATTGGGACGCCCATTCCCAAGCAGGATTCCCTATTCCAAGGCCATCCCCTGTGCTGGATCTCCCCGTTCTCCCCTTCCCAAGGATATCGGAAGATCCTCTTCAGCTGGTCATCCACGTCGTTCCCTGGGAAGAGGGGCCGCCCCGCATTGGCCAGCTCTGGGGAGACAGGGGGTGAGTGCCAGAGCCCCCCGGGCCCCCCGGCCCCGGCCCCCCAGCGCACCTGCAAAGATGCACCCGGCTGACCACATGTCGATGGAGGTGGAGTAGAGTTTGGCACCAAAGAGAACGTCGGGGGGCCGGTACCAGAGAGTGACCACCTGGGAGGGACAGGACCCTCAGACAGGGACAGGGACGCTCAGAGCACAGGGCGGGCAGGACCCCGAGCCCCTCACCTCAGCTGAGTAGCAGCGCACGGGGATGCCGAAGGCCCGGGCCAGCCCAAAATCTGCCAGTTTGAGCTCCCCGTTCTGGGGGGACAGGTGGAGTCAGTGTGGGGGGCCCCACCTGTGCCCCCCATACCCCGGGGGGGGTTGTTCTGGTACCCCACCCACCCCAGGGCTGGCGGTGGCCGCTGCTCCGGCCCCATCAGTCTTTCCCATCACTGGGAACACAGGAGAGATGGAGTTGGACTGACCCCAGATGTGAACCCCCAGAGAGACAGATGGACAGCTCCCAGCTGTGGTTCCCCCCACCAGACAGACAGACAGACAACCCCCAGGTGTGACAACCGACAGACAGACAGACAGCCCCCAGCTCCCAGGTGTGACTCACTCAGCACAGCACCCCATTCCCAGGTCTGCCCCCACTGTGCCCCACCCTGTTGATGAACAGGTTCTGGGGTTTCAGGTCCCCCTGTGTCTCTCTGTGTGCCCCCTGTAGCCCACCCTGTTGATGAGCAGGTTCTGCGGTTTCAGGTCCCGGTGCAGGACGTTGCGGCTGTGGCAGAACGCGAGGCCCTTCAGGAGCTGGTACATGAAGGACTGTGGGGGACACACGGGGGTCTGTCAGCTCCGACACCAGAGCTCCCTGTGGGGCCAAGCTGGGACCTCAGGGGGCTCCTGGGGACCCCCAGACCCACCTTGACAATCTCAGGGTCTAGGTCCCCATTGCAGCTATCAAAGTATTTCTTCAGGTCCTGTGGGGGGAGCAAGAGGGGGCTGCATTGAAGGGGGCTGGGAGTGGGGACCTCCAGGGACCCCCGTGCCCCCGGCACTCACCTGGTCACAGAACTCAAAGACCAGGGTCAGCTTCTTGTCGCTGTGCAGGACGTCGTGGAGCCTGTGGGGGGTGGTCCTTGATCCCCCCGGGCCCTGCCCAGCCCGTGGCACCGGGCAGGGGTCCCTGAGCCCCCTCCGGGCAGGACTCCCTGATCCCCCCCCCGGGCAGGGGTCCCTGAGCCCACCCCCGGGCAGGACTCTCTGAGCTCCCCCCGGGCAGGGGTTCCTGAACTCCTCCCGAGCAGGGGTCCCTGAGCCCCCCCTCCGGTGCCACAGCCCCCCCGGCCCGGGAGCAGCCCGGCCCCGCAGTCCCTCCTGCCGCGGCCGCGCCGGTACCTGACGATGTTCTTGTGCTTGAGCTCCTTGAGCAGGCAGATCTCGCGCAGCGCCGAGCTCGGCACCCCCTGCGGGACACGGCGGGTTGGGCGGGCCGGGGGCGCCCGGGGGGCCCGGGGGGGCCCGGCCCCGCCTCACCTCATCGTCGTCGTCCAGCCGCACCCGCTTCAGCGCCACGATCTCGTGCGTCTCCCGGTTCTTGGCCTTGAACACGGTCCCGTAGGTGCCTGCGGGGCGCGGGGAGGGTGTCACGGCGGGGGCCCCGGTACCGGCCCCCACGGCCCCCACAGCGCCCTGGCACGGCACGGCACGGCACGGCCGCACCTTCCCCGATCTTCTCCAGCTTCTCATATTTCTGCATCGCGCCGCGATCGCGGCCTGGCCCCGGTCCCGGTCCCGGTCCCGGCCCCGCCGCCGTCCCGGCAGCCCCGCCGCCTCGCCGGCCGCGCGGAAGCGGCCCCGCGGCCACGCCCCTTCCGCGCGCGCGGCATGGCGGGAACTGCGGCCGGGGCGGGGCCTCGCCGTGATGTAATGGTGGGGGCGTGGTTTGAGGCTGGGTGGAGGCGCTGATTTGCTAAAGTCGGGGAGGGGCGTGGTTTGAGAAAGGAGGCGCGGTTTAACGGATCGCAGTGTTAGAAGGGGCGTGGTCTGAGGAAGAGGGAGGAGTCTGAGACTGAGTCACTTGCGGAGCAGCGCTGTGGTGGGCGTGGCTTCGTTTCTAAGGGGCGTGGTTATGCAAATGAGCGAATCAAAGGCGTAGTCTGTGGAAGGGCATTTTTGGCGGGAAAATGGGCGCGGTGTCATGGAGAGAGTGGCTCGGAAAGGGGCGTGGTCATGGAAATGAGAAGATGTGGGCGTGGCCTGATGATTTGTGTTGTGACCGTGTTGTAATGGGGCGTGGTCTCATAGTGGGTGGGGTTTGTGTGCGTGGGCGGGGTCTTTTTAAGTGGGCGTGGCTTGTGTGGGTGGGCGTGGTCTGGGAGTGTCCGTGCGAGTCCCATCCAGTCCCGTCCCATCCAAATGGGGGCAGAGGGGAAGGGGCACCGGCCCGAGGGACCCCCAGCGCGGCCTGTGCGGGGTCCCGGCCCCGGCCCCGCCGTGGGGCACCCGCTGTGGCTGCGGGGCGGGTGCGGGTCCCACCCGGGACCCCCCACCCGTGGGCCCAGCGCTGGAAGGGGGTGCTGGAGCGTGGGGCACATCGATGGTCGTGTTCCCCCGGGGGTCCCAGCGGATGCCACGGCCCCCGCAGCGCCCCAGACAGCCCCGGGAAGGGGGAGAACCTCGCAAGGCCATGGCACTGGTGAGGGCAGGGCTCGTGGGGGATCCTGTCCCTGTCCCCGCGGGGAGGATTCTGACCCCATCCCACCAAGAGGGATTCTGACCCCATCCATCCAAGGAGGATCCTGCCCCTGTCCCCCTGGGGAGGATCCTGTCCCCATCACACCAAGAGGGATCCTGTCCCCATCCCTCAGAGGAGGATCCTGTCCCCATCCCTCCCAGGACGATCCTGTGCCCATCCCACCAAAGGGGATCCTGTTCCTGAGCCACCAAAGAGGATCCTTCCCCTGTCCCTCCCAGGAGAGTCCTGTTGCTGTTCCCCCGTGGAGGATCCTGTCCCAGTCCCTCACAGGGGGATCCTGTCCCAGTCCCTCCCAGTGAGATCCTGTCCCAGTCCCTCCCAGGGGGATCCTGCCCCTGTTCCCCAATGGAGGATCCTGTCCTTGTCCCCCCAGGGAGGATCCTGTTCCCATACCACCAAAGAGGATCCTGTCCCTGTCCCTCCCAGGGGGATCCTGTCCCAGTCCCACCAAAGAGGATCCTGTCCCAGTCCCTCCCAGGGGGATCCAGTCCCTATCCCACCCCCAGCTCCATCCTCAAGCAGGAGAGGCCCTTTCCAGTGTGTTCTCCCCCTGTTCACACTCCCCTTTCTGCCCCTTTCCCTGCCCTGGGGGTGCTGCTGGCAGTGGGGCACAGACAGGCTGGGCTGGGGGCACATCCAGCCTGGCACCCTCTCCTGGCAGGAAAAAGCCCCCAAATCCCCCCTGAGCTCCCCAAACCACCCATGGCTGACCCAGTCCTGCTTCTGTCCTGCCATGGTCCCAAACGAGCCAGGATGAGCACCCTGCAGACCAGCACCTTTCTGCCAGTGGACAAACAAGTTTAATGCCTTGAAGGGTCAGTTTGATATCAAACTGGGAATCAAAACAGCTTTCCCTGGTGTACCAGTGCTCCCAGGGATCTTGGCATGGTGGAATCAGCTGGGAGGTGACAGCTCTGGGGACAGGCTGGAGGTGACACCAAAAGCAGTGGATTTGGGGGGCTTGGGGGTGTCTTTGTGGCTGTTCAACCCCCAGGTCTGACCCCCTGAAGTGGGAAAACCCAGAGAGCAGATGGTGGGGTTGGTGGAGCTGAGACCTGACCCTCTGCCCAACTCATCACACCTGCAGCACCGGGATGGAGCCAGCCCTGTGTGCCCACAACCCCCCAAAAATGAAAGGCTGGTACATTTTGGAGATTAAAGGCCCCAAATGAGGCTCCAAGGGGGGAAGGGAGTGAGGATTTTGGTGTAGGAAAGGTTGTGGAGTCGATGCCTTGGGGTGCTATGGATGAACATTGGGGTCCATGACCAGGCACATCCTGGTATTCCAGAGAGCCCACCCAGCCCAGCACTGAAGCAGCTACTGGATTAATGAATCCACCCCCAAAAAGAGCATTAAATTAGTTTTGAACCCCATGTTTGTCCCTGAACCTCAGCAGGGATGTGGGTGGGTGTGGTGACAGGGGGTGCAGGCAGAGGCACAGCCTGTCCATCCATCCCTCCATCCCTCCATCCATCCATCCATCCCTCCCTTCCTCCTCCATCCATCCATCCCTCCATCCATCCCTAACTCGCTCCAACCACACATTCATCCATCCCTCCATCCCTTCCTCTCTCCCTCCCTCCCTTCTCTTCCCTGGAGAAGTCAGGTGAAACCAAGTAAGGCATTTGGCCTGTTAGGGGGTGATTTCTTTCTCTTTATTAATAATAATAACTAATAAAATAATTAGTAATTAATAAAAAGTAGTGGTCTGGGCCAAGGAAGTATTTTGTTCAGCCTGAAATGGCTGTTTTGGGCTAAAAGAAGGGGAAAACAGGGAGTGGGATCAGGCCCTGGCAGTGCAGGGGTTAAATCCTGCTGGGGTCACTCTGGGTTTGGGGTGCCCTCGATGGGTGCCCCCAGGGATGGGGACATGGTGCCATTGGAGACACTGCCAGGGCTCTGGTTTGGGGTGCCATCCCCCCCTGCTGCCCCTGCCCTGGGTTTCCTCTTGGGATGGGTGATCAGAGCTGGGTTTGGGGGGCTGGGCTGGGCAGCACTGAGGGGGCACCCCCAAGGGTGTGACTCCCCCAGTCCCCAGACAGGGCAGGGACAGCCCCCATGGCCTTTAACCCCCACTGGCCCCTCGTGTGGCTTCGCTCACCCAGAGCCCTCAGTGGGGACCAGAGTGAACCCAAGGGCTGGTGCTGCCCAGTGGGGACCCCCCTGGGCTGGGCTGGGGACCCCCATGGGCCCCACCCAGTGTGGGGAGAGGGAGGGAGCCCCACAGGCCCTGAGGGGCACCCATGAGGTGTGTGTGTGTGCCTGGCATGTTCCTGGTGTGTTCTTGGGGTGTTCCTGGTCTGTGTCTGGCATGTGCATCATGTGTGCCTGGCATGTTCTTGGGGTGTTCCTGGTCTGTGTCTGGCGTGTTCCTGGTGTGTGGGGTGCACACGTGTCTGGGGCAGGGGCACACACAGCGTGTGTGCAGGGGAGGGGACACCTGAGTGTGCACAGACATGGGGAGGAGGGTGCTCTGTGTGCCCGGGGGCACCTCCTTCCTGGGGAACCCCTTGCAAGCCCCCCTTGCACACACACCCACACCCCTTGCACACACACACCCCCCCTCCACACCCTCCTTGAGCACAAACACCCCTCCCTTGCACACACAGACCTCCCTCTTTCACACCCCTCCCTTACACACACAGACCCCCCCCCGCACACCCCCACTCCCCTCTCACACCCCCTTGCACACCCCTCCCTTGGACACCCCTCCCTTGCACACCCCTCTTCTTGCACATCCCTCCCTCACACACCTCTCTCCTTGCACACCCTCCCTTGCACACCCCTCCCTTGCGCACCCCCTCTCTCCTCGCACATCCCCCTTCCCCTCGCACGACCCCCTCCCACCCCCGGCCCCCTCGCCCCCCTCCCACTCCCGCCCCATAATCGGCTCCAGCTGCACAAACATTCCCGCACCCGGAGCCGCCGCCGCCTCCGGAGCCGCCCCCGCCCCCGCCCGGATCCTCCCCCCGAGCTCCCCCCGCGCCGTGTCCGTCCCATCCAGTGCCACCTCACCAGCAATCCCAGTGCAACCTCACCAGCAATCCCAGTGCCGCCTCACCAGAAATCCCA